>VXBW01007860.1:1523964-1655697 GCA_013400375.1 Thinocorus orbignyianus
AAAAAGAGAAAAAGAAAAAGAAAGAGAAACACAGCCCTGCCAATATCAGTATACAATAAATGAGGGCTATCCAAATCGTATAGGGTAAAACCTGAGAACTTGTCAGAATATAAGATAGGTTTGGTTAGTTAAACATACAGTGATGGCCACTCCTGGCAGATTGTGGACACCAATTATGTACTATGATTGACCACATAATATACATTCTGTTCTTAATCTACAAAGAGAAATAACAGGTAGCTAGTCATCAGAGACCAATACAAACAGTTCCAGAAGTACTTATTAACATGCAATGCTCTTTGAGAAATCCAAAGATTTTGATAGCTTCTGTGTTATTCATGCACTTAGCACAAAATGGTTTCTGTCACCCACCTCAACACATGAAAATCTTGATATCTTTGGAATAAGTTTGGTGATCTTTCTAAGTCAAATAAGTCTTTTGATAATTTTCAGAACAGGACAATTAGACCAAAAAAAAAGTCATGTTAAAGTGTAAGTGGTGAGAGCCAGCAAATCTGAGTTCACTTACATGCTAAGTCCAGCTGCAGATTTAGGTTAATATGCTGGAGAAATAACAAGAAACTAATTTTATGAAAAGAAGCAAGGTAATTTGCATGTGAAACCTAACAATTTTTGGAGTCCTCTCTCATCCTTTCTAAAAATGCTGTTAATATATAAAAATATATTTCTGGTCATGGAAAACTCTTTCTTATATTCCAATCCTTTTTTTCCTGTCTTTCATAGTATATAGGCTGGTTAGTTTTAAGACATATGTTTGCTGTTACAGGCAATACAGATGTACCGCCACTCCAGGGTATGAAACAGCTCATAAATGTTTGTAAAGGGATGCCTGACTCATAGCTTTTTAGATCATATCACTGTCCCACAAGCAAAAGTGCCATCCTCTTCTTATGCCCCTAGAGTACACAGCTGCTAAGAGGCCAAGTATCAGATGCAGATGCGCAATTGTAGTTTGGTGAATTTGTATTTCTATCTCGACATGCATGAAAAATCTGTGTTGGATTTTAAGGGTTTAGATGTTTGGGGTTTTTTGTTGTTGTTGTGTTTTGTTTTTTTTCAAATCTCAAAGTATACCCATCCTGCAAGTGTGTTATGGATTGACATTTCTAAAGTAAACCCCTTGGAGATTCACAAAGTAGGCAGCTGGGAAGCTGGCACAGAAATGAAAGAATAAAGGCACTTCTGTATTTTTTGCTGAAGAAAATTATGGTACTTAAAAGCCCACTTTCAATTTTTAAGTCATACTCTTTTTGTTTGCTTGCTTGTTTAAGGGTGTAGGATGTTTGGGTTTTTTTCCTTTTATCCTACTATTGTTGTAAAGAGTGTGTCCAGTTATGGTAATACAAAGAGATGAGAAGGGGGATGAAACCATCTTTTCATTGATAGAAATGAATCTACTTCAGTATGCATCATATAGAGTTGTTTTCAACACTTTACAGTCAACTGATCTGATTTACTGGCTTTCCACATACAACAGAAGACTCAAAAGCTAGAATAACACTTGTAAAATAAACATATTGGTAAAGGAAGCCAGAGTAAGAATCTCTGTGTCTGATGTCCCTTAAGTTCTTACTTGCATAAATGTATACACGTTCTCATCCACACACACACACATTTTATTTATCAACAGCTGGAGATATGTTTCTTATCTTTAAAAAAAAAATCAAAACCAAACAACAAGCCAACAAAAATGCCGACCAAAACACCAGATGAAAAGGAATACTTCTGGGCAAGGACAGACCAGAAACTGTTGGGTGAGGAGGAGGCCAAAAGACTCCCTGGGCATAAAACAGAAAGAAAATATTCAGGAAGGACAACCTGAGCTTGGCAAGACAAGAACTGATTGTTTTGTTGAAATCAGGAACAGAGACAAAATGTGTGAAACCAGAGAAAACAACTCATGGTATTAAGGTAAGTTAGAGCAAAAGAAGTTAAGGGAAATAATGCATGTGAACATTTAAATGAAGCAAACCACTGAACTTTCACAAAAATGTCAGACAGTGGTAAGAGTAGTAGAGTTCCATATTGGATAACTTACCTTGCAGCTAGACTGCATCCAAAAACGGTCAGCTTTGGGTATCCGAACTACCTTGTACACATACTCTTTGAAGGAAGGCTCTTTACAGCATATCTGTAAAGCAGAAAACAAAAGATCAACAGATAATTTTTAATAAAAATATGCTGCTGCTTAGCTGAATTATTACTTTGTTACTGAGTGATGGAGTACCTTCAGCTTTTGTAAACAGAGATAGCCTTTTACCATTTTAATATTGCACTCTGAACCAGGAACTAGGAATCCTGATATTCGACCTAACTCAACTGAATATTCAGATAACATACTAAATATGTGCTGCTAATGGCAGAATGGTGACAATTTTCAAATTCAGGTACAAAGCGTGGACACCTGTCTTACACTATCTGATCTGCAAATACACCACCTCTGAATCATCCTCCGTATTTTTCTTGTCTAAACAGGGTTTAACTTTGTCATGTAGTTGAAATCTGTACAAGCAGGAAGTTTGGTTGCAGAAGGCTGCTGCGCTTAGTATTATATTCCTTGTTGTTGCCTTTTTCATGGCCAAGAGACAGAATCCCTGTTTGCCTAGTAAGATTAGAGTGAATGGCTAATCTTGAATGTGGAGACTCAATGGATAAATAATTTCAAAGAAGTTTAAAAGGTAGCTAACATTCTTTGACTCATCATCAGAATGCCAGTATTTAGTCTACTTAAAATATTAAAACTAGTGATATTTGAAGGATGAATGGAGAATTAGAGGTTTTTATTCCTGAAAAACATTCCAGTAGAGTAGTGGACACAAGAGTTATGTCTACTACTGTAAGTAGCTCAGTAACAGTGAATCTACCGAGGAAAATGTCTGGTGCTAAGGGTCCAGTATCCACACTACCTGTTTTTCACAAGGGGTTTACTTCAGATTTGTTTTACTTTGGTTTGACAGCCTGATTTCCCAGTAGTTGTTAGATGGCATTCAATGATGTGGTCCTAGAGAACATCTTTCAGAATAGCTTTACCTGAAAGAAATCTAGCTCTTGCACTCACAAAGATGCTCCACTCTGAGAATCGAGCAGACAGAAGAGCATAGCTTTCAAAACAGTCAACACAGCTAGCTTGTCAAGCTAAAATGTTAATGTAGATACACCCAGCAGAAGTGAGAGACTCAAGCTGGCACTGCAGTATCACACGTTAAAAAAAACACGTAATTTTTCTTTCTAGCACGTTTACACTTTTATTATCTTCATGTGTCTGGGAATGAAGAGAGCTCTGCCTCCTCTGAAAGACCCAGAAAGGAATAAGGATAATGATATTCAAGAAAATATCTTATCGTCTTCATTCATAGAGGTCAAGTAGGGCATTTAGCTTGAGTCAGACTGAGGGATGTATTGATTTGACAACCACCATTTACGATAACAAACACTGCTTTCTCTTACAGGGAGCTGACATCTGCTTTTCTCTAATGGAAATAAAATTATAGAGAAGAGACAAAAAGGAAGTAATTCATGACTCATTGCATTTTCTTGACAACGAATGTTTTTACAGATATCAGAAGGCAGATGCTCACCACATACATTTTAATACATTTAAATTACCATGTCCTGCTCCTAAAATCTGTGTGCTTATTGTGTTCTTCCCTGAAAGATATCGAGGGTCACATCTAAAAATAGCTGCCTGGTTTTGTATACAAAATTAATATCCTAGAGCAGAAGCTTAAGCTAAAAACTGGAAATCCATGTTTGCTTCCTATAAACGTAAATAACAATCCCTTCTCTGCAGTTTAATTTGCCTTTTTATGGTATGTATTCCAATAATTATCAGGATGTCTGTAGTGTATTAACATCAACATAAAAGCTATAGTTTATCTCATAAACTGTTCTTTAAAATGTGCACATTTAAGGTATGTTTATATATATATTTAACAGCCAAGTGGCCATATCTAATCTAGCATAATAGTCCAGCAGGCTATGGTTAGGCTTCTCACTTAGTTTAAACTTTTTGTTGCAGAAGTTTGGAAATAAATTTAAAGAAGCTTTTATTAAAAATTCTATCTTGTTTGAACTTTACTTTTTGTTAAGGTCTTACTAGAATTCAGTTTGTTGTCCAGCATGTTTGTATGAAAGGGCCACAATGGTCAGATTTGATTTGGTTTTGTTGGTTCAAGAATGAAAGTAGTTTGAAGGACACAAAATCATAAGACAACAAGAAGTTGTACTTTTTTGTAGAAATGTATTCTTGTGTACACAAACCTACAAGCAAATTGTACTGAACTAACCTCTATACTTTTCATGAACCAAAGTCTGCCTGAACAAGAGCAATTCCTACTTTCTTGGTAGGCCTAACCATAGCTTTTAAATCCAGTGTTTCCTAAAATAATAATCTCCAAAAGCAGACTCCTCCTAAATATAAAATGATCTACACAAATGGTTTTATGGTAATTAAGAAATCTGTTTTATCCTGTTTCCTTAAATCTACTTTACTAAAACACATGCATGACACTACAACTTGATAAATACTACATAGATATGTATAGACACATTCACAAGTATGTATTTATATATGTTCAAGCTGTAATATATGTATAAATAGAATAACTTTATAAATACATATGAAAATGCATAAATAATTGCTGAAACTTTTTCTTGCTTCTCATTTTTTAGACTTCATGAATGGTACAATAGGAAACATGCTTGTGTTTAATTACTTCCAGATGTGCAACAATAATTCTTCATACTTTTTAAAACAAAATCTATTGCAGCTTGAATTCTATTTTTTGGAGTTTAATACTTTTTAAGAGCTTAATATTTCTAAAAATGTCACTGCTTATGATTTTTGTTCAATAATGAAAAACATTTCACCAAGAAGTACCATTCGGTATTTATTACAGTATTTCTGAATGTATTTCCATTTTTATTCTTCATAAATATCAGCAAGTAATATTGAAGGAAAATTATTATATGAAACCTGGAAATAGTTTAAGCTTCAAGAAACACATGAAAATTGTCCTATGGCCACCTGTGCCCTACTTTTTCTGTGCAAAACTGGTCTGTTAGACTAAAACAATCTAAACAGGGATAACATGCCTGAAAGCACTGTTTTTACCCTGTGAAAGCGTAAGGAGTTGAGATCAGGTTTTTTTCTTAAATATTTTGAAATGAAGTATCATTTGCATAACTAAAATATTTCTGCTTAAATGCTGTTCTGAAATACATTTTGTAGCAACACTGAGAACATTCTTCAGTATTTTACCTCCAGGCATGATATTCTGACTCCACCGAAATCAAATCTTATATTCACATTTGTCAAGGTTGAAGATGAACTATTCCTTTTCAAGGGTTCATATCAGAAGAGAAATATTAATTTCTTACACATATACTATGTATTTATCTGTAACATCATGCTCCTGTGATAATTGAAAATACTAGAACATATTCTGGACCAAATATAAATCTTATTGTAACTGAATTACTACGCTTTGTATTACAAAAAAAACACACACACCCCCCAACAAACACAACGTAAAGCCAACAATACCTTGCTCATGGAAACACATATTCCTAAAAATATTCACAATCTATGTACAACGTTCCAAGATAATGGAGAGGGGGATGGGGAGCAGAAATCAAAAGAGAAATTCCCTAACAAAGGGGAATGGATAACCAGAAAACTCTTTCTCGAACACCCAATTTCTATTCTGCAATAACCTTACAGTATAGCTCCACTCTGTATGCCAATGAGCCTGTAAAGTTTAATATAATTATTTCCTGTAAAGGAAAAATTCACCTGAGAACATTTTACTCACACTTCATTATTATGTCAGAATGCACTCATTTTTGAGTGAGAGGAGGAACTGTTATACAGGTATAGAGATGAAAAGTCAAGATTGCCTTTTTACTGCTAATGGTTTGAACTGGAGGAGCCAGATGATGCTGAAGTGCAAGAGTGGTGAAAAAGACATGTATGTGCATGCCATCAAAGTGACTGAGATGCAATAATTATACCAATTTTTACAGTCCATCTAGGGGATGCAATAATTATAGCAATTTTTACATTCCAACTAGGGGATTCCTACACGATACAATTACTGCAGAATATGAATCAGATGTTCAAATACAACTAGAGTGTCGTTAATCACATTAAAAAAGGAAAATGCACAGTTATGCACCAGTGATTTTAAAATGTGCTCAATAAATTCTTTTTATTAAAATATATCATACGCTAAATAATTATCTTGTTTGTTTGGAATGTGTAGCTATATACCAGGAAGGTTGAAGGAAGGAACTGTATAGCTAAAATTCCTTCTGTTCACCTATTTGTTTTTTATTTTTATACTGTACATAGGTATGTCAGTAAAAGAGTAAGAAAACCGGCAGATTAATCTAACTTTTCCTTATTTTGTCTACATAGATTTTTTTTGTCCCTTAAAATAACAAAGAAACATCTCAACGTTTCTTTGGTGACCTTTTTTGTATGACTGAATTCTGAAAGCCTGTGGTATTTTTGGTATTTTATAAATATCTTTAAAAAAATTCAAATCAACCCCAAAAACAACAAACAGAGCAAACTTCCTATTGAAGAATAGAGATATATTTCTAGGATATTCTTATGGAGGTTGTTGATGACTTTACACAACCATTGTTTCAATTCTGAGCATTTACAGACCTTGAAAGAACATGTTAGTGTTATGTCTAAAATGACTACTAATTTATGGTTTAAATTAATTTAACACAATAAGAAAGCACATCCACATTGAAATTTCCATCTTGTAATATATTTTTGGTGCAATAGTAAGTCAACCACCTGTCTGAGGGGTTCTTATTATTTGCACATCTTCCAGTGAGAATGTCAATTTTTCCTTAAGGAAATCATGCGGTTACACAATGTCAAGGCTTCTAATTTCAACTAAATTATGATAATTTTTCTTCCACTCAATCTCAAAATAAGCTGTTTTCTAGCCCGACAGTTGTGTTAAGAATGTCACCTGACCTTTTTGCCAAAAAAAGAAAAGAACAACAACAAAAACCCAAACCAAAACCCAAAAGTCCAACAAATAAAACAAATAAACTAAACTCAAAAACAAACAAACAAACAAACAAACCCAAAAACCCAAACAGAGAAGAAAACTCAAACAAAAAACACTTTTAGGGAGTACATGGTGCGAGACAGATTACTATTCAGAGTGCAGGAAATCTGGAGCAAGGTCCAGCTCTAACTCTTGTTTTTTGGGGGAATGGGTTGGCAAAGCAAGAATGGCATGTCAGCTGGATTGTGCTGAAAACAAAAACCCCTAGAGAAACTATGAGAAGAGGAACTGTATCATGGTGACCACAAGAAAGGTGGGGAATTTCTTTTAATGGAGCTGGATAGAAAAGGAAATCTGAACTATGAGCCAAAAAATTGCCTTCTGGTACTTGTCCCTGCTGGTTTCACAGAAACAGTACATGGTCTCTGTATCTTCCGTCTGAATAAACCAATCTGTACTTGTAAAATACTCAGATTGATATCTTCTAACAAAAGGCTATTTTCATGAGTTTGAATATTAGGCAAATACTCATACAGAAAGGAAAAATATGTTTTAGCATATAATCATGAAATAATTTAGGTTGGAGTGACCTCTGGAGGTTCAACCTTCTTCTCACATTAGGGACAATTTATATCAGGCAGCTAATCAGCTATATTGTACTGTATCACATTAAAAATATTTTCCTAGTATGTAATTGGAATTTTTGACGTTAAAGGTTGTGTTTTTTGCCTCTCATCCTGTCACTGTGCCCCTCCAGGATGAGTTTGGATCCATCTTCAACTATGCCTTTTATTAAGCTGTATTTGAAGACAGCAACTTGATCTCCCATTAGCCTTTTCTTTTCAGGACTGAACAAAGCCATTTCTCAGACTCTTCTTGCTCTTCATGTGCTGAAGTCCCTTCGTCATCTTGGTGTGTCCTTGCTGGATCCATTCCAGTATGTCCATGCCTGTCTTCTTATCCATAGCCTCAAACTGAACACAGTGCTCCAGATACAGTTTCACAAGTATCGGATAAAGTAGAACCATTGCTTCTAGCCTGCTGGTTACACTCTTGCTAACACAGCCCAGAATGTATATTGAAAAGACTTCACCACAAGGACACACTGCTGACTCATATTTAATTTGTGGACCATCAGAATGCTGAAGATCTTTTCTGCAGAGCTTCTCTACTCCCCAGCCTGTATGGTGATATGGGGTTATTCCTTCCCAGATGTATAATTTTTCATTTCCTTTTGCTGAACTTCTTGAGATTCTTGTCAGCCCACTTCTCCAGACTGTTGAGATTCCTCTGAATAGCAGCTCTGTGTTGACCACCCACCCAAATTTGGCCTAGTAGCAAACTGAGAAATGCCTATAGTAACCAGCTTCCACATGGACTTTGTATCTCTGATCACAACTTTTTCAATCCAGCACTCCAGACAGTTTTCTGTCAAGCTTCTTGTCCATCTATTGCATATGTATCTCACCAGTTTGCCTGTAAGTATACTATGGGAGGACATGTCAAAAGTCTCATGGAAATCAAGGTCAACAACATCCAGTGTTCTCTTGTATAGTGCCAGTAATTTCCTCACTGAAGGCAATCATGTTGTCCAGGCATAATTTCCCTTCGGTGAATTTGTGCTGGGCCTTCCCAGTCACCTGTCCTTCCTCGTCCTGGTCACAACTTCAGCAGCCAGATACTGCATGTTACCAGGAACTAGTACTAAATGGTTTCCTTTGAGCAATATGGTATTGTCTTAGATCTGAACTGATTTGGTTTTTTTTTTTCTGTTTGTTTGCTTGTTTGTTTGTTTTCTTTCCCCCACTTTTTAAAAATACAAATTATGAACACTATTTGGATTAAAATATTCACCATATTGTTAGAGCTTTGTGTTATCAATAATGGACATAATACAAAAAAGTTCAGCTCAAACTTTTCTCTGTCCTTAACTGCTCTTAGCAGTGCTATCTTAGGAATGATTCTTTTTCCTATGAAAGCTATTATATCTGAGACCCATTTAGCATTTTCTATCTCCAACAAAAATAAGATATTCCATACAAATTCTACTAGCTTGCACTTTAAATCAAACAGCAAGGTAGGACATATTATTATGAACATGCATTGAGCTTGAAGGGTCCTGAAAAGTGCAATTCAGGTTTTGCTTTTTCCTCCCAATTAAATTAACAGACTGAGAGAGTTTTCTGTCTATCTGACAATAGCGCATATTTCATCTGACAGTGTTTTGTTTGAGAAAACCACAGTGAAATCCCAGATTGGAATTTTGATTTCTTCTCTTTGTAATGGACTCTGGCTGCTACTCTGCCATATAATTAAGCAAGCTGTCAATATTTAGTGCAGCCACTAGAGAAGGATACTCTGTCAGTACTTTTCCCAGATGAAGGGCACATTAGAACCATTTCCACATCTGACTGAAGAAGGTGGAAACTGGCAACTAGAAAGCTATCTCAGTGTATCACTCTCTTGTATGACTATTGACAATTAAAGCTTTTCAATTTTTTCTAAACCTGCTTGAGACTTTTGGTACTTCCTCAGCAAGAGATCAATAAAAGTGAAGAAAATTAAATTAATTGCTAGATTAAATTCATTTTGAAAAGTATGAATGGCCTGACAGCTATAATGGGAATGGAAAAATTTTTTTGCATAATATTTGAGCAAGGATTTTGGATTTGGGTTGTTTTGGAGAAAGTCAGGAGGGCAGATAAATTGAAGCATGTCATTAAGAATGACACTACATATTTTATAGCCCTTAGATCAATATTTTTTTGAAATCAGTATGTTTCCACATGGAACTAGCTACCATAGTAACAATAAAAAAGGACAACATTACTGATTAAATAAAGCAAATAAACAAAAAAGGAGAAAAATGGTACAGACAAAATAAGACAGATGAAGGTGGGTGCCTGATTCCTCAGAAAAAAATACCAGTGGACAGTGTGCAAGCAAAATAATATTTGTAGATATTCTGAAAAAGACAGAGGACAAACAACATAGCAAGCAAAGGCCAAGAACCACAGCAGGCTCTGCTGGCAAAACTAATTAACACATCATTACCTGTCTTGATAATTTAATGTTTGGAATCATAGAATACCAGGTTGGATGGGACCTCAAGGATCACCCTGTCCAGCCTTTCTTGGGAAAAGCACAGTCTAGACATGATTGCCCCACACCTTGTCCAAGCAAATCTTAAAAGTGTCAGATGTGGTAGAATCTACTACTTCCCCAGGGGAGATTATTTCATGGCTGATTGTTCTCATTGTGAAAAATTGTCCTCATGTGTCCAATTGGAGTCTCCCATTACCCCTCATCTTTTCCATGTGGCTTCTCATGGAAAGGGAGTCTCCATCTTCTTTGTAGCCATCCTTTAAATACTGGAACGTGGTAATGAGATCTCCTTTGAGCCTTTTCTCATATGGCAGGATTCCTGGTCCTTTGATCATCTTGGTGGACCTTTTCTGGATCTTCTCCAGCCTGTCCACACCTTTTTTGTACAGCAGAAGCCAAAACTGACCATAGTATTCCAGGTGTGGTCTGACAAGTGCTGAGTAGACTTGGGTAATGACTTCCCCATCTCTGCTGGTGATGCCCTTCTTGATGCAGCCCAGCATCCTGTTGCTTTCATTGCCACAGAAGCACACTGTTCATTCATATTGAGCTTGCTCTCCACCAGAACTCCCTGTTCCACAGAGCTGCTCTGCAGCCAGGTAGATCCCAGTCTGTGCTGCACTCCTGGATTATGTTTTCCCATGTGCAAGACCTTACACTTGTCCTTGCTGAACTTCTTAAGGTTCTTGGCAGCCCACTCTTCCAGCCTATTCAGGTCTTCCTGCAGGGTTGCTCTCCCTTCTGAAGTGTCTACTTGCCCACTCAATTTGGTGTTATTAGCTAACTTCATCAGGGTAAACTTGGTCCTATTATGTGAATCAGTTATGAAGCTATTAAACAGCATTGGGCTCAATATTAATCCCTGGGGGACCTCACTTGTGACAGATTGTCAATGTGGAAAGGAGCTATTTACCACCACCCTCTGAGTGTGGCCCACCAACCAGTTCCCCATCCATTGCACAGACCACTTGTCTAGACCATAATGCTTCAGTTTATCTAGGAGGAGAGTGTTAGGGACTATGTCAAAAGCCCTGGAGAAATCTAGGTAGACAATGTCCACCTCTCACCCCTCACCAACCAAACAGGTTATGTTGCTGTCGAAGGCAATCAGGTTTGTTAAGCACAGTTCGCCCTCAGTGAATTCATGCAGGCTTTTCCCAATCATGTGCTCCATTTGACTTGTGATAGCCCCCAGGCTATCCATAATTTTCCCAGGCATTGAGCCTAGAGCACTAGAATCTTTTATCTCAAGCTATAGGGAAAAAAATAAAGAGAAAAGAGGTCTGCAATTTAAACAGTGTTGATGATACAACCAATTTATACTATGAAAATAATACTTAAAAAATATATATTACTAGCACAAATAACAAATACTTGGGTCTAAGAGATGGTGCGTTAACCCTTCTCTAGCCTGGAACTGACTCAAGACTCTACCACTGTAGTGTAAATGCCTTTAGACAACGTGACACAAATGAAACAAAACATCCAGTGTCATTACTGCTATATTAATAAGATTAAATCAGATTCTAAACTTCCAACACTCAAGTCTTTCCTGTAATGTTAACAGAGTCCATACAGAAAATATATAGAATGAGTGTAGTAAAAAATGAAAATACTTATTTTACTTCTGTAGTAAGTATCAGATGTATCAAAAATCCCTCCTTTATAGTTCTTAAAAATAAGACAGTGAAATTCTTCCCCTTGGTAGGCATTCTAAGACATTGATATATAATGTATCTAGTCACTGGGAGATTAAAAAACCTTTCAAATAGCTTATAATTTAGCAAGAGCAAAGTAAAGTAGAAATAGATTTTTACCTTATGAATCTAAAGAAATCAGTATGATACTGAAAGTGAATCCCTCTACAGGAACTTTATTGATTACCAGAAAGTCTTTGGCTGCACCATATGAAGAATCAGGATAGTAATGTTTGAAGTGCATTTTTCTAGCTCATATAAGAATATGATTATGAAATTCGCTTGAGAAGACACAAAATAAAAATAAACAACCCTTTCTCCCATGCACACAAACCCCAGATAAAATTTTGACTGGCAAGAGACTTTTAGATATTTAAAATATGAAAAATAAAATTACTTTAAGTGTGGTTTTACTACTTGCACTGAAGTCTCCTCAGATTCACATTCAGCAATTTGAGTATCTCAGCTCATGGACAGAAAAATCATCCTAAACTCCAGTGTCAGGCAGTAAAAGCGAGAGGAGCCCAGTAAAACCACGTGTACCTCCTTACCCTGATATTTGAAGATATAACGTTTTTAGTATCATCTTCTGTACTTTAATGGTTGCATTTATGTTGAAGAAAGGAGAAGTGGACTTCAGAAAATAAAAAGATGTGATTAACTTTAGCCAGCTGTTGTAGTAGAATTTGGACAGAACAACATTATGGGCAATTAGTATTCATTATTAGTGTCTGCAAATTAACGTCTCACTAAATAGTGAGTGTACATTGAAGTAAATAAATTATTATTTGACCTACATTTGGGTTTCTTCTCTCTGCAGAGTTGATCTGAGCTTAATACATGAGCTTGGCCTCAATTTGAGTTTGGTCCACAGAAAGTACTAGAAATTGCATTTTGATATTGTTTGGACTCAAGTTGATTGGTTTGTCAAGAAGTGTGAGGTAGGTCAGAAGGTAATAATCCAGAAATAACAGAAATGCACCATATTAATTCTTAACTTAAACACACTCACTTTAGAGCTAATTTATTTGTTCTTAGTAATTTCTTGCAAAATTATGCAAACTCATCTCTTCGTCTCTAAACTTGCATATTTTCAAAAACATAATTACAACAGCAACACAGCTTCCAAGGTATTCCACTAACAATATTTAAAGGGCTGTAATAACTCTTACAAAATACCAACTCACAAGGTTTGATGGAAGATGGATCAGTGGATAGGTATGTATCACAACATGCCAAGGGAGGTAACAAGTCATTTTGGCTAATAGAGGTTCTTATAGGCCAGAGGACCAATGACGCCCAAGTAACACATCTGTTTTTAATCACCTGAAGTGGTTGTTTGTCAGCATATGCAGCAAATGCCTAGCTGTTCTTTGGCTTAGAATAAATCTAGTGCTAGTTTTCTTCAAGGAGCACTCGGTTCCTATAATCAACATTTAAAGAAAATTAAAAAATAACAATCACAGTACTGACAATAGCATCCACTGTGTTGTTGTATCTCATAATGTAAGGTCTAATTTCTTTGGGGAATGCTAACTCACTAACTTAAAAGGAGTGAGTTAAATTGGTGTAACACTTCATTTAAAGTGCTTCTAAGTGTATGTATGTAGCCCTGCCTTGAGGATCAAAAGTTGCAATAGTAGTTTAAAATTTCATCAATCCAGACTCATCTCCAGTGCAGACTTTAAATGGAAGCCATCATCTATCCCTTTGAGTTATTTTTACTATTCCATAAATACCTCAACAAGTATTCCTGTATATTAAATTAAACACATAAATAAAATCAATAGATTTTTACATTATTAATTTAAAATACTTATCAAAAATGGAGAGTCAGTTCTATAAATAGCTGGGGCAGAGAGTTTATATTCCTTAACTTATGAATTATAAATCACAAGTGTAGAGCTTAGAGAAACAGCACAAAGAGAATGGACAAGACAGCTATTCTTCATTACAAGACTAAGCTACTGAGAAAACCCAAAGACTCACATCCATTATTATCTCCAACACATCACTGTAACGATATCACAGTTTGTTAGATTAGCACTCACATTTTGTGGATAATAAGCAAGACTTGACTTGATATCTTGAGTACAGATACTATGAAGTAGATGGTACCTTGCATCTTTCATGACTGAACCCTTCAGTGTGGTTTTCAGAATAACCATAACATGGTGTAAAACTGTGTCTTAGAAAACGTGGGCTTGATTCCCTTATCCTTTTGGGTACCATCTTTAAAGATGTGGAAAGCAAGGAAGTGGACCTTTTAGCTTGTAACACCTTTCCCTCTGTCTTCAATTAGTGTTTATAGGCAGAATATTATTGTGCTAAATGGAAGCATGAACATAAGGAGGACACTAGGTGTTAACAACATTAGGGTGATTTTGAAGAAGGCTTTTCCTTACGCTTTCTTCGTTTGCCTTCATAAAGTACTAAGGGCTCGCTGGAATGCAATTTAATAAAACCCCAAGTTACCATGAGTTATACGGATGATTTATTTCATTTTTTCTCATCTTCTATTTCTCATCCTCTAATCCAAAGCATTAAAATCCTACAATGATTATAAATGTTGGACTAAGATATTGTAGTTGAAAGCAGCACAAACTTCAAATAACAGTGGTTTACATACTAAGTTAGGTAAAGACAACTAAAAAATCTTACAAATTAGTATTTGTATCATTCTGGTATGAAGATGGAAAGAGTCTGAATCAGCATAATGCTTTATTTTGCCCCGAGGAAATTTAAGATCAGCACCCCAATGCTCAGTTTCTAAACCCTGTATTATGTTTGTGTCAGAAAAAGTGACACTTTATAACCGACAGCAGTAATCCTAACTATCAACACTTAAAAGTAATTGTGTTAATGAAAGACTCTGGCACAATGTTTCTCTCTTTTGGTATATGGTATTAACCCACCTTTCCCCAAGTGACATTATTAATATGCAATGCATCCTCTTTTTAAAGTTCTTTCAGAGACAATTGTTTAAATCATAAGAGGAAGTGTTTTTAATAATGGGACTTTTGGTAGCTATATGACAAGGCTCATTAACTCTGTACCATACAAATATTAACATAACACCAACTGAAAAAAACCTGTTAACTATATGGTACAAGAAATTAAATAAAACAGTCTAGCACAACCTTTCCACTATTTCTGAAGTATCAGACTTTACATAGAGTGAAAAAGTTCGACTCATTCTTCTCTCACTTCCACTTCAATGGTAAACTTCTTTCTTTCTCCAAAAAAATTACCTTTGCTATTTTTTCCTAATACATAATACCTGTCTCCAAGTCTGCAGTTGAAATTGAAATTACAGTTTGGAATAAACCTGAGCAAACAAGTGAAACCATGAGATTCAGTTTTGACACATACACATTTTTATTCAGGAATTGTTCAAATCTCTAGGGTCTGTTATGTCAAATGGTTCTTTATGATGTCTTCAGATGTCAGGAGTATTCAGACTAGTCAGATGCTAATGGCTGAAGGTGCTATCTACCAGATTTAAGAGTCTACAGAAATAAGCAAACAAAAGATCATAGCCTCAGTTTCAGTTTCTTTTGAAATTTAACATGCTTCCAATTATTTTTGGCTCCCACAGATTTCATTTTGGGGAACAACAGGAAAAGCAGCAATAACCAGACTGTAATTAAAATGCTGTGAGCACAAAAAATGTCACAGTAAAATAAAAGGACAAAAAATTCCCCTTATGAAAAGTTTCATACTGTCAGAGGTGGTCTTCAAAGACTTCAAGCCTGAATTCAGAAAAACATATCTACAAAAGAGACCTACAAAGATATTGTCATCTGGTTCTCAATGACTGAAATTGCAAGGAACATTTCCTTTGGTCAGCTCAGAGGGAGAGACAAAGGAATGAAAACAAACACAATATTCAGAGTAGGAATAGGGAAGTATAGTCATTGCACAGCGCTCATGGAACTGCCTGTGAAATACTCTGTACAGTTCTGAGTACACAAGGAGTTCAAGCTGGGACAAGAGTCAGGAGGAAAAGCCACCACAGGCAACCTGATTTACAAGAGGAAGTTTCATTTCTATCTAAATGGGTGAAACCTGTAGATGTGATAATAAGCCCTTCTGAGATTTTCTCTTTCTCTTTAGAAATGTTTATGCTACTGGAATACAAACATAAAATGTTAACAATTCAGAATAACAGACCTTTATTTGGATGACTAATTATTTTTAAAAAGAACTTTTTCCTGCATGAAATTTCTTGGGTTTTACCTAAAATTTCTCATATGCAAAGTAAATTCCTATTCCATTACTGAGACTTTATTATACAGAAGACATGACTCTAGTGAGTACTGTAGCAGAGCATTCTCTTCAGAAAGTTACACAAAGAGAGCCTCCTGTTTTGCTGAGTGGAAACAGAAACATATTGAGAATACTGAATAGAAGAAAACCAAGTAGAAGATGGTAGAAACTTGATCATTAAATGTATTTTAAATACCCTCTCCAACATGCACATTAAGCAAAAATAATACTGTTAAGCAGTGTAGCCTTTTCCGGAGACAATTTTGAGAAACAGACAGATTCTTGAAATGAAGTAAACGAAGTTTACATAGTGAATTAAAAAAACACATTTTACGCTTTTTTAAAAAGCAAGTAAAAGCATGTGCCTTTGAAAGCAAAACAGGCCTTTCTATAGCTCCCAGAGACCAGACCACAGTTGATCCCACAGTTCAGAAAGACTGGAGAACCACTTCTGAGCAATAAGATGGGCCTACAGTGAAAAGAAAGGCTATTCCACACTGCAACACATTTTATTGAAAATTCTAAGGTGGTGTCATTTTATGTAAGAAAAAAGTCATATTCCATAACATAGAAAATATACACCCCGAGAGTTGAAAACCGAATGTTATTAGGGTTAAGAGACAAGAATAAGCATTTCATTATGTAGAAGAAAATAGTAACAAGCATATCCTACAGATCACCAAGTATTAAATTCCATTTTCTTATGGTACAAATCATAGAGTTACAGAATTATAGAAATATCTAGGTTGGAAAGGACCTTTCAGATCATCTGGTCCAACCATCAACCCAACACTGACAAAAACTACCACTAAATCACATCACTAAACAAATGTCATATATTTTAGAAGAGAACAATAATTATTCACTTTAAGAAAATATTATTTTCTAAGTAAAACTAGAAAACTGTGAAGACACCTTAACAGAAGATATCTGCTGAGAACTCAAGTGGCACTAAACAGAAAACTACCAATTCAATATTGAAAATACTAATAATACAAACTTCAGTATGTAAGACTAGGAGACACTTCAGGTGTCTCTGTTTTCTGATAATACCAAGGACTTAATAGCACTACGGTCTTACTTTTATAAATTTATCATCTTTTATCTAAAATCTAGCTAGAATTCACCATATTTTGCACAATTTGTACTGAAGGTTGACCTACAATCTAATAACTCCAGTAGTTCCTGGGGCCTATTATATCAATTTTCACTCATGCCAACGTTATTTCTTAGCTAAGAACAAGACTGTCAAGCATGGTTCCTCCTCTCTACACTATGCATTTTTTTCAAACAGGTATATTCTCTCCAGATATTTATGTCAGTACAGTATTTTAAAATGTGGAGAACATTATTGCTCACCTCTCTTAGCTTTCATTAATAGCTGGAAAATGCATTCACAAAATCAGTTGTGATTCAGCATTGAATCATTGTACCTCTTTGTCTGGATGCTCAGAAATTAGCAGGTCTTCCTTCTCAATGACAAGAATCAAAAAGAGTCTGCGCAATAGGGTAAAGGGAAAACACCACATCCAGCTGAAAAACTGAAATATGAGTAGTTAAGAAAACCATCCCCCAATAAGCCTGACATTCACTCTCCTGCTGCGCATGACTGGAGAATTAAATACCCAGGGCTCCTTCCCACTACCAAGTTTTTACCCACCTTGAAGTTAGTGTCCATCCTCTGAAAACCCAGTTGTGGGGAACTTATAAGTGGCTTCTCCTTGAAGGTTGTACAGTTTTCAGGAATTGTCGTAAAAAATTAAGAGAACAGGGCAAAAGAAATCTCTGCAAAGGAACTTTTAACCCAGATGGTCACTCGGGGTGGCTCACACATGCACAAGATTGTGTCAGTTCCCTCTCTGCTATATGTCATGATCTCTCTGTTAACTATCCTTCTGGCTGCATGACCCAGCTCAAACATCGTATTGGTGTTTTTTTGGTGTTTTTTTTTCCCCCCTAAGCATAAGAAAGAGTCAGCAACATCTAGTAACTTGCACTACATCTCAGTGGTGTTTTCCTTTTGATCATATTTTAGTCATGTACTTTTTGCTTGTAACTTAATCCAGTTTAATAACCTAGAGGCTTTTATTCTATAGTAAAAAGAGACTCTGGACCTACCACCACCACTAAAAAAAACCAATCAAACAAACAAACAACATCACATATTTTAGAGCTGGTTGGGGGTTTCACACTGAATTTTTTCCTGTGACTGAGGGTTTGGTATGCAGAAATGCTTTCTATTTCTTAAAGTCTGTCTTTTTCTAGGGATGGGAAACCTTTGCATATGTATTCATTGAAATGTATTTTTGGTATTAAGGAATGAGAAATCTCCTCTTTTCAAAAGGGGAAATTTTCTTTTACACAAGGACTTCCTCTGTTTTGGAGCAATTTTCTCTCCATATCTGCGCAACAGAGGAAATTTGCAAAACAGGTGCACCTTCAAAATCTTGGGCAACACTGAGACTGGTAGACAGAAAATCAAACAGCAGGTCATACTTACCTACATAAGCCACCACGTCAATTCAAACAATTCATGAACCATATTTTCACAGATTTTCTTTATTATAACTTCTCTCTGGACAATACTGTACTTTGAGAAGCTTAGTTTAATTTACTAAAAGCTACTACTCCCCCCCCCCGCCCCCCCACCCANCCCCCCCCCCAATGTTAAACATAGGAGGGAGACCAAAGAGAAAGCTAGAACATCTGCTCTAAATGGGGACTTACCATCATAACTACAGACTGTCAAATGGAAAGAAATTCAAGAACAACTGTTTACTCAGGAAGTACTTTCTCTATTACCTTTTATTTTTTCCTCCCCCAAAAGCTAAGTTATTTCCCACAGTGAAAGAGAGCAGAGAGTAAAAACAAGCAAACAAAACCCACCCAGAAGCTAAATCTTTATGGTCCATTAATTGAATTCAAACTTCAAAATCTTGTGGCCTACAATAAAGTGATACAGTTTAAACAAAATTAGATTGGTGTCTAAACACTGAATCATTTATGAGCACATTACATAAATATATTTACATTTTGTGCTACATTTTTTGCATTTGGCCTAAAACGCAGCTCTGGAGCTTGACACTTCAAATTTTCCTTTCCTGAAATCAAGGCCTTTGAATAACATAATTTATTTTTGTGTAAAATGAAAATAAGCTCTGCAACCTTTCTAACTAATTTCTAGATGTAACTTGATTTTTTATAGTTTTATCTTATTGTTTTATTTTGGAACAAATAGTAAAAATATCTGTCAAACAATCACATTTAATCTTTGTACCTATTTTTTCTCCATGCAAACTTTTGATAAATACCTTCAGATAGATTGAATTCTGTAAATTAAAATGAATATGCTTTATATTTAAGTACCTCGAGAGGGATATGAATAAAACATGATAGTATCTATCCACTTGGCACTTGTGGTTGAGGTCGTATGGATTTGAAAATGGAACTGAAACTTCTTGTCATTCAGGTTCATGGAAAACTATGCTTAATTGCACAGTGGGATTACTGTAGCTCCGCAAACTTTCCATTTAATATATATATATATATATACATATATATATTTTATAAAGGAATATCTTAAGTACAAAAAAGAAGTACACATAACTATACAAAACATTGTCTTCTTGGGTTTTTGTACAAATCAACAGATAATTCAGACACAAAAATAAGATTCCACTAGACTATCTTTTTGCAACTTGACATAAATTTAATTTATTAAGTTTCAAGTACTGATGAACACATTTCCATTAGCAACAAAGGAATTCCATTAACACTGGAGGATGACATGCTTTTCAATGTGTAATCCCACCTACATCAGAACTGACAATCACTTGAAATCAATCTGCAACTCCTCCATACATTTCAAAGACTGTTGTCAGGTCAGTAATCATGGGTGATCTACTTAAAATCACTTTACATCCCTCAAAAGATCTTCATGAACTTCTATATGCCCTGTTGACATCAAGGATCCTTCGTGCAGTTTCCCTCAGGTCCTTCGTGTGGCCTCCAAGACTGAAAACAAAGACACAACTTTGCGTAACGTGAACAAACGTACAGCCTGAGCCTCAGGAATGCCATGAAGACATCGACAGGCAATTTTCTGCCAAAATCTCTCTGATACATTCTGTCACATTCCTAGCAGTCTAAACAAATTTGTGTCCTACCAAAGACAATAAGGAGAAGCGGGAAATGAGTTATTTCCACGTGCAGTAGAAGCAGCCTGATGATAAAAAGTAGTCACCATTTCAGTTGTCAAATATGCAGATTTTCTGGAGGGAATCCTGTTCCTATTTCACATGAGGAACCAGGACAGGTGGGTTCTTCTGCCTTTGCAGATCTGATCCCCTGTAAGTTCCCTGATTACATTCCCAATCACATGAACTCCAGATCTGATAGGGGTTTGTAAAAAATTGAGGGATGGGTCACATTACAAGGTCAGGGGCTGCAACACAAACACTGCAGTGAGTGCTGATATATCCCTCCTGAGAACAACTGACTCCTTGACTTCCTCACTAATGGGCACTTACAGTGCTTTAAAGAGACATAAGAGTTAACATTTTCCCAGATACAGACAATTCTTTTCTAATGTATTTCCTCTGCCTGCTTGGTCAGCTCTGAGCAGAGGCAGCTGCTTGGAAACACTTGACACCTTTTCTGAAGCTGGAGGCTGAGGGAAATGTGGTACAAACACTACAAACACATTAGTTATGCAAGCTCCTTTCTATCATCATTTTGACCTAGATTCAGCACAGGACTGTGGTTTAACTTTAAGCCTCTAAGAAGTCCTACCACATTCAAAATAGGACAATTTTCACAGTTAAAACAGTGATACTTCAGATGCTTTACTGCAGCAGGCAACTGTGAGCATCCCTCCCTACTGTGTTTTTGTTATGGTCAAAACTACTCACCAACAGCCCAAACTAGCCAAGAATGAAATTTCTTACTTTTCACAGAAACAGTTGGTTATCTGCAGCTTATAATCTTTCTAAAACTAAATCACTGGAAAATTAATTGATTTATCATTGTTGTCCGGGAAGAAACTTAATTGCTGGAAAGTGGAGAAGATGTCAATAACATTACCTTGGGTCAGACAGTGGTTTGGCATGGGATGCAAGTGGACACATAAACTAATTCATGCATATTCAGGTAAAACACAAAAATATCTCATGGCAAAACTATAAGGCTAACTAGTAAATTTCTGCAAGGATGAAACACTACAGGGCATGAAGAAGTCCTGAGTTTAATTCACCACCACTTTTTACCTTACTTTCCTCTCAAACAGGTTATTATTTCTTTTGGGAAAATAATCCTTCAGAGAAAATGAAATTGTAAGGTTATTATTAATTATTTTGCCTGTCAAGTGGTTTCTTTTGTTGTTTCTCCCTACATTAAAAAATTCTTCCAGAGACCTGGCTACAGCACAATGTGACTGTTGTCCTGCAGGACCCAGGCACCCTACTGTACAGCCTGCAACTCCCTCTTTGAACCAGAAAACCTCGGCCTTTTGGTTAACTCAGCAGATAACCCTTCCTCTTTCAGTCTTTTATTCATTTCTCCCTTCATCTTGGTATTTAAATGCTGTAGTTTTTCCCTAGTCCCTTGTATTGAGTGAAGGTGCCCAGGTATTGGTGGGGTTGCGTTGTGTTGCATTGCATTGCATTGCATTGCGTTGCGTTGCAGAGGTGACCTCAGTGATGAGAGGTCAGGGCTTCCCTGGGGCCAGCACAGGCAGTTCCAACCAGGCTACCCCAGGGTGAAGTTGAGCTCTCTAGTCATGGGTAAGGGACATCTGAGAATGTTTATTTAAGAAAGGGTAAATTATGTTGCACAGCAGTTGAGAGACAGGCATGAGAAATAACCCTACAGACACCAAGGTGAGAGAAGGAGGAGGGAGAAAGGGTGCTCCAGGTGCTAGAGATTCCACACAATCACTAGCAATGGTGAAGCACACTGAGGAGGACCCCATGCTGGAGCAGCTGGTAGTGCCCCAAAGGAAGTTGCAGCCTGTGGAAAGGACCCACGCTGAAGCAGGGGAACGGCAGGAGGATGAAGAAGAGGAGCTGTTGTTAACTGACCGTTACCCCCATTTCCCATCTTCCCCTGTCACTGAGGGTGAGGGATGGTTGCGGAGTCAGGAGTGAAGGAGTAAAGCTGGGTCTGGGCAGAAGGGAAGAGTGGGAAGTAAGTGTTTTAGTTTTTGTCTATGTTTCTCATGGCCCTTTTTTCTTCTAAATTGGCAAGAAATTAAGCCAGTCTTTCCCAAGGTGAATCTGTTTCATTTGTGGCAGTAAGCCACAGTAAGCAATCTCTCTGTCTTTATGTCAACCTGTGGCATCTTCGGAGGCTCAGAGAGTCACTAAGGCTGTTTATAAAGGGAGTGTTTGCAGAAAGGAGCAGCTACAGAGAGGAAAGCACAAGGGAAGATCTTTATCAAGTTCATTGCTCTTTAATAAAAAAAAGCATCCGTGCCATCACACTCTTTGAAATTACACCCCTGCAGAGGGCAGCACATGCGCGGATGACCAGATTCTGCATGTATCACAGTTATGAGGGTGCACTGAGACTTTTCTGCCTGCTCTGCAGGGAGACAACTCCTAACACATCCCTGTGTTCTCACACCTTGTTACTCACCCGTTTGCCTGCAGGTTTTTCGCCTGTGGAATATCATATGCTCTTGCAGATAGTCATTCAAATCATACACCTGATCCTATCTCTGTAATTGGTTCCAGAGGCATTTGCTTCACTGCCCATGATCGCAGGGCTGTGTGCTACATGCTTTGGTTCACATGCCCTTATGCTCATAAGAAGCGTCACCCAGAGGCTTTTGGTGGTTTGTATAATGCCCAGTACAACCTTTTGAAAATGCTTACACTATAAATAATGTAGCACTTATCTGACGAGATCATTTCAGAGAACCTGCTTCTGCAGGTAATTGGCACCCTCTGGTGGTCTATGCCTGCTATTGCTTGAGAGCTCTCACCCCAAATGACATATGCAGTGCCAAAAGTATGGTACCAGTTTCTGACACGATGACGAAATCACTTACAAGCCCTGGGAAAAATGCCAGAAAGGCTCATATCTGAAAGTAGGTTCTAATACATTAAAATGCTTAGATTTCAACCCACTATGGTCTCCAGAGTCAAAAACAGTTAGAAAAAATCCATTCCTCTTCTCAGTACCTAGACATTTGGGAAACAAAACAAACCCACAGCCTACATTTTTACCTTTTCTTTGTGTTTAAGATGCTGAAAGTTTACAAAAGTACCATAGGCAATTAAAATTAAATCAAGCAGGAAGATAACAGAGCTATGAAATTTGCTGTTGTTTTCTTACACATGTCTCTTTCTACAGGAAATGTTAAGGTAGAATTAAGATCTGTTTTTAACTTTTTTTTTTTAAAAAAAGAAGGATTTACAGCAGCAAAATATAATTCTAGTGACAGAGCTAATCTAATTTAAGTTTCAGATTGGTTTGATAGACATGTAGGAGCAAGGAAGCTGGCTTTACTGGTGCCTACTCAGTCATGCAGAAGATTATGTAAGCTCCCCCAAAGGACTTGTTCATAGAAAGGGCAATACACAGAACCGTACACATCACATGTCATGTTATGAAGGGAAAAAAGGCAAATATTATCAGACCTGGGGCTGTGTGTGCTCTCATTCTTTGCTTTTTGTCAATGGAGCATTATTGCTGACAATATTGAGAATGTCACGGCCATTACTCTGACAGTACATGAACTAGTGGGGTAGAAATGACTGATTTTGCAAAATCATGTCATTTGCAGACAGCACTTCAAATTTGTAATGTACAGGTGGGAGCTTGTAGTTTATTTAATCCTGCCCTAACAGCCATCTCAGCTCACTGGTCATAATTGTGGTGTTGTACTGAGCACTTTGCTCAATAAAAGAAGTAATTTTCCTGTATACTAGATAGCTTAGAGGCCATGTTCCATGGAAAGAATTGTCTTAATTGCCTTTTCCTCAGAAAAAAAAAAAGTAAATGTATTTGCACTAATACCAACCTGATCTTTTCACTGTTTTCATGGAAATGCATTAGATCATGCTTTGCCTTTCCTCTTAATAAAGGGGGCAACTGGAGAGATCCAGTGGCAGGCAGATTCATTTTATTTTGGAATAATTTTGCTTATTTCACAAGTATACTGGTATTTAATGCTCTCTTGAGTACTTCTGTGACCATACTAGATTATCACTGTTATGAAGAGGAGATGACTGCTGTCTCTATCTCACAAATAGCAAAACTAAAATAAAGATTTACAAGGTGACTTGTGCAATGTCACACAGGCTGTCTGCATCATGTTTCTACTACTAATTTATTATTCTTCCAAGCCAACCATCTTCCACTAAGTTCTAGAATTTATTTTGATAATTAAGGGACAGAAACACTAAGATTAGTATTTCCCACTTGCTTTTCTTAAACCCCATATCACAGAAAAAATATAGGTCAGAAAGTGTCTTTGAAAGTTACACAGTCCAGTTTCCCATTTAAAGCAGAGCTAACTTCAAAGGTGTTTGGAGCCTCTAGTTGATTAAGGTCCATCTGATTCAACAATACATTTCAGCATATTTGTAAAAGAAATGCAGTGATTCATAGAATAGTATTCTCCTTCCTCATTAAAACTCCCCCCTTTGAACAGTATTTTGTGAGACTCATATCTGAAAATAAGCTATATTTAAGCATCATTTACCACGTTTTGGGGCCAGGGGAATTAATCAGTTTCTTCTTCTTGCTCTCTTTCAGTGGTGACACCCAATAAGACATGAGATGGGCTGAAAGTAGATGTTCTAGTAAAGGAGCAGCTAAAAGCTTGCACAGAACTATGAGTCCCAGTGAAGTTCGATGAGGTGGCAGTACTACTTCCATATGGATCAGATACATTTGATAAATGCTTCATGGAGAATTTTTAAAGGTGGGGAAGAAAGAATACTCTCTTCTTTACTTGACAGTAGGGTATGAATATCCTCATTTTCACTAAATCCTCTCTGTCATCAGCTAAACTGTCTTAATTTTATTTACAAAGATTATGTTAGCCCCCTGGTGGTTAGTACAGAATTTAAGGCTGAAAGGTTTAATCTTGATGTCTTCCATCTCAGGACAAAGAGACTGGAAAACAGCCTATTTATTTAGCAAGGTAATAATTCGACTATTGATTGCAGCAGTTTAAGGAAGGTCATACTTCACCTCAATTCCAAAAGCACCTAATTCTAGTTAAAACTCATTCTAAAAATCTATTTGGTCTTCATTTAAATATCTATGATATAACTACATCTCTGGCAGCATAAAATACTAGTTGCAATATTCATTTTATATTTACACCAATGTTCTTTAGTCTGGGAAGCTCTGTTCTGTGCTGCTCCTTACTATAGAAGTGGACTGAAGTTGTCACAAAAAACTTAATTTTCTGGTCTCTTTATGCAGTATGTGGTCTTTAGTCAGTTAAGTTGACAAGGAGAATTCTGGAAATGTCAGCTAAGACTTTCGTTGTTTCCTGATGTCTGTCATTTGCCCTCCTCACCCCTCCCTTCTCNTGTTGCTTCAGTTGGTAAGGAAAATTTAATATACTGTTTACATTTCTATTTTATTTCATGTTTTCTTCATGGTTGAATATACTGTTTATGCTGAATGCAGATCTCAGCTGTAGTTATCATAGTTAATTAGAAATTAAACTCTGGTCTGTCATGTTGGCCTACTGAAATTTGTTTTGAGTGTATAAAAGTTAACAACCAAAAATATAACAATCCGCATGTGCAAGGTATACAAGAGAAAACATGGAATCTTTAGATTTATGAAACATGTAATTCCTTTTTGCAGGTCTATAAATAAAGTAACCTTGCATCTAGCTGACATATCTAGAACAAAATAGCACTAATTAAAATGTTAGAACACAAGATATGTATGTCATGCATGACACTTGTTCAGTTTCTTTCCACTGTGAGTTTGTGGATGTGGGAATCATTTGCCATATTTGGAGATTTGTATGCATGTGCTTCTAAGGAATAATGATGCAAAAGCCATTTCCTGGAAGATTTTCCAGGATTCAGTCGGTCCACTTATTTTACCTTCCCCTCAAAACGTAACAAAAACTCTAATTTTAGCTCCATGGTAAGACTCAATAAGCCAAGTCTGGATCAATTTTTCCCCAAATGTTTCACATGGAGAAGAGGTTTTGGAGATTGTCAAGGCTAGACCTTAGACCTGTGTTGACTCTGGCTAGAGATAAATGTCTGGTTCAGATTAAAAGAAGTCAATAAACTAGGTTATGGCTAGACCATAAAGGACTGTTTGGCTTTTTTTATTGTGAAACTAGTACTTACCAGAAAGAGCCTAAAATTAGGTGTGCGCTCAGCAGCTATTACCAGAGCGGATTTTGGTTCACATTACATAAGAGTGTGCTTTAAAGGTCACCATTCTAGTACTAATGCAGGGACTGCTTGCTTTGTGTTATTCTAGAATTGCTAATGCAATGCTAATTGCTAATTAAAACTAGTATTCTGGTTGGGATCATTGTTCAGGCTAGCAAAGAACTGTGGACTAAGTTAAAGGCTGTGTCTAGAGACACTGGCTAGTTTAGAGTTAGCACTACAATCAGCAAGGGTTGGAAAACCTGGTCCAGTGGTGGTGTTTGGGGATGCCAAGAGTGACCAGCTTTGAATAGACTCCCACGGTTGTTGCCTTTCTCAACTTGTTCTGATTCTGCCAAGAATGGCTCAGTTACTTGGACTGTGAAAGCCCGCTGAGCCACAGCTTTGGCTGCTTCCTCCAAGAGAAACCTTAGAATCACAGAACTGTCTAGGTTGAAAGGAACCTTTAAGATCGTCTGGTCCAACCGTCAACCTAACTCATAAAAAACCATCACTAAACCATGTCACTAACCTGTATGTCAACCTATCTTTTAAATACCTCCAGAGATGGTGCATCAACCACTTCCCTGGGTCACCCATTCCAATGTTTAATAACACTTTCAGTGTAAAAATTTTTCCTGATATCCAATCTGAATCTCCCCTGATACAATTTGAGGCCATATCCTTTTGTTTCTCACCTGTTATTTGGGAGAAGAGACTGACCCGCGCTTCTCTACAACCTCCTTTCAGGTAGGTGTAGAGAGCAGCCTCCTTTTCTATAGGCTGAACAACCCCAAATATAATAGGCTATTGGGAAAATCTGTTTTTGTTTTGTTTTCTGGAATTGGCACTGGATACAGGAAGACTGTTCTGGAGATCTGATAATTTAGAGCTGTTGCTCTTTGCAGGGCGAGTACTAGTATAGATTTAATGCAAATATCTGCAGGGCCAGCCAGCTTTGTGTTGGTCTGGGAGGAGCTGCATGGCTGTAATTAAAGCTACAGGTGAGATTAGAATTAAATCAATAGACACCTCTGGGTTCAGGTGCGTTTACTGCTTTCAGATGACTGAGTCTGAAACCCAGTAATTTTCAGGATTTGTGCAGGCATGGTTTCCTGTTCAAATTTTTATTTTAAATACTTTTCACCTCTTGGCATAAGTGTTGCCGCATGATGACACCATAGGACTTGATGCCAGTTTGCATGAATTAGATTTAAAATTTTTCTTGGAGATTTGAAGTTCATTGTAAGGGAGGTTGTAAGGGTGGGGAAAGCTCCTGGTCAGACTAAACACAAAGCTTTAGATTGGAATAGATTTGTCTATTGATCTGTGTTTTCTAAGGAGAGAGGCATAAAAAGCACAACAACCTGTGAGTTTATCTATTGGCTCTCTATGAATATATTTCTCACCAGTATTTTTTATGATACAGAAAATGATTTTTAAAGGACTACAACATATAAAACAGAACTATATTCTCTATGTTAAGCCTCTCTGTATTTATAAATATATGTTGGGTGAAGAACTCACTTTTCTCTACATTAAACAAAACTGTTTCCTGAGGTTTGTATTTACTGATACTGAAATTAAAAGGGAGGTATAAAGGAACTTAGATGACACAGACTGTTTATATGAAAACAGTTATATGAAAACATAATCCAGGGATTAGTATGGATGAGAAAATCCATGAAACGGTTACAAATACCATTTCTGAACAGGAGTTGTTCAATGAAGAAGAAAACCAGTTTTCAATTTCCACAGATGTTTTTGGTACCATGTGGGAGTGAGACCTTTTTGACTTTTACAAATGACAGACAGGAAAAAGGATCCTTTATTTTTCCTTCCTTCTCTCTCTTTTTATGTGGATAGGACAAAGTAGGAAAGCACAGTCAGATAACACTGAGTATTTTTAAGGCGAAGATTGTCTGCAGATAGGAATGAAATATCTTTTAAACGCTTCCTCAAATGATTCACAAAAACTGCTCATTTTTTAAACCAGTCTAGTTGTCATGAAATTAGTAGTGTGATACAACAATTAATCTAAAAGCAAAGGAATCATAAGAGAATTGTAGCATTGATTGCAGTTCTATGGATGTCTGAATATTTTGTAACTTGAGGCTGGCACTTTAACTTCAGGCTGTATTATAACAATATATTCCAGCCTAAGAAAGGAACACCCTGATATTTGTAGGGGCAAAGAGGTGACCAGAAGAATTCCATTTTGCTCTTGCTGCTGGTATGAGTACTTTGCAATAATCTGTTTGCTAATTTCTGACTCTTCACTCTTGTTGATGTTTGAGGATAGTGGAGGACGCCTCACACTTACCCTTGTTCCTTTGTTGATTAATAGAAGCAGCAGCCAGCTGTGTGGTTTTCTTCTCTTGTGCAACCCGGTATCTTCCATTCTCTCTATTATGCACTATTTCAGCATTTCATCTCTATGTGTTTTGTTGAGGCCTCTGTTGATGCCAGTAGAGCAGCTTTTGCTTAGCAGGGCACCAATTCCAAATGCACTGAATTTCAGGTACTGTCTGTATCTGGTTTATACGTGAAACTGATGTGCTTGTTCTAAGTTGATCTTTGCCTGCTAATGATCAGGTAGAACCTGATTTTTCAGTTGTCACCTGATTTCCACTTCCACCACAGTTTTTGGAAGAAGACAGAGGAGAGGTGTGGTTCCTTTGAAACTATTTGCTTTTGTTTGTAAAAAAAATCCTCAGAATAAGTTCCTTCATAACTACCTAACTGAGTTTGTATCAAAAATCCTATTCAATGAAGTTTGGGTGAAGCACTGTATTTTGATTGAATGACCTTTAGAAATAAATCAAAAATATGTTTCTCTCAGTACTAACCAAGCATTATTGCAGTGACATTTGTACAGAATATTAAAAAAAATAAATAAATATTTCCTTTAGAGCACATTTCCTGTTACCTTGAATTTTCCTGAAAGGAATGTTTTGTTCAGGATTAACATTAAACAACTTTGCCTTCTTCACCATTAGATGTCTCTGTTACCCTTTGTAAAACACCAAATGCTACATGACATTTTCAGTGTTTCCTGAATTGCACTTAGAGAATTCTTTTTATTCCTCTCTCCAGTGCTTTCATTTGGGAGGGGGAACATGTATATTACTTGTTTTAAAGATGACAAAACGTAGCTCTCCCTATGTCTTTAAAGTTTATACAGGACAACTAGCTAGGAAAAATTTTGCACTATTGCATCCCAGCACAAAGAGTTTCTTAATACTAGCTTGTTGGATAAATAAAATCAAAGGAAGCTAGAAAAAAGCATACAAAAAAGTGTTTTTCCAGGAATTTTCTACATGTCTTCCCTCAGCATACCTTTTTATCAAGTGAAGCAAAGCAGGGAGATAAGATTTTACAATGATGAGATATCGATTATCTCTTGAATCTCAACGCGGTCACTGCTTTTATACTGTCATTTAATTATCAATTGGTCTTCTGATCCAAATAGACTAACCTTTTATTTTCTCTTTATTACAATTTTCCAAAGTTTCCAAGGCTTTCTAGAATGCTAACTTTATGCCAGGCACCTCCATACTGCCATGATATCAGAGAAAAAGTTAGGAAAATAAATTAAAAACAGAGAGTGCTGTAAGATAACATCTCTCAGCAGCTCCTGTTACATTACAAGGAGAGATTAATCAAAGCTGCAAAATCAAAACAGAAACCTTAGAAAACAGCCCTGACATGGGTAGCAATGAGAGAACAGGTTTTTTCCTAATAATCTGTACTATCTTGGCAGAAAGGAAGCTTCATCTGCCAGATTAGACAAAGACACATGATCTGCATGATCTGAAAGTATCAGATTAGATAGATACCTCCTAAGCAAACACCAGCAGCCCAGAGTACTTTCTGAGAGGTGACAGTGTGACAGCTGTAGGCTGCTGAGGACTCCATTAAGCTGACAGAAATATTTCAGGTGTTTAGCTGGCTGGTTTAAGAGAAAGGTTAGTTATATTCTTGTTTGCATATTTTTTTTTTCGGTCCTCCTTTTACTGGTAAGACTAGTGCAGATCTGGGGCCTGAGCTAGAACATAATTAATACCTAGATTATTGTACCATTTAAAACAACTTTATTTTCACAAACCACCCAAGCTTGCAAGCAGTTGGAAAATCCATTTTATGACTTATGAAAAAGACATAATTTTTTCCAGGAATCATTGAGAAACAATAAATGTGGAATTCACAAAGTCTATTTTGCAAAAACCACTTTTCAGAGCAGTAACACATTTTAATGTCAACTGAGTGCATCTTTATGTTGAAGGAGAAACAGCTTAGTGTACCATCTGTTACTTTTAATAGCAAATGAACAACATGAGTTGTAGTTAATATTGTCGACGTGAAATATAAGAAGGATGTTATAAAACTGCTCACTGGCAGATAAAAACATGTTTTGAAATATGAATGAGCTCAAGCTATTCAATATGCAACTTTTACCAGCCAGCTGTTCTCAAAAGATAAGGCAACACCAGAATTTTAACAAACCCTGTGCTAGACAAATGCAAGCTCACTTCACTGGCCCACAACATGATGGGAGAGGAATTTCCTACGTAAAGTATACAAAGGGTGACAGATTCATTCCAGTAAAAAACTTCAGTCTTAGAGGAAATAATTGAGTCTTGTACAGAATTGTCACACCACTCACAACCTGACAGGTGGTATGAAAATGTCATCATGAGTATATATATGTATATATATTCAGAAGAGGCTCTTGTCACAAATTAAAGATTTTATTTTTTTTTTTCACAGAACTGTCCAGAAAAATCCAAATAACACTTCTTCATTTTTTTGCTTGACAGATGATGCTACAATGAGATTAGTTATAAGATAGATCTTGGTCCTGTAAATACTCATGTAATGGGACATGGCATATGGATAACAGCCCAGACAATCTATATTACAGCTCCTTTTGACAAGCTCAATATTGAATTAGAAAGGAGTGGATCTGCATTATTTCTCTCTCATTCTAAAATTTAACATTTTATACCCTTTGTATAATATGCATTTTCAAATCTTTGCAGAAGTCATTGCTGGGTCTCTCTCCATCATCTTTAAAATGTCCTGGAGAACAAGAGAAGTGCCTGAGGACTGGAGGAAGGCCGATGCCATCCCAGTCTTCAAAAGGGCAAGAAGGAGGACCCAGGAAACTGCAGGTCAGTCAGCCTTACCTCCATACCTGGAAAGATGATGGAATGGCTCGTTCTGGGCGTCATCTCAAAGCAGGAGAAGAAAGCTATCAGAAGTATTCAACACAGATTCACCAAGGGGAAATAATCTCTGACTAACCTGATAGTCTTCTACGATGACATGACTGGATGGATAGATGACGGGAGGGCTGTGGATGTTATCTACCTCGACTTCAACGGGGCTTTTGACAGTCTCCCACAGCATCCTCAGAGGTAAGTTTAGGAAGTGTGGATTAGATGAATGAACAGTGAGGTGAATTGAAAACTCGCTGAAAGACAGAGCTCAGAGGGTCATGATCAGTGGCATAGAATCTAGTTGGAGGTTGGTAACAAGTGGGGTCCCCCAAGAGTCAGTACTGGGTCCAGTCCTCTTCAATATTTTCATCAGTGACCTGGATGAAGGGATGGAATGTACCTTCAGCAAGTTTGCTGATGATATAAAACTGGGAGGGGTGGCTGACACACCAGAAGGCTGTGCCACCATCCAACAAGACGTGGACAGGCTGGACAGGCTGGACAGTTGGGCAGAGATGAACCTGATGAAGTTCAACAAGGGCAATTGTAGGGTGCCTCACCTGAGGAGGAATAACACCCTGCACCAGTATAGGTTGGGGGAGGACCTGCTAAATGGCAGCTCTGAGGTAAAAGACATGGCAGTCCTCATGGACTAATAGGGTGACCATGAGTCAGCAATGTGTCCTTGTGGCCAAGAAGGCCAATGGTATCCTGGGGTACATCGGGAGCAGTGTGACCAGAACGTGGAGGGAGGTTACCCTCTCCCTCTACTCTGCCCTGGTGAGGCCCCATCAAATACTGTGTTCAGTTCTAGGGTTCCCAGTTCAAGAAGGACAGTGTGTGTAGCAGAGAACTACAAAGATGATTAGGGGACTAGAACACCTCTCTTATGAGGAAAGACCTTGGGTCTTTTTAGTCTGGAGAAGAGAATACTGAGGGGGGATCTGATCAACACTTATAAATACTTAAAGGGTAGGTGTCAAGAGGAAGAGACCACTCTTTTTCAGTGGTACCCAGTGTGAAGACAAGAGGAAACAGGCACGAAGTTGTACACAAGAAGTTTCATCTAAACATGAAGTGGAACATTCTTACTTTGAGGGTGGCAGAGAACTGGAACAGGCTGCCCAGAGAGGCAGTGGAGTCTCTGTCTCTGGAGACGTTCAAAACCAGCCTGGGCAATTTCCTGTGCAACCTTCTCTAGGAGGACCTGCTTTGGCAGGTGGGTTGCACTAGATGATGTCCAGAGGTCTCTTCCAAACCCATATCATTCTGTGATTCTGTGATCAAGACTATGGTTTAGGAAATTTGCTTAACCTATTGTTATTAATAATTATCTTGTTTCCCTTCTGCTAGATGGCATGTCATTGTTTTATTTTCTGTGAAATGTTCTTTCTCTTCAGGTCAGTTATTTTTCAAAGACTCTTCAGATTTCCTTGAAAATGTGGAAGCTATAAATAATCAGCTTTAATTCAGTATCATGTTTTATTTCTCCTCCATGATGAATTATATTCTAGCTAACTATACTGACTTCTGACCCAGTTATTTCTCAGAACCCATACTGAATATTGGTTAACAATAGATGTAGACTATCTGTTTGAGTCAATTTATATAAAAATTACTATAAAAATTGTCAGAAACAAATGAAGAGTTGGTCTCACAGAATTTTAGTCATCCAGAACATGTGCAGTCTAACCAGATCCCTTTGATTGTTTTTATAATAATTTTCCTTGGTTCAGCTGTTGTTGGGTTTTTAAACTTGTTTGAAAGTGTGGATGTGAATTAATAAAATAGGTCAATGGTGGCAGTAGTAGATTTACATTGAATTTATTCATCTAGGAGTAGGGTGTTAGGAGATTTATAAAAATCTCATTTCATCTACCTTAAAAATTCTCTGCATTTGGCCCGCTGACTCTCAACTGTAAATTTACATTTATGAAAATCTAAATGTCAAGAGAACATTTGAAAAATGTTCTTGAAACTTCATTTTTGTCTGTTTCACATGACAAGTGTACTTTGTCCTGCTTTTCCTTATTCTCTTAGTGCTCTGAACTCCATCAGTATTGATCAAATTGATATTTTCCTTCAAAGAATTCCAGGGAGCTCTGTAATGTCCTTGGCGGTTCTACCACTAATAAAATTGTTTCTTTTCAGATTGCAAAGTCTAACTTAAAATCCGCAGTGGAAGACATAACAAGGCAGATAATAAAATTTTTAATAATGTAGCTCAGTATTGTATGTTACAGTTCCATATCCATATCCATGGACAAGCAGAAATGGAGACAATAGCTTCAAACGATTAACAACAGGGTTTATCTTGTCATAAATCTTGCCCATAGTAATGACAGTGACTGTACTCTACTTCTAAACTCCTTGCAATTTTTGATTACGTTAGCATGGCTACACCATATCAAAAGGAAAACAAGTAGCTAACCTTACAGGAAACCAACCTGTCCAGAACTCTATTAATATTACCTGGATTCTCTGTTTAAATACAGGTATGAGGATTCCTTTCAGGAACTGCTGCTTTAGATAAAAAGTTTGTTTACCATGTTTCAGATCTAAGGCCATTTCTTTAGCTGATAAGTGTGGGTGATTTTTAAACTGCAGTTTAATACAGATAAAATTAATTGAGTGCAGGTGAGTTAGGAACAGTAATTTTGGTGTGTTAATTGTGTTCACCAAGCTTTTAAAAATCACACTGAAAGGTCTTTCTAATAAATTCAGTTACCACACATGCATAAGATTTTCTTGATCTTCTTTCCAGCCCACATGCTGTACCTAGACATGTATGTCACTGAAGCAGTAACTATGAAAAAGGCAACAGTGAAATTCTGTAACTAGGCTTGCTTAAATATGTATGCACAGGCATACATATTAAATTTTGCTGGGAAGTAACTCCTTAAAGCAAGCAAAATCACCTTTCAGTTTTGAAAGAGGTTTTGGATTTAGTGAACAATGCTATAAAGCAAAAAGATTTATTCTTTTAAATATATAAGACAGCAGCAATTACTTTTGATGCAAAACAAGTCCAAAAGTAAATCATATTTAAATGAATAAATGGATTAGCTTCTGGTCTGCTTGTTGGTTAATTTACACACCAGCCATACCCTTTAATACTTCATATATAGACACAGTTCTTTCTTCATTATAGGAAAAAATGTGGTATTGTTCCACTGGTAGCAGAAATTGCCAAAACTTAGAAAGGATTGACTGCTGAATAGGAAAAAATAATAATGAAAAAACAGGTTCAGATAGACTAACGTAATAAAAATGAAATTAATAGATTCAGCTGATAACACTGCTCTACTAGCTTGATTTAAGATAGCAAAATACTTTTAGTAAATACATTTTTTTATTATTTTTTTTTTACACCAGACTGCTTGAGATGAAAGAATTAAAGAATGACTGCTGTTTTATTAACAAAGAAATGTAGAAGAGTGGTATACCAGGCAAATATCTTTTTTTAAAATATCTGATTTCTAGATAGCAGACATAGCAGAAAAATTGCCATTTAGTAATTTTTTACAAATGCTTTGTGGATCTAGACATCCCAAAGTTCCTTGTTTGCTCTCACAATTTTTCCCTGCCTCTCCTTAGGAAAAAAAGTGGCAATGGAGATTATAAAACCAGAACTGATTTCCCCTGCCCTAAAAGTGAGAGTCTGAGCACGAAAGGGGCTGAAGAAAAGAATAATAAAGGCCTTGTAGAGCCAAGCTTGCTAATGAAAAGGTATAGGACAAGAGCCAAAAGCTACTGCTGCTGCTCTCAACCCCAGCAGTAGAGCAGCTTTCTCTTTTCTTCAAAAAAGCAGCTACTTTGCTGTACAGATGGGTCATACCATCAGTAACCTGTTCCTTCATTGATCGCTACCATCTTGTACCAAGGACATACTTTTCCTTCCTTGATTGCAGTTTATGTCTTTCATAGGTCTTCCTTTCTGGGAAATAACTTTCTCTGTTTATCCTGCTTTGCCCAAAGTATCACAAAATTTGTTACTTTTCATTCTTCAAGTACTTTAGACCTGCTGGCAGCCAAACTCTTGCCTCTTTGTTTTCAAGGTATTTACTGGTCCCTTCTGTGTACAACTAGAACATGAGCCTAGCCAAAATCTATCTCAAACACCTTAAATTTAGTCCAGTTTGAGAATTTTCATAGTGATTGTGACGCTTCTCCTATAGTCATATTTAGGAGTAATGCATATACTGCATTTCCTTGATTTTATTTAATACCAATGCCAAGTAGTGCCAAGGATGCACTTTTTACTTGCAGTTTTTAAACTGCGAGTCAGACATCTCTCTAGCCAGTTAGTTTATCAGGATTTTCAGATCATTACATTTTCTGCTGTGGGTCAGAGGCAAAATATTACCAAGAACTGCCTTAGACATCTACAAATCTGTGCCTGTTACTATCACATTATTTCAAAAACATTTCATAGCTAAAATTGTTTGGTATGTATTGATTCTGTTTCATCACAATCTATGCTAATAGTCTGAAATATTTTTTCTGTATGAGAGAGAAATCTATGTAAAGGTATCAAAAATAGGCTTTTGTGGACCATCATGAGAAAGATATGAGCCTTAGCTTTCATTTTGTCTGTCGTTAACAAAGGTTGTAATTAAAGGTGGCATGCCTACCATTATCTTCTATTTATTTGTGATTTCTTTTTACCTCTAAAGACAAAATTACTTTTTATACTCCTTAGCTTTTCTTAGTTTGAGCTAATTATTATTAAAGTAATAATTAACTGAATTTCCATTAACATCTATTGCATTACTGTTCCTGACCGGTTAACTCTCAAAACTCTGCAAAATTTGTAAATATTAATACTAATGTCTCAGTGTAGAATGAGCTTATCTTCTGAGGGAAAAAACACTCACAACCACAAAAAAACCAAACAAAACCAAGTAAACAATTCTCCCCCCAAAAAATCTTGTCTGTCCAACTCAGACTTAAATAGTTCAAGAAAAGTTTTGGTAAAGATTTTTCAGAAATTTCGGGTTTTCTTTACAGCTTTGAAGCATACATACCCATATGGAGTGTAGTCGTAGCACTCTATTGAATTCAGATACCTTCTATTTGGTCTGATGTGGACATTAAAAATAATCTAAAAGAAACTAATAGGTGTTATATGGTTGAAAAATATAGAGATGAATGTTCTACAAATTTTGAGTTAGTATTTCCATTGCCCTGAGCAGGAAGCAAGTCTAAAGTGTGGAAAAGATTGTTTCATTCTGTTTTTTTTTCATCAGAATAACCCAGGGGAATGTCCTGCTTTTTGCAAGTTTCCAAAAGATGAGCTGCTCCCCTCCACTGAATGTCTCCTGAGCACCCAGACCTAATAATGGCGCATACAGATGAAAGGCATACACTAAGCTTGCATTGCTGGACACAGATACTTTCCTGATGTGAGATCTGGATCTGGAATCTAAAATTCCCTTACTTTTCTTTATTTGCTTACCATAGCATATTTATTACCTACCAGAATGCACCTTCCTCTCTCTGGGCAGGAGATAGTGCAATACTGCTAGCACCAGAAACTATATGTGGCTTTTACAGATTCTAACATTATTTATTCAAGTCAGGATAGATTTCAAATATTTTCTACCTCAGCATCACTACAGGAATATATCTTCCTAAAGAAAATCATTACAATGTTGATTTGAAAACTAGTTTTTATTAGAACCAAACAAGTTATACCAACATGTTGGGTAAACAATGTTTTTATGTAGATTCTTAGGTCTGTTTGCTTCCCAGACAGCAGGAAGGGATCATGCTTACTTTTATATTCCTTCCAGCAATATAGAGCATATGCCTGCCCAGTTTGGCTGGCAGACACCAATGGAGTTTTGCCCTTGGTGGTTCCTGTTTATACAGATGGATTTAAAATGCTACTGAAAGAGAAAATAGCCTACACTGTAGGAAGCGCCTCATGTAGGAGACAAAACTTAGCAAGGAAAATTGTTTTCAACCTACTCTCCTGCTCTTGAGCACAATTTGACTGTGGATCTTGAAACTAATTTTAAACTTATTTTTGTCTGTTATATTTAGTTGTGTCAAGATTTCAACATGATATTTTGAAGATCCCATTTAGAAGATTCATTAGAGATTTGCACATCTGACTTGCCCATATTAGTCATGTTTTTCATTCCCTTCCAAGTGATGGAAGGAAATAATTCAGGTGAATCACCCTCCACATACTTCACACTTGCCTTTAGTTGGAATGAATCACTCTCTAGAGATGGTTATGCCTTTCCACTGACTGTCAGGGGAACGTAGCAAAACAAGATATAGATAAACTATGGATAAGGTCAGCATTTTATTCCAGAATTGTACTGGAGTCAGAGAAAAAAATTCCCATTGCTGTCAGCTGTTAGGCTTCCATCGTTTGCTGTGTGAACTGCCATGTGTAGGACTACTGAAACCAGTTATACAAAAATAACATGCCTCATCAAAGTATGTATTTCTTTTAAAGCTGTATGTGGTAGAAATTCTAGCAGCTGGTTTTCCTGATCCAGAATATGATTCATACTCATTCACTCGTTAAAATGATTCTGTCCTGACTCTCTGCATTTGTATCTGGCTGATTCAATCCCCTCCCAAAAAAACAAACAGAGCAATGCAGAAGAGCTATCACTAACTTGACCTATGGTAAATGTAAATACCAGAGGTGAAATCTGGCCTGTTGAACTCAGTGAGCCTTTTAACATCGACTTCAGTAGGACTGAGCCTTTGTCTCAGAAAAGTCCCTCTTCTCGTGGGCTAAAACCCCAAACTACAAAAAGTACATAAAGTAATAATACATTAAGTACACACAATTAACTGACCGTTTAATTATTTTACCATCAGTCCATGCTCACCTCATCTGACAGTTCACAAGAACTGACCATAATACACATCTTTCTGTTAGGTTCAAGATGATGACAGTCTTTGTCACTGCAGTTAGCTGACACTGCCCATTGCTCAATAGCAGCAATATGCAAGCCTGCTATGGCAATGTAGATAGATAGGGTTCTCACAGAAACAGAAATTACAAAGAAAGAACTTGCAGAAATTAATAGATGTCATTATCTGGGATAATAGAACTATCAGGAGCTAATGTTTTTCTAATCTTTATGAATTCTAATAATAAAATGAAATATTTCAAAAAAAACCTTGTGGTAAATATGTAAAAAAAAAAAAAACATGATATGGAAAAAATTACTAGTTTGTTTGAATGAATATCATGGAGATTAAGTCAGATAATCACTTCATAGACACCCTATCACCTTCATTAAATTATAGACATAAGAAAACAGTTCTCTCTGACCATTACCCATTGAAGTTTCTCTGTGCCAGTGATTATCAGTGTACGAGTCTGGAGATAAGTATTGCATTAATTTTTACATATCTGTATATTTTATGTTAGGTGCATTTTCCAAACAAATTTTTACCAACACAGGATTCGGAAGTGGCACAGCAAAGTTGTTGATCTTGAAACTAGGTGCGGTTTTGTATAATCTATTCTATAAAGTTAATCTACACTGAATAGAATTTATTTTTGAACTGAAGTTCAGTCTATTTTAGATGAAATGCAGTAATGACACTGCATCAGTGTTATGATGAAAGCTTTGTATAAACAAAATTGTTTTCTTCTTTCTAGGTAGAAAGAAGACTTTTATGCACAGTACTTGTAGTACTTGGAATTGATTAATTTCATCAGGGAAGATCATAATAGCCCTGGGAAACATAAAACAAAAGAGATGTAAGAGTTTGATAGAATGATGTTTTGTGTTAAAAAACAGAGGTTTGACCATCAAGGTTTATTGAGTCTTTTGAAGAATGAAGTAATGGGAAGCTAGTCATCACTTTGGAGCCACAAATGCTTACTCCAAGCAGAAATGTTGATTTTTCTGGACAGGCAACAGGCTACTCACTACTTCAGTGTAACTACTGTATAGAACTGGAGTGTACAATTGTGTCCATACTGACAGCATATTGTGAACCTATTAGGTCCATCTGAGAGCCATCTAAATGCAAATAGGGTGTGAGTTTGTCAGTGACTAAAAACAGACTTCCAGGCAACAGTCTTGATAGTTAGAAATCATCTGGTATCATGAAAGAGTGCAATAATTTCAATATATCCACAGGCAAAAAAGGATGCATTTTGTCTACTACAATAATAGAAACACCTATGTTTATATGTTAGAGCTCTGACAATTAGTATGCAAAATCAGATCCATCTTGCTATTTTTCCTCTGGGTCACTCCTGGAAAAGAAATAAATAAGAAGCCTGGAAGAGAGAGTTGCATAAACTACAAAAAAAAGACACTTAAGAATAACACACACAAACAGATGAGTACCTGAAAAAATGAAGGAGCCTTGTTGAAACCTTTACCTCCTTTTTACCTGGTGAAATTGTGAAAGACATAAAGCAAAAGGTAAGTTAGATAGCTCACCTGTCAGGTCTCCTTACAAAATTATGTTATGTTCTGTATTTTTAGTGTGTGGTATGTAGAAGTGGATTCAAAACTAAGTTTTTTATTTAAAACCTTTCCCTTCTCTGGCTCTTAAAAGCTCAGAGTTTAAGACTATAATGGTACAGAGACTGAAATTAAAAATATTTAGTTTGTCAGTCTGAACTTACACCATTTATCATCTTGTTTCCAAACTAATATACCCTAGAGAATACAGAGGCATATTATTCTCTTTTAAGAAAGCTTAAAGCATCACACCTACAGTGCTAGCCTGGGAGACTGAGTGATAGTTGAACAGTGACAACAGTAGATTTGAAATTCAGATTAATAGTTGCAGTAGTTGTCTTCCTCAACTTCATATTTATATGACATTTACAGTTTTCAATTTCATTTGGCAGCTTGTAGCAGTTGACAACATTACAGAACTCCAGTTCCAGAATTTATTTGTGATAACCATTTATTAAGTATATGGAAAAAAAGTAATTTTAAGATATTTCATTTTGAGAGTTTCAGTAGTTAGAGGTGTAATAGGAGAGGTTCAATGCAAAGGATTCAGTTTTTATGCACAGTGAAACTATTGAAACATCCAGGTCTGTGTGTCTATCAAAATAAACAGGTGATGCTTAACCCACAGTAGTTCTGATCAGCCTGTATGGGAAAGATTTAGCACAGCCCACAATGCAGGTTGCCAGGCTGAATAAATATCTTCTGTAGAATATCTAAGAGCCTGTACCATGACACAGTTGTGTTTCTGGGACTATACACTACAAAAAAACCCCAAAGATATCCCTATACCTTATTCTTACATGTGCTAAAATCATATCTCTATTGGCTGTTCATACAAATCATGCAAGATCTTCTTTCAAAAATAGAATACACCACAAATATTGAAAATGAGTAATCAAAATGGTGAATACCAGATGTATCAGCAGCATGTGAAGATGTTGACTGAGTGTCTGTCTGTGTGTGTGTAGCACATTTCCACAGCTCAGTTAAGGTGTTTTTTCTTACAGAAGTGAATATGGCAACTGACACTTTCTTTCAAGTTCTCAAGACTCAGGTTTCCCTATATGCTAATACTTTGGAATATAGCACCTCTGAACAATGAAACTGTCTTGGCTTGAGATAAAACAGAACCAATTTTCTTTACAATAATTTTACTTTTCAGTTAAGTCTCTTGTAACTAAATTCACTCTTTGAAGTTAATGGCAAATTTTTCAGACTATGTCCACTTCTAGCAGAGATGTTCATAATTAATACCAAGGAATGGTATGAGAGGCTCTTGCTTATAATTATTGTTATAACAACCAAGGTCATTTACCTTTGACCTGGGCCACTTCAGAGAGTCAGAGGTGGAAGAGTATAGAGAGGTTACACCTGTGGGTAGGAGTAGATAGGACAGATGACCAAAAACTTACCAATGGAGTGTTCCATCCCATTTGCATCATGCTCAGTATAAAAGCTGAGGGATCAAAGGGGTTAACTTTCTTTTCTTCAGTGACTGGTATCCAAAGAGGATTCTGTTGCCTTTGATCCTGTTCCTGAATACAGTTCTCGAATTCATTTCCCATCTGTTGTTGAGTCCAGTCTGAGACTTTCCCAGTGCCTGTTAATGATGTGGGTGTCATCCTGTGAGCTCAACAATGGTTTTGCATACACTCATTTATATATTGTATATATTTCATTGTTTTCTAATCAATATTATTATATTTCCTTTTTATTGTTAATAATTTTCATTTCATCATATTTCATTAAAGTAGTTTAGTTTATTTTCAACCCTAAAGTTTCTCTCTCGTATTTTCTTTCCCTTCTCTTTTGGGAAGAGAGAGAGGTTAAAGAGAACATCTGTTGTTCATCTGGTGTCCAGACCAGCCTAAACCATGACAGAAACTAATTTCCAATGACATATCTGTTCGAGACCTTCAACTGTGACTCAAAATGATTTTTCACTTTTTGGGTGTAAAGCCACTACGTTAAGAGGCCTTGATATGGTCTCTCTTTTAACATGCATTGCTGTTGTACAAAATCAACATTATCACTCTCTAGTAATCATAAAAAGTGTCTCTCCACATAAATGGATTGGTTTATAGCTTTATTTTAGTCACTACATGCAATGTAAAGAAATCAATACTGTTTGCCAATAACAATGCTTCTTTCAATTCATTGGACATTACTGTGTGTAATAGCTATTTAAGTAATTAATTTTAATATCGGTACCCATTTTGTTCTCTTTTTATATACGAGAAATATTTTTCTGTATACTTTTGAATCATTGTCCTAAATAAACCTTAATAAATGGGAAAACAAACATATATAGATATTACATATGCAATTCCACATAATATTTAGTTAGTTTTCTTTGTCAATTTGTACATAAGGATGGTTTTTAATGTTCAGCCTTTTTACCCCTGTTCTCAGCTAATGCACACACATTACTTTGGTAGAAAACCTAGCAGTAAGACAGTCCTGATGTATTTGAAACAGTGATAGTTTCATAGGTAATTACATAGCTAATATAACTTAAAAGATTCTTGAAAATAAGCCTGGAAACTCTTAGGTGGTCTGTTAGATACCATAAAATTATAGAGATAACATAAGGATAATAGAACACTCCGTTTGAGCTGGGACAATATGCAATTTACCACACCACAGTGACATAGTTGAATGAATTCTTGCATTTTGTATTTCTATGTTATCTCAAAGAAGAACAGAAAGAGAAGTTATTTTTTTTAAGTAGACGTTAGAGAAGGAAGTTTATTGACATCCCTGTCATTTGGCCAACCTGAATTATCATGCTCTGTAAAACATATGCACTTTATTTTCCAAGCTGAAGATGTAAATCATCATGCAGAATACTAAATACAGTCCTTCTTCTACAACACCTCTCACTCACACAGCTGATCCTCCAATTCCCCATTCATGCCTTCACATGTATTTTCCTTGTGTAAGTTTTCCTGCCAAGGCTGTTGAAATGTTTATAGACTTTGTCCTTCAAAGTCTGTTAGCTCAGCTTTACTGAATTAAAATTTAATAACATAGATGACAGAAATCATTAACAGAGTATAAAAAAAGCAACCTCCAAAACTTTTCAGCAGTGTTATCGTAGCATTTTTTTTTCCAAGAATATATAGAGGCATATTACCAACATTCTCTTACAAGTTCGGAGAAGAGATTAATTACAGCAGACAATGTATTAACAGTTTTAACTGGTATTCTTGCATTAAGTTTAAGAACTAGCAGTAAGAAAATGATAAACTGAAGTGGAGAGATTGTATCAAATAAAAGAACAAATGAGTGTAACATTTATTAGGAAATGATACAATCTAAGAGCAACCTTTAAAAACCAGTAGCGAAAAGTCAACATCAAGATAGTATTTACAATTTACATATACAGATTTACGATTTGTTTATATTATAAACTATAGTCATGCAATCTGTCCCACAGAATATAACTTTGCAAAACTTAATAGTGCACCTTCCCACTGTTGAAAGAGAATTCTTAATGTATATAACATTGTAAACTACGTAGATGGGGTAAAATAGTGTCACATCGACCAAGAGAGATACGAACTGTCACAAGTCAGCTAGTAAGACATGAAAAGAAATTATCATGTGAAATAATAATCCCAATTATGATATATACTTTAGACATAAAATTTCCTGTACGATTTTGTCTTTACTAACAAGATTAATGCAGTCAATTTGCAAAGGGAAAAGAAATTTGGGTTAGATATAAAAGCAAGAATCCTTGAGGAGTTCCACTATATAATTCTATTTTCAAAACAGATCTTTCAAGAAAATCTCTTTCTATTTAAGTCCTGTTGCAGTTGGCCAGAGGGCCCTACCTTTATAGAATTATTGTAGAGGATGGAACCACTACAGAAGCATCAAAAATTTGCCCCATACTATTTTTTTTAGTAGAAATTATTAGTTTTGTCAAAGATTATTCTAATTAAAAACTGCAGATAACTCTCTTCAGAGTTGCCAGACAGAACAAGAATTTCAGAGGTATTTTATTTCTCTCTATGCTTCTCATTATGCCTAGGAAAGGAGGACAGAAGTAGCTGTTAAAAAATGACAATTTTGGACTGAATTTTCTACAAAGTATGAGAAACTAATTCCTTCAGTCTGTTGGCCAGAAATGTAAGATATGAGGACATTCACAAGAAGCAGGAAAAGGAAAAGGTACCAGGACTGTCTGGGACTGAGATATCTCTCAATAATTGGCAGGAATCTTCCAGGTTTCTGCTTCTTCCCTTTGCAAAAAATTTCTTTTAGAGCTGTGGAAATTGAAATTTGCAGTGTCCAAGTTCTCTTGCTGTTACAATAAGGATTGCTGAAAGTCCAACAACTTTCTCAGCCACTTCACTCTTGAACCTCCACCCTTGATTACAAGCTGTTTGTTGGTCCTGATCACAAGGTTTTTAGTCTGTTTTACCTGAGGAGGGGGGCTGAAGCAAATAATGCAATCAAATGTACACATGTATTTTTTAGTTATCATATTTATTCCTTTGTATTCAATGGAGAGATAAAGGTAGCTTTGGGACATAGCCAACTGCACAAGCATGAGAAGATTTCTGCTACAAAAGCACTACCTGTAAAAGAAATCTTAAGCAATTAGCTCACACACATGGTCCTGCAGACACACCAAAATTTATCGAGACTATGAAGCCAAAAGGCTTGAAGTTGTTGCTAAGCCTGAGCTCTCAGGTATTCAGGATTTCAGACTTTTACGTGACTTGAAACAGAACTTTTTCTTTTGAAAGTACATGCATTCAAGAGGTAGGGGAGGATTTAAATTTTTTCTACTTGCCCTTCAGTTTAGGAAAATTCTTTAAAATTTTTCAGGAAAAACAACACTGACAATAACGTCTACAGCAGCAACAAAACAGAAACTTTTTAATCCACTACTATTTGTTCTTTTTAATTAAATCCTTCAATTTCCTTCAAATTTTATAACATATTTAGATCTCTTGTATAGAAACAGAATTTTTTTAAAAAATAGTAACTCTTTGTAGAAAAAAAAACTCAATTATTTTGTTGTTACTATTAATTATATTTTTTTTTTAAGTCATAGTGACAGAAAGTGAACTTAATGAGGTTCACACTGGCCCACTTCTCAAGCCTGTGAAGACTCTGGTGATACCATTGCTTTTTATTCCTGAATGTGAAGGATTCACATACTAGAGGTCTGGAAGTTTTAAGCTTAAATTCTCCTCTTTCCTTTGGGAACTAAGAAATTGTCAGAAATTTATCTGCATTGTTTCTCATAGTTTACCACTGCTTTCTAGACCAAGTATTTCGAATATGATCATCAATGCTTAGATTTAGGGTTTTCTTTACTTTTAAGATATGCTGGGTGCTCTCCATGAGCAGTGAGCCACATTCATGAGCAAATTACGAGTATACTATTGTCTTCAGCATCTTCTAAGATCTCAGAAGAGGAATGTCACTTGCTTATGGCAGACTTTCGCTGGGAGTCTATTCACTTTAAGAAGTAAAGGCCTGATCCAAACCCCACTGAAGTCAATGGAAAAAGACTCCCATTGAATACAATGGGCTCTGGATCACGCCCTAAATCCAATCTCTTCATTCATGCAGGATTAATAATAAGACGTCTTTCCGGTAGCCTGGAGTACCTTAGGTCCCAGCAATTTCAGCTGAACAATTTCACTTTAGATTGCCGTCCACTTGAATTTGAAAGGTGAAGCCAAGATCATTGTCAGTGAAAATAAAACCTTAACTAGGGACATTTTCATTTCCTAATTATATTCAGTCCCACCGGTTCAGTCCAAATCGTTAGGCAATCTAATGAGAAAACAGTAAGAACAAGTGAAGTCAAAGAAATATATGTTGTTCAGTGCATACTTCAGAAATATAGCGTAGGCTCTGATTTGATCAACAAACAGATGCACGTTGATGTTTTTGGAGAGATCAGCATGGGGCTTAACTGCACAGAATAAATTAAAGTTTCATAGCACAATTAACTATATAAGGTTTTTGGTTGTATTTCTTTTTAAACTAACAGACAAAGCAAGATTTGAGGTTTCTCAAAGTGTTTTCTCAGTTTCCAAAACAGACCTTAATCAGTTCATAAATAATGAAAAGTGACAGAAAGATAATAACATTATAAATAGCAATAATACCCTTAAATTCTCAGAACATGTAGATATTAATTGTGAATGTTATATTAGTAGAAACATTGACAGACAGATAATAATTTGATAGAATTACTATAGTGTCATTAAATCAGATATAAAAAAATATATATATAATAAAGTCAGTTTTATATAAAATAAGAATTTAAAACATATAGGTTGTGATTTTACCTCAGTTATCCATACTGTCAAGGAGTACTCCAAAGATGAAGCATTTTCATTTTGTAATTGACTACTAGTTGGTCTACTAAAAATATCATGGAGGCTGCCACGCCCTTTATATAAAAGATCTTTCTGAAGTTATATTCTAGCACTATTCAATGTAAGTTTACCCTAGTTTCAATATATTAAGAGATCAGCATATTCACTGAAGTGTAAATGCTTACAGACATTTCACCATTCTCCCACTAAGTGAGTAAAATAGGTCAATTCAAGCTAAATTTTGAGCTTAAGAACTGTATTTATCTTCCCTTTTATTTCAGATATTTTACTGGAGTCATGTCATATGATGTCATATGTTTGGATACCTTTCTTTTCCTTGTTGAATTAGAAAAAAAAAAAAAAAAAGCAAAACCCACAGTATTATTTTGCTGTAAAATAAATTTATGACATTTTACAAATCTTGCCAGTTTCTAGCAAAGGAAAATTTGCCTTCTTATACAGTATAACTTTAATTACACCTTAAAGTCACATAGTCATAAGTGGCACGAAGGATCACCTGACCTGAGATAAATGTCTGTGACATTTATTTCTTTTTCTTCTCCATCTAACAAGTTCTGGCTGAATACATAGAATCTAGTATTTAGTAATGCAAAAGCTATCCCAGTTGCAAGTCTGTTGAACAAATGAAGTACAAGGCCTGTTTCCAGTTTAATGCAATATCGTCTTCTTCCCCTTTATTCTTGTTTAAATTAGTATCTAGTCAATAATACTTGGTAAACTGTAATCTCTTCAGTTTGATGGAGAAAATGAAAGCTTCCTATCACCTGGATCAGGTGAAAAAAGAAAAAAATTCATGCAGTTTATATGCCATATATACAGACAAAATGAAGTTTCACATCTCTTTCTTTAAATTAAAGGCATTAATTTCCTTTGATGTGGTTTTCAGTTTGTCCAAGGGTCTCCATTTATCACTTCCAGGTGAAAAGCATGAATATAATCAGCAAATCAGTAGACACCGAAGCTCTTTAATCAAGGTTTAGCAATCGTTTGCTCAAGGCATATATAGTTTGGCTACTAACATTAGCCTGGATCATTGGATTATAAATAACATCTTGATCTACGGCTCCCATTTCATTTAACTAAAAAAATACTAAATTCCTGCCCTTAGAATTTCATAGTGAGACTGGCCGAAATTCAAACCCTGGAAGTTGTCCAGGGTATATAGCGCATAGAAAACATTCCACACTGATTTTCAAACATAAGGAAAAAGTATTAGTCAAGATAAAATGCTTTGCTGGAGAGGATTCACAGCACAGTGCTATACTGAGAAAAATTCTTTCTTGCCCCTAGTCCATCTGCAGAAAGGAGCTCAAAGCACGCAGGGGGACACCCAAACACCTTCATCAGATGGAAAAGTTAATGTCATGATGACAACCAATACATTATTTAAACTACTTTTAAAGTCATCAACTAGACAAAAGTATTTGTATGTTAAATAGATCATTTTCAGCAGTTATAAGTCTTTCAGTACACACCTGAGGCAGAAATTTCAGATCAGTCTGCAAGTTTCCTTAGAGACCTAGAGAGATCAATAAACAAGGCCCTAATGAATTCACAAGACAGTTTTGTCATTAGAAAACCTTGTAAGCAGCCAACAATTTAATTCTTACAAGGAGTGGGAATTGCTATCATGCATCTAACACTTTAGACTGTGTAATTTATGTTTTTAGAATGAAAAGAGTTAGTAGACTTAACTACATTGCACACCATTAAAAATTACTTCTTACTGGCATGGCAAGCCAGTAGATTGGATGGAATTTTACTTTCTTCTTTTCTATGACCCTAAAGTTGTTAAATCCAAGTAAAAATTTAATTTTTCATTAATTTCAGATGCCCTACAGATGTCTTCAGAGATCATCTTGCAACACCAATATGATGTGTTTATCTGCACAGAAGAGAGAAAACTAGTATCTTTTTGGCCTTGCACATAAGGTCTAAGTCAATAACTACTTCAAAATCTTCACTTAGACCAAAGTTATGATTTTCAAATATGTACCTGAAAAGAGGGTAATATACATTCATTGAAGTATTATCCAGGCAGTGCTATCGGTACATACTTTGCAAACCAACAAGTGCATGGTCACTAGAAAAAATCTGAATGAAAATCAAGCCAAATCACTCCCTTTCTCTTTCCCTTCTTCTCTCCACCACTTAAATAAATATCTTCCTTCCTCATGAAAGAATATACCAGCATTCACGTATGTTTTTAGAGGTTTTGCTTTGCCCACATCTCTTCATGCTCTTATTTGAATCTATAGTCCCTGGTACTACATTCTTTTCACCTTTACTGTCAATCATAGCAACGAATACCACAAATTGGATCAAAAAGCATTAGGTTTAGGTGCTACTAATGTAAAATAATAAGCACTGATCTGATAGGTTTAAAAAGAAAAATGAATGGAAAAGAATGTAATGAAGCTTCAGAAATGAAATCAGCAATCAGTAATATTAATCTTGTTTTCACAATGGACGTTCTATGAAATAGAAAGAAGGTTTATCTTCTCTGGAGAACCTTGACGAGAACCAGGATTGTTATTAATCAAATGCATTATTTTTTTTTTTAATTAAAAGAGGAGAGAGAGTGGATGCTTACTCTCGTATCTCCTATTTGTCATCTCATTTCCTAATTCATCCTCAGGCAAGCTCATGTCACAGATAAGGCCTCCACTAGAAAAAAATCATGTTAATATTTTTTCTTTCTTCAGAAACCATCAAAACTGAAGCATATCCTGAAAAGTTTTAAAATAAACCAGCCTCCCTTTACTTACACACAAAAGAACTCTTAATTAAAACTTAATGAAGGACAGAATAAAATGCAATAACACAATATCAAGAGACAGGTAGATGAGAAAAAAAAGCATTTAGTCTGAGATATTTAATATTTTAATTGGTTATTTGGAAGAAATAAGAAACTGAGTGTTACCAGTCTGATTCTAACCTTATTAAAGTCAGTGGCAAAAAGCCCAGTGAGTTCAATGGGGCCAAAATGAAGCTCTAATTGAATTAGGAACTGACTTCAGATAAAATACATTACATTCTTCCCTTCATCTTCTCATTCTGTCAGAAAGAAGTGGGAAAGATTTAATAAAATCTTTCACAGAGGCAGGTAATTGAGTTTGTTTTGACCTGGATCCAAAGAAATAAGTACTCATGAGGAAAGCAACTTTAACTATAAATTTATTGAAATAACAGTGCCGGACACTGAGCTTTCCAATAGAAACAGACTGCCATACTCAAGTGTCTAAAACCTGAAGTGTCTAATCACCTTGCTGATAAGGTAGCTCTATTTAAGCACAAAAAATATTAAATCATTCTCTGAACGCCTCCCCCCCTCAGAATTAGCTGAGGGAAAAAGGCACAGTCCCCTCTGCTAGACAGCATTTGTTGTAAGTTCATACAAGGTGCAGGTTCACATAAAGAATGTAGTCCAAATAAACCTTCACGCTCTTTTACTTATTGGAGTGTTGTGAGTGTTGAAGCAGCAGTAATGACTTATTGGCTGTTACTGATGAAAGTGTAGTAAAAATAGACCAGGAAAAGACCTCCTTTTCGCCTTGTCAGCCATAGCACCTGAGAAACCATTTCTCCAGATGATACCGGCTGCTGCCACCTTGTTGACCTTGGTCATCTGTTAGAGTGACTGAGCTGGGAAGAAGGGAGATTTGGCTAAGGCATATGTTGCACCACTTCTGTAAGTATTTTCTTCCAGCCTTCAGAAGCAGGAATATCCAAATTCTACTGGAATAGCGGAACTGAAACATGGAAAGACAGGTGCAACATCAGAACCTCTCTCAACTGGAAAGTTTCAGATAATGTTATCTAAAGTTGTTACTTCAAGTAACTTAATGGAAATATTGAGTTATTCTTAAACTACTTGCCTGCAAGTGCAAAACTAGCAGTTCTTGCATGGTTCTCTGTTAAATTACTCTTGTGAGAGCTATTACTTTTCTGTTTAAGGACACCCATTCATGAGAATAAAAGGTGAAGTAAAGGGAAATAAGTGAGGAAGAGTCCAACTCCTTGAGCCAGCTACTAGAGGCCTTTTATTTCATGTGGGAAACTAAGTTTCATACCTCCAGGATCACTTTCAGAAGGAGTCAGCAATTCTATTGCGTGAAAACTAATGCAGATAAATAACTACCTAATAATAAATTAGAAGAATGTCAGACAGCTTGAATCTGCCTGTCATAATCTTTTTGATAGCAGCAAAAAAGTACTTTTAAAGAAGAGGGACTTTATTTACAGTGCTTTGGTTTTGGATGTACTTTGGATGTACTTCAGGTTTAAGGAGTCCAACCAACCTCTAGAAGTTTTCCAGACAAAGCTGTTTCCTTCTCTGCTCTCCCTGAAGTGGCACAGGCTTGGAGGAATGCCAAGTACTCATTGTTCCCTTTGGCTCCTGCTCTACTTATCCCATCCAAGATCCTGAAGCAAGATTCGGTTTTGAGATATTACATACCTTTGACTAACAGCTTTTAAGGTTCAGTGATTGAAAGACGTGAAAAACAATACCAAAACCACGAATAAAGTAAGTGTGGGGGTTCTTTAGTCATTATCTGGTAGAACAGATGCTTTCTAAGTATCATGACATTTCAGCTGTATCTTTTTTTCTCCAACAATAAGACACTATCAGCATCTTCAGAAAGAGAACAGATAAATCTTTTTCATTTATGTTCATCATCATAGCAATTGAAATACATTTTGTAACGCCAAGCATGAAATGTTCTCAAAGTGGATGAAAACCTTCCTTTGTATTTCTCTGTCCGACTTCATTGTGCAATATCATGACTTACCTTGGGCACATTTGCAGTTTTCAGCAACCTAATGACTGTTTATTGCTGACTGAGGACATATGAGCTCTTGTGTTCATAACAGAGCATACATGGACCTCAGAGACATGCATACTAAGCGATGGCAAGCATGCCATACTAGAATATTGATTGCTAGAATATCAGCATGTGCACCGCATTTTAAAAAAATTAGCCTGCATTAAAGTCCACTACATGCATGACTGGAGGGAGGGGACAGATTCATGACTTTGTTCAAACTTGAGCTTCTTTCAAATTTTTAATCTAGAATGTGTTTCTTGTTGAAAACAACAAAGGCAAAATGTTTTAATATTCTCATGTTTATTTGATTTATGAATTTTGTGAAACTTCAGTGACAAGCTAGTGGGAGACTCGCATAAGCATCAACAGTACGTGTTACGATTGCAAGCCTGTACCAGCACAGAATTCTCCCCAAACAATACATCACTCAAACAGTAGATGTGGAGATAAGTGTCACTATTATCATGAAAGCAAAAAATCTGCATTGAGCTTTTGTTCTCCCTTTCTCCTTCACAATGCTTTCTATCATTTTTGACATCAGCACACCAAAAAAAAAAAAAAAAAAAACAACCCAACCCCCCCCCCCAAAAAAACAAACAAAAAAAAGACAAATTCAAGCTCCTCAGAAATGAATCTGCACTGCTTTTTCACTAAAAGGACCTTTTCTAGAACTGAGTCCTCGAATGTGACCTTATATTACATCACTGCATTTTCCCCTCTTCAAACAATGCGCTACAATTACAATACTGGCTAGAAACCATAGCTATGCAATGTTTTACTGGGCTCAACAGGAGTTCCATAGTGTTGTTTCTGTTTCTAAATGATCTATAAAATACATAGAACAGAGGAAAATGTTGGAACTGTCTGGCTAACAGCCTCCAAAAGCATTTAGGAACATATAGAATCATAATTCTTAGAATATAACCAATGCCTGATCCATGTCTAAAAACAAATCCCATAAACTCATTAGAAGATCTGCAAATTGCCCAAAAAGAACAGAAGTGGCTCCACTCCATGGAATGCAGTATTTTAATTTTATGCATAAGTGTACAATGATTTATTTACTTACCGCTGCTGGGGTTAGATATGATTTTTTTTCTTAGCAGCCTCCTTTACTTTTCATTTTCTCTTGTATGTAATTTGAAACTGAGGATAATAAGGACTATTTTCCGTGGTGAAAATTCAACTATAACATAAAACTATCTAGTTGGAACTTCAGGATTTTTTTCTCCCTTAACAGTAGAAGGATCCATGTGACCATAGACTCAAGTTGTTCTTCACATTAACAAAACATATTAGCAATCTTCAAATGCAAAAATTTTCTTCTTTCTTCTAACCCAGCTGGTACTTACCACTGAAAAAAATCAGCCGTAAACTGAATAAAGAGTTCCTGAGAGTCTTGGAGAGCTTTATGAGAATTAATACACGTCAGGGGGGTGGGGATTGTGGTATACAAAGTTTAGATTTGCGGAGCTTCATGCTCAAGCTCAATGTCATTTAAGTTGTGACATTCAATAAGAAATGCTTCAGAGAGGTGTTTATCAATGAATGTCTAAAGAATGCTAAGAAAACAACCCAGAGTGACAGAACATATTTTAAATTACATTAATTATCCTGTTATTTCTACTTTGACTGCTCAAACATAGACAGATACAGACGATATACAGATATAGTTAAGGCTTAACTAGACCAAGATGTCCATCTACTAACTTCTGTTATTGCCATCATAGCTGGAAGTGGGATTTGCAGTAATAACAAAAATAACAGGTGTTTCTTGAAGAGCATCAGCCAATTTAGTGTCATCAGCATGAGAGGGCGGTAAGCCCTCCTTCAGAGACTGAATGATAAGATCCAGGTTCAGGAACTAGGCAAGAGTCTCAGGTGTCCTCACTTGATACTACGCACTTGGTATGTAGCATCTTGAAATCATATGCCTAATAGTAAGGTAACCAAATGGTGATGTTAAGTTTTGCAGTACTTCAGGGTAGTATTTACTAGGTTTAGTATTGCACACCGTGCTTCTAAATATTCACTACCATGATCTACTTCTGTTTTCTCTTAAAGATTGCGTTTTATACCTCCTATTAAAAAGTTTTGTTCATCATGATGCACAGATTCTACAGAAAGGAAACTATGCAAAGACTGTCTGACTAATTTTGAGATAGAAGAACCACTCATTTTCTCAGGCCATTAAAAGAGTTCCTAAATGTTCCCTTTGTTTTCTCCATGTACCCCAAACAGATGTCTTTAGAACTTTATGCTATATAAAGTTGATGTCCCTATTGAGATTTCCATAAAAGTTTATGCCTGTTGAGAATTCTGTCTTTGATCAAAGCCAGTTGAATAAAAACTTAGAGAACTAAAATCATGCAGAGTTTTGAGAGTACTTTCTTATTTTTATTTTTATGCATCTTTGATCTAATAATTTTCCAGAAACACATTGTGGTTCAGCTTAACTCTAATGACATCTGATAGCCTTTAAAAAAAATAATAATTGTACATTATGTGTTATCATAGCAAATATATTTTCTTTTTGAATCCTCATCAAGATACTGAAGTGCCAAAGAGATTTTCATCAAATAAACATAGCCAGAGCACAAAGTTTGCATTACAAAAGGAGGAGGAGCAGAAAAACTAAGAATTCTAGATGAATTTAAGAAGAACCACAGATCTGAAAACCCTAGCATCTGCAACAATATCACATCATCTTTGGTCCCTTCTGCTATGAACTGAAAGATTTCCATGTTAATATCACTCTCTTTTTCAGTCACAAATGTGATTTTAAATGGTGATATTAACAAATGGAGATGGCATATTCATATTATTTCTAACAATTTAAGGTTTAAGTTACTATTAGCTAACTAGCTCTCAATATTTGAGTAGACTGGTGTAGACTTTCCACTAACACATGAAAAGTTAACAGGATCCTTTATGTCACAAATATTACCCTCAAATGACAGCAAAAGTCTCTGGGCCTGGATCTTTACCATGCAACTTAGATAACAGTTGAAGAAATTCCTCCTGCAGGCAAAGCTGTAATGTACTGTTTCATTACCAAAGAGGTGCCAGACACACTCAGAATGTCAAACGGAACTGCCCCATGGGTGTTTCTACACCAAAACAGTCAGTAAAATGTGGGAGTGAAAAAGCTATAAAGGCGTTAAAATATTCCCTCATTTGGCAAGGAAAATTTAAATGCAGGGACTTGGTTCTGGGGAAAAAAAAAGAAAAAAAAGATGACAGTAATTCTTTCTGGCCAGCAAAGTCAGTTGTATTTATGTCTGTTCCAAAGTAAAGGATATCAGCTTGTTACAGAGTTTTAAATGTTAGATTTAAAATTTTAAACTGGTATACAAATATAAAATCATCCACATTCCTCAGCTGAACTCCTTTTTATTATAAGAAATTTGTCACAAAAGTGGGGGTTAGGATAGGTTTGTATAGTACCAAGTATTCACCTGCTAGTCTTGTAACTTAAAAATATTGCATTCATCATCAGGAAAATATGCTTACTTTAGATTTCTGGCATTATCTTACTTTTTTTTTTTTTTACCTCCTTTTCTGACTTAGACAGGTCAGTTAATATAGAGCATTAAGTTTGCTTTGATTCACTAAATTATCAAACAAAGGGAAAGAACAGCTCACCTATATTTTCATTGATGTTGAAAACTTCTCTAGTGCTAAGCAAGAAATGCAGAATGTTCTCCTTCACCAATGTAAATTTTATTCTGGATTTCATTAAAGATGGTGAAAGCCATTTGCTTTCAACACATTGATTTTTCCTAATTAAAATTTTCATTAAACTCAGAAAAAAGCAGAATCTAGATAGGTGATGTGACTATTCCATGAGTCAGGGTAAATGAATGCAGTTTTATTAGCAAAACCTCAGATGAAAGGTGTCTTCATTTCTCTTTCAGTCTGAAACCATTATCTCTTATCCTATTGCTATGCTCCATTACAAAGAATCCCTCCTCATCTTTCTTGTAGGACCCCTTTAGTCACTGGAAGGCCGCTATAAGGTTTCCCCGTAGCCTTCTCTTCTCCAGGCAGAACACAACAAACTCTTTCAGCCTGTTCTCATAGGACAGGTGCTCCAGCCCTCTGATCATCTTTGTGGCCCTCCTCTGGACTCTTTCCAACAGGTCCATGTTCATTTAATCAGACACATGTACCTACTACCTGTGCAAAGCCCCCTATTATTTATTTGTTTATTTATTTTACAATACCTGCAGCGAGTGCCATAGATGCCTTTGATAAATCCCACTAAATTAAATGCCAACTAACCACTTTCCAGTGAAGCCACCATTTTAGAAATAGCTGAGTGCCTTTTCTGTCTTTTACTGGAGCTGAGGAGGACAGACTGATGAATGGCAAGCTTAAAAGGTTTAAGTAACTAGACACTGCAGACCTGTCTGCTGCATGCAGCAACAAAAGACTGCCCCTATAGGCCCAGTAAGTCCTCATCTGCCTACATTTATGCAAGCAGCTGGTAAGTTCTTTCAGAGCCCTGAACAGAAGAGGTACTCACAGTTGTGGTATCCTGCTCCCTGGGATAAGATGTGGTCCTCGGTCTTCCCTCATCTGAGAATGAAGAGACGCAATGCTGCTGCAAGGTGTTGGTCAAACCTGTTACTTCAGCACTGAAATCTGAGAAATTTTGTTCTTTCTGCTTTTATCATGTGCTGCTTAGATTGTCTCTCTATTCCTAGTTATGGTTTGTTGCTTGAAGGGGACAGCAGCTTCCCTTTTTCCCCACAGACCTTGCTGGAACGTTGCAGATCAGCACAACTCCTTTTCCTGGGAAAGAAAATGGGGGAAAGCAGCAACTCCTGCTTCTCCTGGTAGCTGATGTTCTTACCTTACTGACGGTAGTTCTGCCACACAACTGGCAAGTGTTTCCCAGGCTATGCAGCTCAAATCTGTTTTAATCGGCATGTGATGGAGGCTAGGATAGAGATTTATGTTGTGTGGAGTGACACACGAATGCAAATACAGCGTAGGAGAAAACAGAAGCATTTGAAACAAAACTTGGTTTGACAATGGTGCAGGTATCACTAGGGGAAGAGAAGAGGTGGACGGGAGTTTCTTTTTGTGGCACAGTGAGGTATGACTATAGCAGGAGCAGACGTGTCAAACCCACAGGCAGATGGCCCAGACAACACTGATGCACAGTCATTAAAATAAAAATCCAGTATCCCTAATAAGCCCATACTCCAGTCAATGTAGCTTCATAGCATTTGTTGTGCTGCATGAATTAAAGGTAATTGAGACACGCTGAGATGACCTGTTTTTGTTTTGCTGTTTATCAGCAAGGTAGAGTTAAGATGGCTCTGAAGTGATAGATGGGGAAGAGCCAGGTGAATGCAAGGGTAACACAAGGTCATGAGCATTTCCAGTTAATTTGGAGGAGACAAGGTAACAGAGCTGAATTCACTGTGGACAGAAATGAAAGGCAGGAAAGATAAAGATGAAAAATTACCATCAAAGAGTAAAAAGAGATGATGCTAACATAATGATGAGGAAGGACAGTGGAGCCGTGAGTCCAGGACCTAACATCAAATGTTGAGTCAGGAGCCAGGAGATAAGAGACTTCCAGATCAGACACAGACTTCTGTGCTAAAAAGAATTTTGAATGGTGTAGTTTTTGTCCTTTGTATCACTTAGCCCTTCAGCTGTGCTCCCTCAGCTGGAATATCTTTGCAGTAGCAGGGAGATTGCACATAAAACAAGAAAACACAAAAGGCCAACTTCTTGTTTATAGGACAGTGTTCTATAAAGCACAGGTATTACAGCTTTCTTTTTGATTTGAGTGTGTACGGTACATTTTAATTTGGTGGCCAAAGAATTTATTTGTCCTAAATACTTTTTCATACTTTGCTTCTAATTATCACACATTTCTGTTTCTCTTCTTCATCTGTTTTTTTTTTGTTTGTTTGTTTTGGTGCTCACAATTTCTTTTGAGAGGAAACCTTTCTACTTTCCCTTATTCCTTCCCATTCATTACATCATTGCTAAGTTCAAAATAATATCTCCAGCATAAAAATGGAGAAAAACAGAAGGATGAGGTACTAACATTTCTCAGAGCCTTTTCGCTTTTTTTTCGTCAAGCTGTTTTCAGAATCAGGAAGATAGAAAAGGTTTACACTGGGGTGGTTTACAAAATGGACTTCCTGATATTTTTGATGATACTGCAGAGAAGACTTCACAATCTGAATAGGACATATTTCGTAGAGCAGAGAAAAATATTTGGGAGTGATTGCTCACAGTCATTTTAAAAGAAAAGTATATACAGAACACTACACCCATGGTAGAAAGAAAAAAAAAAAAAAAAACTATGAACAATGTGGCAATGTACAGTGATAACAAAAACTTATCTTTAAAAGAAATATGCATACTGTCAACATGGCTATTCATCACACTCCTTGCACCAATCAAGCAAATAAAGGTCCAGTAACTACCATTCTTAGTTTTAGTTTAAGGCAAACATGATATAAAATACATGAAGATAACACTACCAACTCAGCTGGTAATTTAACAAGCCAAAACCTTATTTCTGTAAAATGGAAAAGGTATAATAGAATAAGTTAAATTTCACTCATTACATGTGGTCAAGTAGCAGTTTTGAGTATTCTCTTTATAGCTAATTGAACTTGCTTGAACTTGAAGTTGCTTGAATTAGTTTGTCTGTTTGAAGTAGCTTACTTGAACTCTTATCTGGTTTTTAAAAAGTGGCTTCATAATAATAAAAAATACTCATAGGAAAAGCAAACTGTTTACTTTCAGCAACAACCCCTTTTATTTTATATTTTGAGTTTTATAGATTACATTAAGATATCCTACTATTACCAAACAAGAGTTATCTTTACTGTTAGCAGTATAGTGGTCTAGGGCATTACTTACTCTATCTACCATATTTAATTACTTAAAATTAAATATTTCAATTCTAATATTTTAGTTGGATTTTAATGTATAGTGGTTTACTTTTTTTTAATAGATAATGTTATAATTTTACCCTATTCCCTCAGTACACACATACATTGTCATTTAAAATGGGGTTTTGTTTAAGGGTATACCTAGTTACTAGGCATGTTTCTAAAGACGTTTCCATGATCGAGTAAGCATTACTATTTTCCCTTTGTTTGACCTGCTCTATTTACACAGCTTTTTATGTTTCTTGCTCATTTTCCCTCATGCAATTAGATACTTGTCTTTTTTTTCTTTTTTCTTTTTTTCAAAAGGAAGGATGTGCATGCAACATAGTTCTTACTACCCATGTCTTCTCCAGTTCAGTTCTCTCAGTCAACACTTTCTTCCCTGGAAAAATTATAAAATTGATTTCATTGTGTGCATGTATAGAAGGGACTAGACCAACTCTATGGTTCAGTGGGATATAGGCACTTAAATATATAACAACTTTGAAATTGTGGGCTTTAGCATTTTTCTAGACGACCAATATAATTCATTCAAAGCTAAATTCCCATATTTAGATTTCTCTTTATGTATTTATTTATAGACTACCTCCATTAGCAAATATTTATAAATATACATAAATGTGTGTGCATGTATATGCATTTCTTTCAGCAAGTATTTCATTCTTCCTTGATTTTATAATGGATGCATATATATGCATCCATTTCAAACGCAGATGTGGCAAATATTTTAACAAAATATACTTAAGAAAGAGTCATGAAATAGGACTTAGAAAGATTAAGGAAAATAGCTATGATAAAGTATATGAACTTGGAAAGACATACTGATCTGGAAATGAACTATTAGTGCATGCTAAAATCTATGTTACTGAGAGATGACTCAATGACTCTCAATGATTGTAGAGGAGGGAGGACTACTTTTTGCAGCTAATACATGATAACAAAATAATCAAGATAAAATAAAATTATGTAAAATAAATTGCAAATAGAGTGTACAAAAAAGGAAGCAAAATACCTGAAACAATCCTTCTTTGTGATTCTTAAATGATATTTGTAGAAATTGTTTTGTAGAAAACAGATTTCTTGTATTTTTAATGATGTAAATTATGTACTATATATTTAAATAACTTATATAGTTCACCCTGGTTTTTACGTCAGACTTTCAGGTTTTCTCTTTTACCACCTATTTATACTTTGAGAATATCCATGGAATTCTCCCATTTTGTCAATAGAACTGCTAAATTTTTTGTACAGAAAACCCTAACAACCGTGAATGACACAGCATGTTTAAGAAGGAACTGTTTGTTTTGAAACAGAATTTGGAAGATAAAACTTTAAATAGATAACACAACTTTGATTTTAAGCATAGTTATTGAGTTCTTAAATGAGGGGAGTTTCAACTTTACATAATCGTAGCTTTTCAGCCTACACTATGATTTTAATAATTTAACCTGTCATGTTTGATTTTAGTGTTGATTACTAATGTTTATAGCTTGAATTATTAATGTCATTTTATCTTGCATAAGCCAGTGGTTTATATCTGTATCTCTAGAATTGGATCCCAGTCTTAATGTTTGTATAACTGATAAAAATCTGCTACTGTATTACAGTGAAACAAACTTCCTAATAACTGCCATGGAAATAAATTAGATAAGAGTACAGAATGGAACATAAAGGTTATCACAAACCTTTTATCTGAAATTAGGTGATCACCTCTATGTATTATGAACTCATTTAAATCGTGAGATATTAATGTATTTTGTTTTTCAACAAGTGAGGGATGAGAGACAGCTGATCTAAGCTGTATCTAAGGTTTCACGTTTCTAGAAGCTACATTTTAAGCTGATCTCCCAAATTACACAAGATTTGTAAATTTGGTAAAAGAAAACATTGCCATTAAACTCAAGGTAAGAAATTATTATACATTGTTTTATGTATCTTTATATAAAAAGTTACAATTAGCAAGCATATGACACAGAAATGGAACAGTAACAGCAATAATTGTGAATGCATGCTTTTTACAATGTATCTAATAAAGGGATTTTTTCCAACTCAAATATTCAATAGCATACATGCAGATTATTTTCTCAATGTCAAATTCAGTCATATTGCTAGATGCTTATCCAACAAACATTTCTATTGAAGTGACTATGAATGGCTAAATACCTGATTTCAATAAATTGTTCCTGAAATTGAGAATTTAACTTGCAACAAAAAGAAGAGAGAAAAAGAAAAAGATAAAAGACCAATAAGCATAATAACCAAAGTCTTATTGCCTTCTAGTAATTTTACTCAACACTGTTTGCTGAATTTTGTCATGATATGAGAATAGCTGGTCAGAGTCCACAAAACCTCTAGCTGGTGTTTCCAAGGACGATAGTTTCACATTTCATTGTAGCATGTTCAAAATCACCCAGGAGCGCACTATTCTCAAGCAGTCTATATAATGAAAACAACGTACATATAACAAAAGTTCAATATAAATCTTCTTCCACATATCACACAACATACAAGTAAATAACAGACATAAACTGTATCAACTGAAATAAAACTAAGATTTAAGAGAAAGAAAAAAAAAAAGACAGTTTCAGTTAGGAGCTAATTTCTTCAAGTCTGCATCAAATCTCCAAATATATTTAAAAACTAAGGAGCACTTGGTGGCTAGCAAATTACAAAAGAAACATTACTGTGCAATGGGAATATCTTATTAAGAAAGTAAGATATCTCTGTACTTCTTCTTAGGTTTGGATAAAGGCAATGAAATGAAATAAGAAATACGTCCACTTTCTCTTTCAGCTGAAATGATTCACTATAGGTTTTTCCATTCAGCATTTGTATGACTGCATGAATAGTTGTCTGAAAGCAAAACAAAGTTAAAATATGTTCTGTCTAATAGGAAAAATAGAAACAAATATTTACCTAAATTATCTAGAGGCAATAAAAGTATTAACATATTCTTTCCCAGTAAAATTGCTCTATACATATACATGCATATAAATATGTATATACACATATACATATATAACTTGACAGACTAACGTCTATCTATAATTTCATCATAAATATCTGAGATTAGGTTTATTGAAATTGTCAGTAACAACTCATAAAAAAGCCTAGGAAAAGATTCAAAAAAGGAAAATTAATTTGCAAACATTCACACTGGTGCTACAGAGTCTCTAGATTTATCAATACTATCACATATTCATCCCTCAACACTTCACAAGATTGAAAGAATAAAATTAACTGAAAACAGATAGTTCCACATCTTCATGGTTTGGGCCAGATTGCCAAGTTTTACATACTGTTTCACATGCTGGGACTCCAAATTCTATTTTCATCGATTAAAAAAAAAAAAAAAAAAAAAAAAAAAAAAAAGAAACACCAGAGCAATGCAAAGCATCTACATTTTTAATGTGTTTGGAATTAGGATTATATTATTTAGGGGACGATTATGCACTGTAAAGAATAAGGAATTAATAGATTTTGCTCAGTTTACAATGCTAAAGTTGTCATCTGTCTTTCCGTTTTCCCTGTATTCAAACCTGGCTCTCTCCATACAAGGTGAAATATAACTTGAGAACTAACATGCATTTTGGCAATGTAACAAGTAAAATGGAAAGCAATAGATGATTCAATTGTTGTACAGGTATATTTACTTACCTCAAGTTTGTCTCTTAGACCCTAGTTGTGTTGTACTCAGACTCATGTTTGCTTAGAGACCCAATGAGGCAGAACCTGGAATGTTATGGCTATTTCATTCAAAATAATAATGTTTGCATAGAGAAAAAGAAATATATGCATATAGATACTTAATAAACATTACACTGTGATAATCTGATATATATTCATGAAGTAATTTACGCTGGCATGCAATTAGATTCAAATAATTAAATAACTTTTTTTTTTTAAGTGAGAGAAATGCCTTAATGTGCAAAGGAAATATGGAGGGCATGTAAACAGTCACAAGAAGTACATAAATAATGCATGCAAGAGAAAACAGAAATATGTATTAAAAGTTTGTGGGGTTTGTTGGGTTTTTTTTCAAATAAATGGTTCATAAATGTTTCTGATTTTCTTTTTCTTTTACTTGTAAACTTTTAGTCATTCATATTTACAGTCAAAGTGCAATATATAGTAGAAATACTTCTTTTATTAAAAATATCATGGTTTGCTTCTTTATTGAAGATTCCTCTTAACTACATTCTTTTATGTAAATATATAAGTATTCTCTACTCACTATGCTGTCTCATGTTCTAATCAATATATATACATATATATTAATACGACAAGTCAAGATACTGTGGTTAATAATGGAACAGATACAGTAAAGTTTTACAAATACTGTCATTCATTATATAAAAGATAATGTTTAATGAGAAAAGGGGTTTCCTTACCCCAGGATTGTGTTTCTCATTATTGTGCCATGCATCAAAATGGATACTTGTATCTTTTTATGTATTGACATATTGATTTAGAGCTGTTAGACCACCAGAGGATAATACTCAAGGCCACCTCAATTGCAAGGAAACCACAGGTATGTGGCTCTTTCCAAAGCGAGATTCACACAAAATCTTCTTTGGTTTTTAAAAATTATACCTGTTCTCTGTTGACCTATGTGGTATGCATGTGGGTATGTGTAAAATAGTAAAAGAAAAAGAAAGAGATATAGTATAAAGGTAAAACTGAGATACAGCATCCTTCAGGAAACAGTAGCAGAGGTGGGAAAAAGAGATTCAGGAAGAGAGAGATAATATAATGGTATATGCTATTAGGAAACAGAAAATTAAACAATAAATAAAGAAGAAAGAAAATATGTCTTTACTGAATAAAAGTGAATATGGCTGGGCAATCAAGTCCTCACACAATAGTCTTCATCAAAAATTTATTGATACTGACCGCTGAACAGCTTTATCATGTCTGGACAGCCTGTGACTTGTGGTTGGTACCTCTTCAATTTCGTCTATCTCACACGCATCTGCAGCATCTTGTGAGTAGCTATGCTTCATGACAAGGATATTTCTCCTGTTCATGGGCTGAATGAGTGGTTTTACAGGCTGGGGTTGTATTTCTGTCAAGACAGAAGCATCTCTTGTGCTGAGGTTACTACGGCTGCCCTTAATGCTAGACACTTGTGATCCACAGTGATGGTCATGAATGCATTTTGAAGATGATCTCCGCAGTTTATGATAATTTTCAAAGTCATCTGCAACATCAGCAAGGTCAGCTGTAGTCCCTGTCCCTCTGAGGGTGCATAACTCATAATGAGGAGGCTCAAACACCTCCTGGAACACTGTTTGATCAAAGTCTGTTTTCCTTTGGACAAATTTTTTACGAGGCTGCTTGATCTGTACTATAACAGAGATAACAATGAGGATGATCACAATGCAAGAAGACACCCCAATTATAGTCCCACTGGTATTGGTAAGTTGGTCCAATAGGTTAGCTTTTCTTTTTTCTGTATGACAGGAGAAAAAAAAAGCATAGCATTAATTGCAGTTCAAGAATAAATTACAGATTCACAGATTACTGCAAACCTGAGCCTAGTCTGTGTCTGAGTTCACTTAATCAATCTCACTGACAAAAAGAAAAAAGGGAGAAATCAAGTACGTGTGAAAGCCAAATAAACAACACACAGGTCCTCTGTGTGCCTGGAGAGTGATTATGGGCTTAATAAGATGAAAGAATTATTTACATTTTTTATAAAAAGCAACCACCATAACAAGCAGATGGCTTTAATGTCACCTCTGAACTCTATTTGGCTGCGAAAGCACCCAAGACTGTTACAGATGTTCTCTTCATTATGTTCTGCGTCTTCCAGTAAATATATGCAACTAGGACATGAAAGGGCAAGACTTTCAGGTTTTAAAAAGAAATTCTTTGCATTGGGAACTTCAGTGAAGTCCTAATATTTATGAGCTGACTGAGACTGTTGATGGTATTCAATTAAAACTATAAATCAGGAGAAAACAGAAAAGTTATTCAAATTGAGGTTTCAGAAACAAGAAAAAAAAAGTATGCAAGTAATTTCTTTTTTCCTGGTCTATTAATTACCACAACTTTTCTAAACACCCATAAAAACTCAAAAGCTTTTCCTACCTACTATCTTTACAGAGCGGCCTTTAGGAAGTTAGCCAGCAAATTCAGCATTGTGAATGAAGAAAATTAGAAAATATGCAGTAAAATAATAATAATTAAAAAAATTAGTTTCACCCTACTGTTGTGTATGTTTCTCTGTGTTTTGCTTTCAAATGGCTGCAGTCACACAAGATGGTGACTGAGCCTTGTAAAAATCCAAGCTGAAAGCATTCGCATCAGTCTGTCACAGACATAGCAAGACTTGACAACTGTGATTAAGTTTCAACACCCAGTTTAGTGTAATTTCTCCTGGCAATATAAAACATATCAAAGGACTTAATAAAAAGTCTTTGAAATGAAAGTTATTGGCACTAAAACAATAACATCCATCTCTTCATAATCTCCTAGCTACCAACAATGAACTTTTCAATACTCCCCATTGCCTACTCTTGCAGATTCACCTAGGGTTTTTCTAACTGACTAGCACAGGCTCTGGGGATGTAACAGAAAAAGCAACAAAGCAGCAAACAATCTTTTTGCCCGAATCAGCAAATCTCCTTTTTCTAGTCAGGAAAACAAGAGAGGATAAACACATAAGACCCAATGAAAAGATACTTGGCAAATGAAAGATGAAAATAATTTTGGAAATTAAAGAGTGGAGAAGACTTTCTGTTTTCCTCTGTCCTGAATAAGTAAAGAATAGATATTTATTTCCCAATAGTATATTTAGTTTCTTTGAAGAATATTATTCCATGCCACAGTCTTGCTGTGTTCTTTTGAAGTATGTTTTCATTTGTGCTTAAACCTATTGCACTGCTTGTCAGGATTTTACAGGCTTCAGCAGACTTATGAGCTGACTGCTAATCCATCTCATTCTGATTTTTTTTTTTCTTGATTGGTTCCTAAATTTGGCATATCCCACGTTTCCAGGAACAAATCTGCAGTTGGGGCGGGGGAGGGGGCAGGAGGAGGTGGAAGCAAACTGTCTCCCTAGGCTGTGACGTAAGTTAGTTTAACTCTTTTCTCTGAAGAGAACGTAGATGCTATATTTTTTCCTCAGAAACACAGAGCAATATTAAAAAGTGATTGTCACCACCTGGTTGGAAACATCAGTTTCTACCTATGAAATAGAGATTATGCCTCATTTCCTGTGTTTGTTCCTTTCTCTTCGATTTCACTTGATTATAGGTAGATCTGGTTGCTTCCTTACAGCATTAATTTCACTTCACCTTGGCTTTTTAGCCCACCTGGGCTATTATGGGCATAGGATGCAGCTAAAAGATACCTGCTACCTATATGTTACTCCACTACAAAAGTAACTATGACACAGGAACCAAACTATGACTTTTAATTACATTTTAGTTTGTATGGGAAACAGAAATCAAGTAATCAGAAAGCTTACCAGAGGGACATAACTAGCCAGAAGGACACAACCAACACAAATCAACAACAAGCAAAACAAATGCAAATACTGAAAGTAAAATCCATCAATTTTTTTACCACTTTTAATTTTCTGTATTGCTTCATGTATGCTCTCCCTGAATTACTCTTTCTGAGCTTTGACCCATCTGGCACATACTTTACAAGAAACTAAGGATAATATGCTGTATTCCACACAGTCTAAATTATTTGACATTTCCAGTTCTACACATTACCTTTGCAGTGATTTTCATCCCAAGGATATACACAATTCTGGAGTCCATTGCAGACCAATGTATTATTAATACACATATTACTGTGGCAAAAGAATGTGTTGGCTTCACAAGGGGCTAGAAACAAGAGAGAAAAAGCTGGTATTAAGTAGTAAATCACTCAGCTCTCCACAGCAAACACATCTAGGAGTGATCATGTAATCTGTAATAGGAGAAAGTTATGGAACACAGGTTCTTCAAACATATTTGACATGCAGCATTTAGATCACTCAAGTCACAAACTCTTTATTATTCTAGCAAGAATTTTTCAGTCCTGTCAAAGATGTACGGGCTTTCCTACAGTCTGAACATTATGTGATTTGGCCCCCAAAACTGCTGGGTGGTCACTGATGGGTTATCAATATTTTTAGCCACAGATCCAAAACAGCCTATGGGCTGCTATGAAAAAACTTAACTCTATTCCAACCAGATCTGATGTATGGGAAATAATTTTTTTCAAAGTTTGTTGCTGACATTGCAGTTTTATAAAAAAAAAATGTGTGACTCAAAGAAAATATGTACTTCATTGCCTATATCAATGGTGCCTGAACATTTATACGCAGAGAAAACAAAATTATTAAATTATTAAACAGAATTGTTAAAGGGTTTTAAAATCAATTTTTTTCATAAGAAAGGCTACAGCGAAAAAGTATATCTTTGATGACAAATTCAAAATTTGAAAAAACAAGTCTTCAGTGTCCCTGAAGCCCACAGTTTAGGAGAATCATGCAGATTAAAGCTGCAGGATGAAGGCTCTATTGAAGGCCATATACTATTACTGTGAAGAAGCAGATTGGAAGCCATCTGAAGGAATTTTACACACTGCTAAACAGTTCTGCTTACTCAAACTGGGAGTTGGGAGATCCTTAGGTATTGGGGTTGTAGAGATACTACTCCAAAATTAGATAAAATAGTGAAGATAAATTACTCTTCACATTTTTTTCATTAAAACCAAACCTGAAGACCTTCCTCCATTTAGAAGAAGAGCTATAAACTTTATCAGTGTTAAATCACTAAAAAATTAACTGGTTTTGTATCTTTTTATCTCAACCAACTCAAAAGCATTCTTGTAATTATCTTAAGGGAAAGTTAAAAAATAACCTGACCCTTAGCTAATCAGAAGGGAATTATGATGCTCATATTATTGATACCAGAGCTTGATGCAATTTTTCTGCTATACAATCTTAAAAGCAATTCCTATGACAATACATACACATAGCACAGAGACGGGTTCAGAGCAGATGACTGCTTCAGTGGTTTGTTAACTAAGGACAGTACAAAGGATTTATATTGTAGAGCTTAAGGACTCCATATATCATGTCAATAAATGCTGAAGTTCAGATATCCATAACTGACTATAATGGCTTCTTCAGAGCAGTTATGGCCTGTTAAACAAATAGTTTATGCCATCAAAACTTGTACACACCCCAAAAATACGCAAACGTCCACTCAGATATAGCAGTATATACATAATATCTCTTAGCCAGTGCAGAAGACTGATCAGTCAGACTGGTTCTGCCCACTGTTCAATTTTTTAAAAAAATCTGGTGTACTACCTCCTAAGAGACCCTGTTCAGGTGTTAAGCTTGTTACAGGAATGATTTTTCTTTAAACCAGACAGAGCAGAACATCACTTGTACATATTAGCAAGGGAGGGTGTTTTGGAACAGTCCTTATCTGTTGCTGTCATTTGGGGACAGTGAGGGCTGAGCCTGGAGAATACTCTGACACATTATACAGAGGACCCACCAGAGTTACTATCATCCTTTCACACTCTAGCTGCAATCCCTGTTTCTGGGAAAAGTGAGGAACTCTGGGGAATGGTTCTTTCCAAGATACAGAAAGATTTGCAGTGCCTACTCTAAGCAAAAAGAAACAGAGAAGGAGAAAATTTGTATATTTTCACAAAAGGAAGCTGCTGTTATCATTAACTTCAACTAGATAAAGCAGCATAAATCTCTCCATCCAGCAGAAGCCCTACTCTGTCAGTCTACAGTCTTCCTCATGACTGCATAAATGCCCTTTATATAAGAGCACAGAGGGAATGCACAGAGCTCTGCCTTTGATTGGACAAGGAGTCAAGTGAGAAAGTCCTGTGCTTGGGGAAGAATAACTTCATACACCAGTGTATAATGGTGACTAGCCCTCTGGAAAGCAAGTTTTCAGAAAACAAACTAATCTGCAATAAGCTGACCGTGAGCTGGCAATGTGCCCTTGTGGCAAAGGCAGCCACCAGTATCATGCATTAGAAAGAGCACTGTCAGCAGGCAGAGAGATGTGATTCTTCCCCTCTGCACAGCACTGGTGAAGCCACATCTGCAGTGCTGTTTCCAGTTCTGGGCTCCTCATCACAAGAGATATGTAGACATACTGGGGTGAGGGTAGCCAAGGGCAACAAAGACAATTAAAGGCTTCTATCACCTGACGTCTGAGTACAATGGGAAAGCTGGGTCTGTTCAGCATGGAGAGGAAGAGGTTCAAAGGGGCCTCCCACCAGTGTGTAGAAATATCTGATGGGGGGGAGTAAAGAAGACAGAGTCATGCTCTTCTCAGTAGTTTCCAGTGACATGACAAGAAGCAATGAGCACTAAATGAAATACAGAAAATTCCCCTTAAACACAAGAGCAAACTTATACTTTAAGGCTGATAAAACACCATGCAGGAGTTGGTTTCCCAGAGAGGCTGTGGACTCTCAATCAATGACGATACTCAAAATCTAACTGGACATAGTCCTGAGCAACCTGCTGAAGCTGACCTTGGTTTAAGGATTAGGATAAGACAAGACTTTATCTTGGAGTCCTGTCCCTTCTGTGACTCTCCGAAAAGATGGCTTCATAATTAGATTAAAAGTAACATTTGGAAACATGCAGTTAAGATATTTCTCCCATTTCCCAAAGCTGCCACAAGTCAAGCCCTGCCATGGTACTGGCTGACAAATAAGTGAGAGAGTATATTCAGCACAATGAACAATCCAGGAATCCATAATCCAAGTGAGCAAATTAGAACTATACATGTAACTAAATCTGCTGTATTTTAATAACTTTAGGTCTTTGATGAGTTGTTGGATTTTTCAGCATGGAAGTACTATAATTTAAATGAAATCACCAATTAAAGGAAATAAAAAATATTATTAAAAGTCCTTTTTCCAGTTGGAATTTCAAATAATCATTATTTTTATGTACAATTATAATTTATATAAAATAATATATACAAACCAATTTCATTCTACATTATTTTTAATGCTAATATTCTTGTTTTAAAAATATATGTAGTATGTGTAGGGATACCTTGTATCTTAATATAAAAACAGATTTTACAGTTATTGAATTAATTATAATGTAACATCTGCTTTGCAACAAGTATTTATACTGAACTATTTAGACTGAACACAAGATGGTGCACTTATCCTAGAGGATATATAAGCAAATGAGTTAACAGGAATAGATAACTTAGTCTTTTTCAGGTTTAGGAAATCCAATAATAACACTATTTCTGTTATTTGGTATGTAAATATATTTTGTATCTAGTACAAGTTATGAAATTGTTTTAATGATCATATTTTGAGAAAGTTGCAATCACAGTACTCAAAGAAGCCCAAGTTTAGTATTTGAAGGTTACTGCTTTCAAAATTTATAAAAATTGAACCAATAGAATTATCTATATTTTCTTACTATTGGAAGGTTTTAGGAATACACATGGAGCCAGTAATCTATATGTTTTCACTTCTAAATGCAAAATAATCATATATTCTTCTAATTCTGAATAGCCTTAAGGCAGAGAAACATAAAGAGTATTAATAGTTCTTCCATATGCCATGTTTACAAGTAACATGCAATAAAAGTATTCAAATTTTGTATTTTTTTTCAGAAGTATTGCTTTCACTGTTGCAATAAAATAAATAATCACAAGTAACACATTTTCATTTTTACTATGGAATAACAATATTTATAAAGCAACATAACAATTAAATATCCTTTGTGTTATTAATACTTATTATACTATTGTGGTGTTATGAAATTAATAATAAAATACGTTGTCTGTGTGTTGAGTATCATTTTTGGGGGCATCACAGGATACTTTGGGTATAAAATGCAGACACGGCCAGGTCAAAACATCTTTGCAAGATGAAGTCAAAAACTGACTTGTTATGGGCCTGGTGTGAAGCCTGTCTGTTCCATTTCAGTGCAGTGCTTTCCCCAGTGTATTTACACTGTTTCTCAGCAGCACACAGAGCTAATGCAACTTCTTTGCTTCTAGGGTGTGAATGAGCTCCGAGCAAGCTAGCTTGAGTGTCTACATTGTACTTCATTGACCATGTGGATTTACGTTTAAGCCTGTTTCTAGACAGAGATTTCAGTCCAGGGCTCCCTATGCTTAGACAAATGCCCTACTCTACTAGCTATTTTTAGACTTCCCTCCCCCCTTTCCCTTATACTCATAACATTTTTGAGAGGTCTTGCTGTCTTCTGAGGGTGAATTCTGAAATCTTAATAATGGTTTAATGTGATAAATATTTTACACTGAACTCGTTAGACATTTCACACCTACTCCTTATGTCCTCAAGATAGCCCATTGCATCATGCTCCACGCATGAGTTCTTTAGGTATAGATTATTTGGCTTTTCCCACTGTTCCTTCCTGAAAAATAAAGCTTTCTTCCCTTCACAGGAGAAAGAAAAATTAAATTCCTCAGATGTTCCTTGAATCATCCTCGAAATAGAGGAAGAATTTTTCTCTCAGCCTCTCCAAGGAACAGTTTATCAGTGATGCTGAGAGACTGTTTCATTTACTTTATTAAAATTATAAAATTATTAGGATGAGTTTAGTACTGTACACTACAAGCATAGTACCTAAAGTAAAATTACTTATAATTTGCCATTAATGGAAAAAAACCAACACCAAAACCAACTTATTAAAATACACCTATTAGAAACTTGAAAATGAAATGTCCTTAATACTGAATTTTCTTTCTTAGCTAACTTTACACAGCTCAGTTCAAGATAAATATAACTTTCATAGACAGTTAATACCAGACATACATCTAGTCTTTAAAACACCTATATGTGATTTCACAAGGTTTTTTGGAATATGAACTCACCAGAGAATGGCAGCTCAGGAGCATGTGCTCAGAGCTCCAATCTCTGTTTGGTTTATAAATACTAGGCACCACAAACACATATTTCATTCAGGGGCAGAGGGGCATTGGGATGCTTAGCCAGTGTAGGTTTTTCACCAGAGTTAACTGCAAATAGCACAGAGAGGCAGAAAATCTCAGATGAGCGCTCACCGGTAAGCAGGTGATCTTGATGTTCTCTTTTATATATATATATGTTAGACTGGAAGCAGGAAGCAAACCCAGTAAAGCTGCAGTCTATTTACACTCATAAGTCCTTTCAAAGGGAAAGCATCTCTTCACATATGTTGCATTTATCACTTTGTTGTTCCCTTTCTCAATAGTTCCCTTTGCATTACCATAATAAACACAGGCATTAATACTGCATACCTTTTCCTCATTAGAGAATTGCCCATGCTGGGGTGATTATCCTCACGGATTCTGGCTGTAAACAAGGACTTGAGCGCTGTTAGCTGATAAAGCTGTGCACTACTCTTCTAAACATGGCCCTAGATTTCTACCAAAATACGGGGTTTGCTAATAAAAAGAAAATAAGAACGACAGAACTTGTGCTGCTTTAAAAAAGCTACATGTGACAAGACTTTAAAAACAGTCTTAGAGCTCAAAGGGAAAAAGAAGTAAGAGAAGGAATGATACTTTTCTGGTCTGGGGTTTTTGATGCAGGGTTATGGATGGAGAAGGAAGCAGTGCTATCAAATTGCAGTCAGGGGTCAGAGAATGGACATCTTGCCCACTGCGCACAAAGAGGGATTTTTTTCTTATTCCGTACATCCTGGTTCTACAAATATGCTTTTGGGTTAAAACACATGTGTGCCTGATCAGGAGCAGCTCTTTGAAGAAACGGTAGGTATAACATCTGTCATTAATCAGTCTGGAGATCATTCTCACAGTCATGGAAAAAGAAATGAACAGTTAGTCAGCAGGTGAAAAAGCAGACTCATTTTTCAAGTCTTCTTACCAGATGAACAGACACCTTTTGATTATACCAGCTTTCTTGTCTTCCTTTTTCCGATTCTTAAATTAATTTATTGAATATTTGAAATCTATTGTAGACAGTGACTACCATATGCAAAAATATTACTAGATACATATGCTTAGAAGATAAATTAAATATCAAAAAGAAATAAAGGTAAGGACATAAGCAGACAAAATCCATAATAGCTAATAATGTTGATCATGAAATATCAAATCCTCACTCTAAATGATCAGCTTTTAAGAATTAATTGGATATTAAGTGTTACTCAGCAACCTACTACTATTTTGATGTGAGAGTCATTACTGATTTTCTAGCATGGCATCACTGTTAGAGGTTCGTAAGACCACGTTTTAGACACCAATAAAAAAGACACATATTTCAAATGTGATTGGAGCACACTGATCAAACCATACAAAAACAATCATATAAGGAATGTCTTTAAGATTTCTCTGTTTTACACTAATGTCAAGTCCCCAGAAAACAGCTCTATAACCAGAATTAACACTAGGCAGACTTACATAGAAAAAAACATTCCTTAGTCTAAGCAGTCTGTTTCCACAAAAAAATACTTCCAGTTCACAAACCCTTCTGTTAGGGAAGACTGCGATCTCAACAATTTATCTCCACGCTAAGAAGGGGAACTTGGGGAGCTACAGCTCACAACACCTTCTGGCCATTCACACAGAGAGAGTAAATACAGGGATTTTTACTTTGTCATTCTTTCCCATACGTTTAACCACAACATATGTCATCTATTTTGTTTCTTTCCCAGATGTAGGTGAACAGAACAGTTTTTTTCCTCTTTGTCCCGGGGTAGAGACACAGGTGCCTGTTCCCTGACACTTATCTCCCTGAATGAGAACAGACATTGCTTTTCTTCCATGCAGATGATCTAATTATTCCGACACACTGCTGAAAGACATTGCAGTTTACACTGTATGAGCTGTATCTCACAGTGTGCACACTGGACATCTGCTCTGGCTGACTCCTGACAGCTAGCACCAGTCTGCAATGGAGGGCAGCACTCACGGACAACTGACATGGCACAGAAAGTACAATCGGCATCACCTTTAAATCCTTAAAGTCAGCTTCCAGCGTCAAAAACAAATGCTATTTCTTCTAATATTTATAAGCAGGCTGTGTATGCATACGTCAAAGCACAATTGAACCCTTAATAAATTTTCAGCTTTTACTGCACAATGATTCTTTAGAATAAATTTACAGAAAACACACCATATTAATACTTTCAAATTCCCAGTCAGAATACCACACAGTATAATTTATCATCTGTTTAACAAGAACATAAGATGCAGCATCTCAGGTAAACATATGAGGAGTAATATAAGAGAAAAAAAACCACATTTTTCCTTATTTTCCTTTAAAATATGAAAGCCTTGCAAACACACACTTATTCAAACCTTCATTTCAAGTTAGTCATCACAGTGCTTCACTCTCCAGTTCTTTTTACGCTGTGAACCTCCAGTGTCTATGCAGTTGTTTCTAAGGTAACAGATCAGGATGTCTTGTGAAAAAAAAAAATATGAATCAGATCTTGAATATCCAAGACATCTCTACTTGTAGAAAAGAGAAAAAGGCAGTATCATCTCAACTGAGGGTTCTCAGTATCTTTTAGACCCTGGCCTGATTTACAGAGAAGAAAAATATAATCCACCCTAAGGCTGCAGTATGAGAGTAGAGTGGTGCATGCAGTTTCAGACATATAGCCTGTCAGAAAATTTTAATCAGAGCCATAATTAAGGAATTACAGAGGCTGTTCTCAGCAGAGTCTCATCGCCTTGTTGCAGGGCACGCATACACAGAATACAGATGAAGAATGTGTTTGGTAGGATTGTGCCTTCATTCCAATCACTGACAGCTGCACAGAAATCTTCCTGTCAGACATGTGATGCTCAAACCAAAAAATACATTAAAAATGAACATGAATCAGCATGTGGAAATAAATGCACGTACTCCTTCCTCAAGGGACCAAATATGCATTATTTCCATCAAAGAAAACAAATCAATATCATTCACAGGTGATTACCTTAGCCAATAACTTTTAGTGAATGGGATTATTGGGTTTTGTTGAGAGCTTTTTGTGGGTCATTTGTTGTTTTTGTGTTTGCTTTTTTAAACTGGCTAGAAGTACCTTTTGTTTCTTTCAAAAGCTGTTTTATTTATTATCTATGTTCAGAAATCATATAAACGTATGAATGCAGACAAGACATATAGAGTGATTATTAACCAAAACATCAAGTAAGACTTTTAGAAAACTTCTCTAATTAGAAAAAATTAACTAAATTCTTTGCTTAACATTATGTGTTTATATATGTTAATACCTGATTTTTGAGATGTGCATTCTGGAATATGTACAAACACACCGACCATATGTGTTAAAATAATCATAGGTATTTTCCCAATGTCCATCATAATAAAAACTAAAAAAGTCAAATTCATAGAAAAGGGTCAGGCTTAATACAAATCTTCAGAGTTGTACTATTTTCCATGTTGTGTAAGGGAAAACTGAGACATAGCAGCTCAATAGCTTGGGGATCAGACAAAAGTCGTGGTCATATGACAGAACAGGTAATGACTACTCATAATTGCCTTCCTGTCTCTGAATCCTGTGCTCTGTCTATTGCATTAGCAATTATTACCTGCTGTGAATGTGTGGAGTAAAAGTTATACTGAATATTTGCATCATTTTTTTGGGAACATTCTTCAGCGATTTCTCTGCATGAAGAAAATATTAACAGTTTCTGGGATGTTCATCATTTAACAAATGGAAAGGTACACACAGTGATTATGGTCTTACGTTCTTGGAAAGATGTGAAGAGCATCTGGAATCGGCTGCTTCGACTACCTTCATCTGCCCACATGCGGATTACACCGAGACCTGTCCGCAGCATTACATCATTAGCAACAGTGCTACAAAACTTCGCTTTCAAATCCTCCACAGAGCTGCTTCCGTCATAGACAGCTACAAAATTCCTTTTACATTCATTAGAATTCTGCATCTCGTAGTCCAAGAATCGCAAATAGATCTGTGAAATAAACAAATAACGAAGGTAACATGTACAGACATTTGAGAATGGCTAAACAAACATTCAACACCTTTGCTCTACTTTGTGGAAGAAAGACTATACAACACAACCATCAAAATAACTTTTCTGGAGCTGGTGATCCATTGGCCACTTCCCTGGAAGGGTATTAATACAGAAGCTAAGTGCTGTTTATACTTCCTGGTATTTTGTCTTAGTCAAAGTAGAATCCAGTGGAAGACCTATGTTTTTGTTCTTCTTTGCAGTAAGGTCCTTATTTCCAAATATATACCTGTCATTGAGAAGTATGTATAACAGTCCAAGCTGAAGGACAGAGAAGCTAGAAATTTCTTTTTTTCTCTGGCTGGCACAATATTACTTGCCTGACATGGAAAATAATAAGGCGAATAATTGCTGCTCCCTCCCCAGAGTCAATATGTGTCATCTTCGTGATATGACTCAGCTACACTGATTCAGGAAGTGAGAATCTGGGAGCCAGGCAGAACTCAATCATTAATCTTCTTATGTTTCCTCAAGCAATTTGGCCACCATCTCAGCTTTTCTAAACAAAGCTTTATGGTATACATATTAATAATCTAACAGGGTTGAAATCAAGGGTATTTCGTGGAAACTGCTAGAAACCTAGAAAGTTTTATGCCTCTTGCATACAAGCTGAATTCTCTAGCAAATGTAATAGATGTATTGCCTTTTGCAAACAACTCTTTAAATCTACTCAAAAAGAGGCAGAGGTGAGGAGAAAATGCTATTATTTGATATTCAATTCTGTACATGACGTTAACAGGGAAACCCACTCATTTGAAAAGCAATTGCTAATACAAGTAGCGTCAAGTATTCCAGTAACAGAGAAGCTAAGTAATATTTTAAATAAATGCATGGTGCATAATCAAACTGCCAAGCATACCTAGGAGACTTCAGGGGAATGATACAGAAAGTCGAAGTGGGGCAGAAATAGCATAAAAAGCCAGTAAACATACCCAGCATCCATTTATATGCATCTTCACTTAAAAAACTAACCAAAAAGAACCTCCATTGTATTGCACATCAGGTATACTTCTTTACAAACAATCTTGTTAACTTCAGGTAGTTTTTTTACATACACAGAACAATTGCTTAAAAAGCTTCTCTGGATTTGCCTAAAGTACACAAACACGGTACATCCTAGTAGCAACAGGATTCACCACATCATTAACATATTAAAGCTTCTATGGTTTGAGTATTACGTGCTATTATCGGTCTGCCACTGTTAAATAATAGCTCAGATTTTTAAATGAGCCTTCTCATATACTGCATTATAGTACATTTTCACTCCTTGTTACACTTTGCAGCTGGTGTCTCTGAAAAGAATATTTGTAAAACAATTTTTACTATTTCATGAAATTTGGTATACTAAGTCTCATTTTGCTTGCTTAACATTCTTCTAGTAAGCTATTTCTTACAGTAATTCTTACTTCTCTTCCAACATTCCCATCCTCCAGAACTCCTCAGAGGAATATATCTCAATTAAATTGCACTTAAGTGAATTCTACTTTCACCTCATATCCCGTTTTTTAGAATACTATAAATTAAGGAAGCTGCATATATTGGTCTCTAAAAATGGATCACTGAACAGCAAGACACAAAGTAATATTCATATGGCAACACCTTAGATCAAGGATTACTTTTTATAGTATTTTTATTTTAATTTACGGCTTGCTCCACCCCCGCAGTAGAACGAAAATTTACTAGATTTCAGTCATCCAGCATTGCTGAAATTTTCTCAGAGTATATCCCACTTTTTATAAATGTGTTGTCTTGAGATATCTCACCATTTCCTCTTCTACTGAGGGACATGTCATTTCCACTCCTGTTAAAACAGGTCACCTACTTCCATGGCGAAATCATACCCAAAGGCCTGTCTTGAATTCTGAAGATTTGTTGAGTGCAGAAAATGCATTTCTGAGGTTCCTCTGCACTGGGCACTCCCTGTACAAGTCTCTCTTTCATTCTCTACACTCTTCTTCCCCTCCCTAGGTGCTCAGGTACCTGACTCTTTACTCCTTCTTGCTCTCCAAATCCTTGTTCTTGGTGTTCTCCAGGTATTTGGAGCATTTCTGTTTTGCTAACGCCTGACTACTTTAGCCCCTCAGGTAAACCTAATCTACAGTGTGACTCTTCTGTGTTTATATAGTACCAGTCACTTCCATGGCCAACAGGCAGGTGACTGACCTTCACTGTTAGCTAAATCCTAAAAATTGTTACACCTCTGATTGGTTGTGTATGAAAATGCACAGAAATTAAAATTATTCAGAATCAAGCAAACATGAGCAGCAAAAGACCAGCAAGAGAGATGCAGATAGGAATTTTGAATGAGTCAGTGACTCAAACGCAGCCATGCAGAAGTGGGGTGCGCAACAAGAGATGAGGTTTTAGTCCTCAATCCTGTGTTTTGACAAGACCCTCTTGTATTAGTGGCTCTTAGGGTCCAGCTGGCGCAGGCAGCACTATTGTCTTGTCAGAGCAAGATTATGAGGGAGTGACGTGTGGGAAGAGGCAGAGCAATGATACCTACACTCGGAGACTGGCCATAGCTGGGAAACACTGGAGAGCTGCTTCCTCTGTCCTAGAGACCAGTTGCTCCTACTCAAACAAAAGTGTAACAGGCACTGTGAAACCTTTCACCCAGCCTCTCCTGTAAAGTTGATGAGATGGTTCATCTCTGCATAATGTTTCATTTACAGTGGAGAGTTAAACATGTACCTTGCTTTTCTTTCCTCCGCTAACAGAAGTTGCTGGCTTCAGCTGTGTGCTTCAGTGCTTGCCAGCTTTGTCGCAAGTAATGAAATAAAGTCCTTCTGCAGCTGATTATACACAATACTGTATACATACAACTGTTTTCCAGGAAGTAAAGCATGTCAGACAAATGTCTCATAGGAATGCACAGAAAACTGTCAATGTATTATTGTCATGAATAATTATTTTAATGTCACATATGCCTATCACATGTATACCATATATGTTATAGAATTTTCTAGGTTAGAAGGGACCTTTAAGATCATCCAGTCCAATCATGAACCTAACTCTGATAAAAAATAACCCCACCACTAAACCATGTCACTAAGCACTATGTCAACCTGTCTTTTGAATACCTCTGGGGATGGTACCTCAACCACTTCCCTGGGCAGCCCATTCCAATCCTTAATAACCCTTTCAGCGTAAAAAATTTTCCTAATATTCAATCTGAAACCCCCCTGGCACAACTTGAGGCAATAGGTCTTAATATACCAAGTATAGATGTGATAGACCATACAGATATAATGCAATGTACATATATTTTTGTCATACAACATTCTTCAGGAAAGTTCTTACTGCCAAAAAAGATAACTTGGTCTGACTGCAGAGCATCAGTAAAATTTTACTTCAATGGGAGAAGGACTTCTTACTCTTGCTCACTTGTTCTTTGTTTCTACGCTGCTGTCTTATATATATGTTTTAATATGTACATATCTATGTGTGTATACATATATGTAAACTCGCATGTATCTTGTATTTGGTATCACATTTCAGTATTGAGATGTAATTTATATCGGTTTTCATCCATATAGGAAACGTGTACTAATCCTCACAGTGGTTATAAAATACCAGCTCTCGCAGCAATTTCCAACATTCATCTATTATTCTTGATCCATTCAAACAGATTGTTCTCATAACAGTACAGCCAAAGTCTTACTTTTATGGGCCTATCATTTGACATTCTCTAGTTTCTGGTGGCACAATTCCCTTATAAAATACTAAAATATTTCTTAGAGTAGCAGTTGTAAATGCTGAGAAGGAATCAAGAGAACCGCAAGTCTGCATTTCACTTTGAGTCTTTCAGTGAAGAAGCCAATAATTCCAGTTCTTCCCAAGCCTGAATTCTGCTGTTGATCATATGAGTTTATATCTCTCTGTGCTAAATTCAGCTAAAATCATAACATATATGACTTGATAGGTCCTGCAGCCATCGGAAAGAAATATTTGGCTTTAAATTCTATGACCATCCTTCAGAAGAAAGATGGCACCTTCTCCAATAGCATGAAGTTTTATAAATTAGAGAGAAAAAAAATACCTGATATTCTGAGGTGAGTGGGAGTTTCCTTCTTACAATCTCTTTTGGAGATGACTGTTACCCAGAACTTTATTTAAAGTAATGATTACTTGATCCAAATCTCACTGAAATCAATCGGTATCTTTCCATTTAAGTAAGTTTATTTGGATCAGATTTATGGATTAAGACTGCAGTGCATTTTAAAAACTGGAAACTTGATTACACAAACTGACACCTTGATATGTTATCAGATTTTATTTTAAAAAGCTGGAATAATTTAATTGTCTCTGCACACCTCTGCCAATTTTTATGGTATTATTACTATATATTGGCCATTGTTCCTGTCACTGACTGTAAGACCTACACTGGCAAAAGAAAATTACTAACAAATTGACTTCCCCAGGGAAAGAATAAAACTGTTTATATGACAAACAGTTATCTAATGCAAAATGCTCCTGATACATAGTTTTCTGAAATCAGTGGCAGTATTCTATTACTTTCACTGGTATGCAGGTATCACTAAAAGAAATTAAGCAGAAAGTGAGAGGAAAATTATCAATATTTATGACTATTTCATTTACTGAGATCTTAGTCACTATTTCTACCGGCGGTGGATAAGAAACTTTGCTCCCGTAAAAGAAAGCACATGAACAAAGAAGACGTCATAAACTCAAATGCCACTATCTGCCTACATTATGCTTTTTTTCATTGATTCCATGGGAGCTTTTAGAATTATAACATTTCCTTAGGTACTGACACACTGTATTAGCATAATCAGGATATTCTTGTCGAAGACAACATCTCATTTGAAAGAAGCACAACTGCTGTATTCTTTCACATTTTTGTTGTAAAGTTTTAACAAGACACTTTACTCAAATCATCTGTTTCACATTACTTAGAAGAAAGGGCTCCTAGTGCACAAGTATTACTTTTTCCTGAGCTTCAAGATGTCACTGTAAATGCCAGTGCCATTAGCAACAAAATGTATAAAGCCTCACTACTACTGTGGCATATATAATTTACACTCAGTCACAGTATATTTTAGATAATATTCTTGTCAACTTTAAGGTCTGTATTATCATCATAGTAATGAAAAAGTTAATGCTGGATTAGTTTTACTATTTTTTTAGTTTAAATTTGAAAACAACAGAAATTTCTGACTGCATAGATTATAAAAAAAAAAAAAAAAAAGGAATGGTTGTAAACTATGAAACTATGAATAATATATCACCTCAGTAAAATGGTCAGATTATAATCTCTTCATAGTGAATCACTTTTGATGAGTTCTGCTTTTTAATCAATCACTGAAGGTTAGGGCTGACAACATGATTGATCAGGCCAGTCAGGAAAAACTTCAAACCATATCCCAGAATATCAGACTTAATATATGTGCGGAGACATTCAGTCCTTTATAATGCATCAACATAAAACAAAACAAACCAAACAAATAAAAAGTCATCGTTCAACTGTCAAAAGTAATTTAGATGCGAAACAAAAATCTCTCTTCATCAGGGCCAAACCTCCAAAGTTTGCATATTCAACTTCTAGGTTCAGTCAATTCTTTTGTAAGCACAGGACTGTGCTAAATGGTCCTATGTCCTTCCCAATTGTTCAGTGATCAGTTACAGTCTTTGCTTTGTTCAGCATCTTGTTCAGCAATATGTGATTAACAAAGGACTTTCAAGATGATACCTCTAGAATTTAGGTCTGGGAAGCAAAGTTTTTTAAAGCAGATTGTGCAACAATAATTAGTCTCCTTCAAGGCAAAAAGACAGCAAGCATACCAGCCTAACAAGCATATTACTAACGATGCTGAATTTGTCTTCTAATGTAGCCTATCCTGTTGCTTGGGTCCTAAACTTATTTCTTGAAAATCAACATTATTCAGCATGAAAGTGTTAACAGTATGTGTTCTGTTTGATTTTTTGTTTGTTTAGGGTTTGGGTTTTTTTGACATTTTTTTCCTGCTGCTACTGGCCTGGGACCATGCTGTGCAAACAGAGAGCTCCATACCTCATATTTTCCTCTCTGCTGGTGTTTGGAGAATACTGTCTCTCAGAGGTGACAACCTTATATGGTATTTCTTCTAACACTCTGTGATTCACAACCAGGCTCAGCCATCAAAATACCGTTTTCCTGGACAAGTGAAGCTCTTAAGATTTCTTTGCTTTGTCCTGTTTGTTTCTTCATACTTCTGCAAGTCCCCAACAACTGACATTTATTCTAACTTTCAAGTCACCCTCATTTTTCACTTGTACAGTGGCAAAATGTTTGCAAGCGACAACTTTTGCAGCTCTTTCATGCTGTCCTGCTTTTAACATTGAAAACTGTAGATCACATCCTCATTCTTCTGTTCTCTTTGGTAGATGTTTTATAACTTTCATCAGTAGTTTTTTCTAATTGCTTTTCCTAACAATAATTTGGTTTGGGGATGCTGAGGTTGATTGTATTTTTGTACCTGAATGGAATAGATTGAATAGATTCATGTTAACTTAAAAGGGGTTTTTTTGTCTTTTTTTTTCTTCTTTTTTTTTTTTTTTTTTTTTTTTTTTGTCAGTACTACTCTGGCATGTGTATTACCATGCCTGCTAGAAGAGATTCTACATACACAATTCTACAAAGGTGCTTGTCTTGCATCTTCACCTACCTACCTAAACTGTTTCAAAGAAGTTATTTTAATAATTTAACATGAATAAACCGTATTTTGTATTTGTTTAAACATAATTTGTTCACCTTGTTCCAGTGATGCCATATATATGTGTTGGGTCTTTTTTCCGATTCATAATATTATTTGCATTATCTGTATGTTAGCAAGCTTCAGAGTTTCTTCAAAGACGGAGCTCATCTAAAACCTGTAAAAATGTCTCTGGATATTAGGTATTTCAGTCTCTAAATTTCTTTTTTTTGCAGCATTCCAGGAACTGCCATTCAAATGCCTCTTATTAAATTTTAGTGCACTACTTAAACCTCCTCTTCTACATTTGATTAAGCCTCCAAAAATTAGGGATATGATAGTCCACTAATACTAACAGCTTAAATGTTTTTTTTCTTACAGGTCTCATTTGAGACCACACATTTTCACTTCACATCTGAGAACAGAAAATGTTTTGGTTTAGTCAGATTGGTTCGTATAGACTTGTAGCTCTTCAATTTCCTTCACTGCATGTTTCCTTCTATGTAGGAAACGTGTGCGCAACAACCCATTCTCTCATCAGACTACATTAAGTCTGAAAGTCAAGCACCTGGAACTGAAAGCATCATCTCTTTGGTCAGATATGTGGATACAAGGTGCACCATGAAAACAGTGACAGGCAATTTGGAACCTCTACTACGTAGCCTATGCTTTGTAAATGCACAGGTGTCTTGGCGCCACTTGGGTCTTTGGCCCATGCCCAGTCTTGGGCGTCACTGCCCCAGTCTCATCTCACTGAGTTGCTGGCCCAGCTCAAGCTATGGCTGGCCCCGTTGCCACCGGTGAGCCCAGCCACCACCACACTGAGGCTGCCATGGCTAGGCCTGCCCAGCTCTCCTTATCAGCCATGTCATAGAAACAGAATCATAGAATGGTTAGAGTTGGAAGGGACCTTAAAGAGTTCCAATCCCCGTGGGCAGGGACACCTCCCACTAGAACAGGTTGCTCAAAGCCTCATCCAGCCTGGCCTTGAACACTTCCAGGGATGGGGCATCCACGATTTCTCTGGGCAACCTGTTCCAGTGACTCACCACCTTCATAATAAATAATTTCTTCCCAATATCCCATCTAAATCTCCCTTCTCTCAATTTAAAACCTTTGCCCCTTGTCCTGTCACGACACTTCCTGACAAATAGTCCCTCTCCAGCTCTCCTGTAGACACCCTTCAGATACTGGAACGCTGCTCTAAGATCTCCCTGGAGCCTCCTCTTCTCCAGGCTGAACAGCCCCACCAGGTTGAACAGCCCCAACTGTCAGCGCCAAGTGTTGTGGCCCTGTGGTCACCCTTGCCCTGCTCCCATGCTACACATGCCTCTCCCCCTGCTCCCCAACAGCTTTGCTTGAAACAAATGTCACTGCTCAGAGATAGTTCAGGTTTAAGGGTACTGCAATAATATCACAAAACTAATTACTCATTAATTAATCCTTTCCGTTTGTTAAATCTTGTATCCTGTAATGTGTGAAAGTATCTTATTTGGCCAGTAGTGTGCTCAGGTGGTGTGGGAGAAATAAGCATGACTTTGCGTAACTAGCTTACAACTTCATTTTACTTCTTGTGGTGCATCTAGACTATTTGCCCAGTCTAAACCTACTTTTTGCTTGTTTCTCCTGAATAATCGTCTGCCACTGGAAGGGATTTGATTCAATCCTTCTCTGTTTGTATTTTAGATGCTCTTTCACGAGCTGACCAGAGTTTCTGATTATGAGCACTGCTTACTGGTTTTTTTCCCAGCATCAAAATATCATCTTTGTAAAGGTTTTATTCTTTTTCCCCCAAATTCTGCCATGTTTTTTTCTCTACAAAAACTCCCAAGGAATAAGCACGATACAATGGTACCTTGCCAGGAAAGTTACCCACCAAAGGGAGCACAACCTGAGCATAAACATGATTTCTGTCTTCCTGGGGGGCCTTGTCAAACTCTGCTGACACATCTGAAATAGGAAAAACACTTGTCTTTGATATCGTTCTCTAATATTTCACCCTTAACAGAAAGTAATAAAATATTATCATTCTTTTAATTTTCTTATTTTCTGGTCCTGAATAGAGGATTCTTTTCTTATCCACTGCTGTAGCCTATGATATCTGACTTCAATTTCAAATCTCAGTGCAATAATCTTATCTCCTTCCTTCTTTGGACTTTTTCTTACAGTGAGGAGTTTTGGAATGAAGAGATTCCTCCGGGTTTTTACTGGTTTGGGTTGGTTGGCACACTTAGTCAGCAGTTGCCTCCTTCATTTTCCACTCTTACTCTCTACTGGTTGAAGTCTGCTTCTATGCAAAAGGCAGAACCCTGTTATTTCTGAACTCCAGATTCTCGGCTATCCTGCTTAGCAGGAGCTGACTTTCAATGATTACAAGAAACGCACACTTCACAGCCAGTTGCTGTCAAACACAAGGCTCCTTTGTAGAGGTTGAAGTTCTGCAGCTCCTGCTGTCTTCTGCACTCCCAGAAAATTTCAGTTCTTCATGCTTTTTCGGCAGTTTGCTTTTGATTCTATAAGATAATTAGTGATGGCTCTAAGTGCATGCAAGAAATTTGCTGTTTTCTGTCCCATTCTAGCTTCCTGAGGACAGCAACAATGTTATATTCAAACTGTCAGTTTGAAGAGATCTCAGGTTCATACTCCCTGACTGATCTCACTGCTCATATGTTGAGCTCAGACTTGGCTTGAATTGGGAATTCCAGACCAAGGAAAGGACTTGCATCTTGCTTCTGCAGACAGTTTAGATTGGATGACCTTAAGCCAAATGAAATTGCAAGCAGCTTGCATTCTGGCACAGTTTAATTAAGAAACTAAAGATGTAAAGATCCAACCCAAACTCTGTCTGAGAAACTCTGGCCTTTTAGGCATAGTTCCCAGTAGCAAACTGTGCAGCCCAGAGTACAGGAACATGTGAATTTAAAGACCTCTGCTGAGTTCTTACTGTCCTTAGCAGGAGAGCCTGTTCATAGGTGCAAGCTGCCATAAATAAGAATGATGTCACTGAATTATTGCACTGCTATGTCATTAGTTCAAGGTTAGATATGCACAAAGGAAGCTGACTGTAAAATATGGACAATAGAATCCAGTTTAATTGAATCAAGCCAATAAACAAACTTACCATAAATCTTACTTCATGCAAGGTTTTATCAAAGTTTAAACCACTAAATCCTTCCTTAGTATATGAAAATTCTGTAAAATGGGAGTAGCAAGATTCATTAAGAGATGATCCAGCCCACCCCTCTGCCTAAAAGCAGGATTAATAATGTTTCTCTCATTTTTCATAGAGAGAAAAAACATGAACTGTAAGACTGCTAGCTATGCTGGATGAATAAACTTTATTGACCAATCACTCATAATCCCCTCCCTGATGTTTGAAATTTGATTCCCTGGTATCTAACCTGAAGATTTCTTTTGTACTGCAAGACCATGACTTAGCCTATAGACATGGACATCATAACATTCCTTCCTCACTGTAAAAGGCTTTTATTATCTGATATCATGCTCCTTCACAAAATATTCTAGATGACAATAAATATCTTCCAGTCTTTCCTCAGGTGTTCTAGAACTCTCTTATTGCTCTCCATTCTAGATGTTCTTCAGCTGGTGTACACTTTTTGAAATGCAACACAACTAAATGTAGGTATAGAAGTCCATGAAGAACAAAACAATCTTTAATCCTCTATTAACAACTGTAGTGTGACATTCTTCTGTTACACACTGTGCTTATGGTTATGTACCTACACAAATATTTTTCTTACATCAGGACTGAAGTGTGGATAAATCCTACAGATAAATAAATATGGGATTGCTAGCAGGACTGAATTATATGGAACTTTAGACTCAGATCAAGTGAGAATATCACAATGACGTTATCTATCAACCAAGCATAAACTGAAATTAAGACTAAAGGACAATATTACTATCTTATTTAGCTGTGCTGATTCTAATGAGCGTAATTCTAATTTTGTGTTTACCTGTTTTCTTTCTATCAATATCTAGGCATATAACATGTGCAATAATCATTCGTCAGTCCAATCGTACCACATCTATAACTACTTACTGTAACAAAGTGGGAAGCTCGTCTACTTAATTGAAAAGCTCTAAGAATATTGACTTTATCCAAAAGTAATAAATAAACAAACAAATAAATAAAAATATTAAAGTATATGCTGGAAGTAATTTATCTGTAGTCTTTATGAGCCAACTATTCAAATCCCCTCCTCAACTTTCATAATAGAAAAATACTTATACTAATGACTATTTCTCTTCTGGAAAACTCTTCCCTCTGTTTGTTCAATATCAAATGTTGGAACAATTAGATATATTCAGTACAGTCTGCTCTGAGATTAAAAAAAAAAAAAAAAAGCATTATCTGTATAAAGACAACAGAGATTAGTAGATTTATTAATTCTACCTTGTAAAACCTTTCCTGTCTAGAGAGCCAGAAAAATTATAATGCAGAGTTGTCTTCAACAGAGTGAATGAAAGTAGATGGGAAACACAAAGCTGTTCAGTTTTAAAGAGTGGAGGAATGGTAGTGTAACTAGCAACAATTAATCCATATAATAACTGATAATAACTGATAAATCATTGATAAGAAAGGAACTCAGACAGAATTCAAGAAAATAATTTGTTAAATTCACTGTAGCCCTCTCCTGTTTGTTACAAAAGCATGGCTTGCTGACTGTGGTGGGAGAGAAAACACTATTTCTTTTTGTCTGTCGCTCTAAACCAAAGAAACTAAAGATCTCATAGAGGAACATGGATTTACCTTAGTTACATTTTCAAAGCTCTCAGGTGGGAAACAGTGATGACCTTAGGGACCCAGCAGTATTCCCTTAGTATCTTCTATATTAGGAATTTGAAATATATTGAAAATTAAAGTGATACGATTACCTCCCACTTAAGAAAACACACTGACTCTTTGAAAATATGATCAAAATTAAAGGTTAATTTAAGAAAATTGCTTATGACACAAAAAGCACCTAAACTCTGCTCACCTCATTATTTATAGAGAAAGAAGGTTATTTTGACTCAGGTGACAAATTACCCTTTCACCGCAGAAGGAAAAAAATAATTTACAAGTTCAAGCTGTAAAGTTATTAAATAGGATGTGACTGTGCTAAGAAATGGACAACATATTAGAAAAGTCAATTTCTTAAACTAAACAGCAAATCAGCAACCAAATAAGGACTGACCTTGGATCGAGGTGGTGCTCGGATGTACCATTTACAGTCTACTGCTTCAGTTTCAGAAGCTTTTCCTTCTTTGACAATTTGTACCGATTCCACAATTCCTTCAGGTCCTCCCATCTCAAACTCACAAACTGAATAACAAAATACCAGAGAAAATGAAACCTGAACAGCAAACAAAAGTATTTTCTACAGCAGGATGCAAAGGCCTTGAAGTTTTAAAATAAAACACAACATACCAACCTGGCAATGGTTTCAAAACACCAAGGTCCTTAAAATCTGGATCTTAAAAATTGAGAAAAAGAAAATTAGTTTTGTTCAATATCTTGGCTGTAATGTCGATGTGCAATGTCAACATGCTAAAATTTGGCAATGCACTTCAGAAATATGCTTATACATATATTTATCGGAAATGAAAAATGTGTCAAATAATTATTAATGTATAAATTATTGATACTATCATGCTAATTTCTTGGTTTTGGGTTTGGGTTTGGGTTTTGCTTTGTTTTGTTTTCTTTTTTCTTCTGCTATGAAATCCTGCTTTTCTATGTCTCTTTCAGGAGAGTGAGTTCAAAAATATTTCTGCATACACTAGCAAGCAGGAACATTACACAGCTGACCACATGGTATTTTAATACATCAGTCTGATGAAAGAGGATATATTTACAGATCCATTCAGAATCCTTTTGCCTATTTTGCATTTTGCAGTATGATTATAACACTCAAACTAACTAGAGAAATCTAAACTTTATTCTGTGTTTATGAATACCCTGCCGTCCTTACTGAGGAAGAGGAGACACTTTCTTTGACAGAAACATACACTCGGTCTTCCTGAAATAAATACCATAAGGATTTACAATAGAATTCATTGTACTAAAAAGGTAATAAGTCTAATACATGTGCTATTTTCAAACAGATAAACATGATTGTATTTACTCTCTGAGGTGTTTTGTGTCATGATTTTATAGTAAAATATAACACAGAGATGAAACAAGTTTGGTCTCAGACGTAGAGTCATAGAATTACCTGGGTTGGAAGGGATCTTTAAGATCATCTAGTCCAACCATCAACCTAACTACAATAAAAAACAACAACTGATCACTAAACCACATGACTAAGCACTATATCAACCCACCTTTTGAATACCTCCAGGGATGGTGCCTCAACCACTTCACTGGGCAGCTCATTCTAATCCTTCATAACCCTTTCAGCATAAAAAAATTTCCTGATATCCAATCTAAATCTTCTCTTATGCAACTTGAGGCCATTTCCTCACATTGCCTGTGACTTAGGAGAAGAGACCAAACCCCTCCTCTCTACAACCTCCTTTAAGGTGGTTGTAGAGAGCAATAAGGCCTCCCCTGAATTTCCTCTTCTCCAGGCTAAACAACACCAGCTCCCTTGCCTGGTCCTCATAAAGCTTACTCTCCAGACCCCTCACCAGATTTGTTGCCCTTCTCCGGACCTGCTCTAGCACCTCAATGTCTTTTCTTGTGGTAAGGGGCCCAAAACTGGCCACATTACTCAAGATAGGACTTCATGAGTGCTGAGTAGAGGGGGACGATCACCTCCCAAGTCCTACTCACCACACTGTTCTTAAAACAGGCCAGGATGCTGTTGGCCTTTTTGGCCACCTGGGCACACTAGTGGCTCATGTTCAATTGGCTGTCAACCAACACCCCCGGGTCCTTTTCTGCCAGGCAGCCCTCCAACCACTCTTCCCCAACCCCATGACACTGCATGGGGTTGTTGTGATCCAAGTGCAGTACTCGGCACTTGGCCTTATTGAACCTCATCCCTTGCCTCATCGATGCAGCCTGTCCAGATCTCTCTGCAAAGCCTTTCTACCCTCAAGCAGGTTGGCACTCCCACCTAACTTGATGTCATATGTAAACTTACTGAGGGTGCACTCAGTCCTCTTGTCCAGATCATTGGTAAAGTTATTAAAGAGAACAGGTCCCAATATTGAGCCGTGGGTACACCACTCATGACTGGCTTCCAACTAGATTTAAGTCCGTTCACCACCACTCTCTGGGCCTGTCCCTTCAGCCAGTTTTTAACCCCATTCAATCCATGGGTTGCCAGCTTCTCCAGAAGGAGACTGTATCAAAGGCCTTACTAAAGCCCAGGTAGACAACATCCACGCCCTTTCCCTCATCCACCAAGTGGATTGTTTTCTCATAGGAGGAGGATATATGCTTCAACAGACAGCTCTCCGTAGACAAATCATAATTTCACAACATTTGGCCCAGTTTGAAGACACTGTCCAATACCAAAAATGTGCAAGGAGCTAAAGTATTTCAAAAGAATATGATCTTTTCAGGACAGACTGGTCTCGTTATGGACATTTTTATCACTTGCACTGCTTTTTTACCTAAAATGAATGTTTTTTACCTAAAAAGAAAGAAATCTACTGGCTTACTATTTTTCTAAAAAGTTGATAGTATCTGGTCTTCTGAAAATAAAGACAAACACTTAAATACAAACAGTCTTCATTAAACTTGTCCTGAGCCACATACAGAGTGCCCAGGCCTCAAAAAGAATTGCACAGGAGGAAAAACACAGTAGAGTTTGAGCCATGTAATATAATTATGAAATTGATCTTATTGTTTCAGGATTGGGTCAGCATAGAAAAGGCTATAAATAAAACAATGATGAGTAAACTTGGAAGTAGGAAAAGTATCAAAATTAAAAAAAAACAAAATCAAACCCAATCCACCACCTAAACTTCTGTTCCCCTCCAGCCTTAGATGAGTCAGGACAGTAAGAATCACAAGTAAGTAATATCTTAAAAAAGTCTAGTGTTCTATAAGCAAGATCATCCATTTAACCCTGAGCAGTGAGAACATATTTACTTCAAAAAATGGAGTTGTAAAATCACTTTTTTCAACTGGTCCCTGTAACCAAGTTGCTGCTGTTCTTCCCGGTTGTCTTTTATATTTGTACAATATAAATTGTGAGTAAATATCCTGACCTTGAGGGACTGCAAATATAATTGAATATGCAATTACTATTAGTATTTAAGTAGTTTTATAGATCAATAGATAAATATGATCAACAACACTAAATGTAATTAAATATTTCAGTTAATATACTCAGATGTTGATATCTAGTGTTGAAAGCAAGATACTTAAGGTAACATACTTTGACTACTGGTTCAAAGGAACAGCCAAACCATGTCTAGTGTAACCACTGTATGTATTCCTTTTGCTGAAGTTGAAATAATCACTCTGATCTACTGAAAACACTTCACCACATTAGCAAGGTACAGAGGAGTAAAGAAGGAGAGAAAGGTCCAGACAGGATTTCTCTCATATGAAGGAATTTCCTTCTAAAGGAGTACTAGTAGCAAGAATCCAGACTGAACTGTAGCCTAGATAGTGCATTTTGACCCAAAACCCAATTCTGAAAGTATGTTCTCATTTGTTAACAATACAGTCAGAATAATACCAGAAAGAAGAGCACGATCTGTTAAAACTCCAGAAATGCAGCAGATCTTGCTCAGTTTTGAAAAATTATCTTTTTGTAGCCTTTCAACATTTCAAGAGTGCTAGTGAAATAAAATCTATAAAACTTGAGGTGATACACTTCATTAAACATTAAAACTATACCAATATTATTATAATAAAACCTACAATCTCTAAATAAAGTATTATCAGAGATGCTGGAAATTTAACCATGTTTAGACATACTTGCTTATCAAATCTTTGGGTTTTATATAGTCTACCATCAAATAGATTATTTTAGTGGCTCTTATGTACGTAATTTCGTCATTAGGAAAACTGCCTGAGACAGAAAAACTTTGCTGTAAAAAATAAGATTGATAACCTCCGATGAGAAACGAAAACAAGAGGTAACAGGTCTTGAGGGGAAGGTAGTATACATATAGTTTTTTTAATGTAGATCTCCTTAATGGCGAAATGAAGCATGTAAAGAGAACCGGCAATTTTCATAACAAATGTGAAAATGTGTAAAGGTCATGTAAATGGAAGACTTTGCATCCAAAATAAATTATTTGGCCCTTTCCTGAAGCATTAACATCTCTTTTAAAACTAGCCAAAACCAACAAAATAAAGGTTATCCAGAAATTTCCTTTGGTGGTAGATTCCAGCAATGTTTATTACTATAAACTTTTCTGTAAGGTCTCTCCGAAATACTGAATTGCAGTAGAAACTTCTTATAAGATGCAAAAACCTGTGCCAGGTTATATACAGTTACTGGCAAACAAATAGAAAGAGAAACTGCAGAGTAGCCCAAGGAGAAAATGGTGATAATGTGTAGATTTCCCTAACTAGTAAAAAAACGGGGTGCATGAGCAGACAGTGAGGTGAACTTGAACCTGGCTGAATGACCAGCCCTGTGATGATGGTGATGACCAGCACAAAGGCTAGTTGGAGGCCAGTAATCAGCAGTATATCCAAGGGGATCAAGATAATCCAGTCAGATCTAGTTTAATATCTTCATTAATGATCTTGTTGATGAGGTAGAGTGTACTCTCAGCAAGTTTGCTGATGACACAAAACTTGGAGGAGTGGCCAATACACCAGAAGGTCGTGTTGCTATCCAGAGAGGCCTCAACAAGCTGGAGAATCGGGCTGACAGAGACCTTATGAGGTTCAATAAGGGGAAGTGCAAATACCTTCACCTGGGGAGAGACAATCCCACGGACAATATATGCTCAGTCCACCCAGCTGGAAAGCGGCTTTTCAGAAAAGGACCCCAGGGACCTGGTGGACACTAAGTTTAACATGAGACAATAAGGTATCCTTACGGCCACCAGTTATCCTGTTATCCTGTGATTCATTAATAACTAAAAACAGGAATTAGCAAATGTTGAAATAAATAGCTGAAAGACAAATCTAAGGTGATAGCAGAGGTTACACAAGTCTCTGTCACAACACAGGCTTGGTTTGATGGAGTTTGCTTTGAGTGATGGAATCATATATCCATCCTGGAGAAATCTGTAATATTCAGGACTGGTTCCAAATGGATCTACCAGATCTTCATCAGAGCCTCTGAAATTTTTGAATGTTGGCTCTGGGATCTTCTGTACCTGGCCCATGGAAATCATGCTACATTTCTTTATGTTTTGTTTCATTGTTAAGATGCAACACATCTAGATTTTCTAAGCAGTTCGCAAGCATGGACTTTATATGCAAAAATAAAAAAAAATAAAAAAAATAAAATTGTAGTGAGTTAGGGTGTCTGATTGCTCAGAAAACTTATGAAATAAAGAATATTGTAAAGTTAAAATGGATTAACTCTTCAAAAGTATGTAAATCACTTTGTTTACAAGTACACTGCACCATCATATGTGGTTGTCCAGCAGCAGGCGTATCCACACAGAACAATATTTACCCACACATGCACACCCACGTGTATGTTTTCATTCTCTCACTCTAACTCACTTGCACAGAGAATGAAACTTTTAAAATTCTATTTATTGAGTGGTTTCTGTAAGAGACAGATAGATAGCATCTATGAGAAATGGAGAAAATAAACAAAGTCCAAACTAATTACTAGCAACAAGATATTCTGTTGGTAAGTATTATTAAAAATTTTTAAAGATCAAATTTTGAATAAAAAATCCACAGTTATCAGAACTGTTCAACTTGTCTTCAAATACAGATTCCACAAGGCCCTTAAAACCAATTTTATGTCATACAGAAAAAATCATGTTTTCTTTCTCACAAATACACAAACTCATGTGTAAACCTTTCCTATTCTATTCATCAATTTCTTTAGCTTTTCATATAAAGTTGATTTGGACCATTTCTTATACCATCAATGTTAAACCTGTTGCTTGTCCTGGAAGAAATAATAGATATCTCAATCTTGGAAGTCAAATGATTTAAGTGAACAGACATCTGAATATCTCTTTTAAAAAAATGAACGATTGAACTTGTATGTTCCTTAGCATATCTGGTCTAGAATATACTTATTTGCACAGAATTTTTTACATACAGTATATGCAGTGAAGAATATAAGCATTACTCTATGGTAAGAAGTCAAGATGAAGTAAATGTGTACCACAAAATCTTGATGCAGATATGAGACCTGATTGTGATTAACTTCTGACTTATTTTGTTTTATTTTCTTCTATAAATGATAAAGAAATTAATTACTTGATCTCCTATACACTACAAAGGGTTGGTGTTTGAAACATAAATGAGGTTTTGCTGTTTGTGAATACAAACCCCCCCTTTTTAGTGGCTATATACACAATTTGTAGAAACTGTATTTCCTAACTACAGAAATTGTTCATTTTTACTCATTGAACAGATAGCTGTAGATTCAGCTTTTCTTTTCCCTCTCTCTGAATGACTAGAAACAGGCAACTTCTGTCTATCAATATTTACAAAATTTTAATGCATACACAAGGTTCTTCATCATAGAACTGATTAGAGCCCTGATTTTACATGTCAATGCTCTGGAAAAGAGAATTGCAGTATTCAGCAAACTGCCAGTAATTTATTTTGAAGTTTATGAAGTCAGGTTCTTTGACAATGATTTCTGGAAGACTAAACCAGCCCTGCCCTCTTGAGAAGTAAAATATAATTCTTTGTTAAAGCAGATGACACAGAACTCAGTACAAAACAGATGGATTATTCTGAGGTATTTTATGTGATTTCTTCCTAGTATTTGATGATACAGTAAAAATATTTGAAGATAATGACCAAAAGATTTTAAAATAATAAAAGTCTGCTCAAAGAGTCACAAAAGCAATTCTAAACAGTGAGGAAGGAGAGCAAGAATGGGCAAAAATGTCATACTCAGACCTCTGAGTGGAAAGAAGTCTGGGAGCTTTGATGGTATGTGTGGAATCATTTTCATTATGTTAAAAACTTACACTAGGACCTGAGTGCTCCACTTAGACATCGTGTTCCTCTGTGTGTGGAAACACGAGGAAAACTGATCCTGTGATGAATATCTCAGGGGCTGCATATACCTTTATTTACCAGTTCCTCAGAAATATGTGAAACAAGACTGAATGAGCTCAGGAGCCCACTTTATCTGAGCAATGCAGCCTTGCTGTGACAGCACAGCTGACTTGACCACCTAGGCTGACTGTCAGTCAAGGGCAGTATCTCATATGTGTCTCCCCAAGATAATATCCCAGTGGTTTCCTGTGATTGACTAATGGTCTCCAAACTTGACTAGGAAGAGAGATGTGCAACATAAAAGTGCTACAGAGTTTTTCCTGAAAGGTGTTGAATACTAAGTATGGCCTAGTCATGCAACATCAGCATAAAACTACAAAGGCTTGGGATTTGTCTCATTGATTTGTTAGAGAGAACTCCTAACCTAGCCCTAGGAAATAACACTTTAAGTTTATGGCAGAAGTGCAGTAAAAAATGATCCAAAGAGTTTATCCACAACTGGTTGCTAGGCCTTACTTTTCCAGGTTGAACCAATTTATATATGGTTATTGCTTGCTACCACTGAGTATTAAATTTGCATATCCTTTTCAGAGAGGGTGTTCGCTCAATAGAGTGGATTTCCTAGGACAAAAAGGAATTTAATTAACAGGAATAATTTGGTAATATAAAGTAACCTCACTTTATCATAGGAGAAACTAATTCTCCCAGTTTTACCTCAAAACATTCAACAGAATGAATACATTCACTACAGTGTTCCCAGTTTTGAAGAGCTACATATGTACCTACCACAGACAATGTAACAGAGTTTAAACCTACACTTTCAGGGAGCAAGAAGAGGAACTCTAAAAGCCACATAGCTCAATGAATTGCTGAGGAAGGCATATCAACACCAAGTTCAAGAAACAACTGAGGAAAAAATAAGTCTTTTGTTTTGTTCTTTCACCATCCATAGCAGTACAGCTTTCAGTAACTGCAGTTCTTCTTCTCTTTCTGATACTTTTAGGGGGTTTCCTGTCTAGATATTGTCCTTTCAGGGAGCACTGAGTTATTGATCACAGCAGTCTTCCCAAGTGTACAAAGTCCTCTCTACAGGATGAGAATATGGGTTTTCATCAGCTTTAGCTACAGAACATACAGTGGAGCTGCCTTAGAGGTATTCTTGCACTTTTCTTTCACTTCATCCTTTTAGCGGTATAGGGTAGCAGTTTTCCCTGAGGAAGAGTTTCAGTACAGTCTAGTTGTCAGAAAGGACATAACCCGATGTGTTAAACTGTGAATTCCTACTTAAATTACCCACAAACTTAGGAATTTTACATTTCATTACACAAAATAACATTCAGATATTTAAGGAATATAAATAATTTATGGAAAGGGAGCAATAACCCTTCTACTCTTTCCAGTATTATTCTCATGGGATTATGGGAGGAAAACATTTTGATAAATTTTTTGTTAAGTAAGGCGTTACAGCTAGGTTTTCTGGCCTTACCATTCATCTGCTTCTTTATGATGACAGCTTCATGAGTTTGATATTCCCTTTTCTTCAAATAGTTTTTTATTCTCCCAATTCGTGCAAGTAAAATACCAAAGAACAGTCTAAACCATGATTAATTGCCAATACTGACCTAACGTAGAAACAAGAAATAAGACAGTAGGCCAGCTAAAATGTTTATTATTTTGAATAGAAAAGCCCTACTGTATGTTTGAGCAAGGATTTGACTAAAATAAACAATTCATACAAATCTTAGCTCTAAAAGGTTTCCACTTAAATTAATAAATAAAGACAGTTGCTCGTCAGTAAGAAACTTTTTGCTCTATGCCCCTATGAAAAAATGAACAGGATGATAAATTCTAAATTACAGGGTGTTGTCTTCAGCTTTTTAAACTTTTTGTTGAAACAATAACATCCTTCTAATTTTTTTCTCAGTCCTCTTGGAGTATAATTAATGCCACATGCTCTGTGTTCACTGACAAATTCTCAAATTTGTTTGTCATCAACATCAGAAAACATACGGGTTTGTGCATAACTAGAGATCTGTAATCTAGAGTTTGAACAGATTTACGTTTGTGTCTAAAAAACCCATTACCACGGACTTTTTCATACCCCAGGAACTCCAGATCCAGCTATCCCTAAGCAGTTATTATATTCAGTATAGATTAGTAAATTTTTAATTCTGTTGTCATAACTTGGGAATTTAGATTTTAATAATAGTTTCCAGTAATTCAACAATTTTAGGATTTCTCCCCTATTCAAAAGCTACCAGTCCAAAGCAACAACTTGATTTTCACTACATTTACTCACAGTTTTACTACTGACTCTAACAGAAGCAGGTTTATGCACACAATCTGACCTAAATTTAGCAATTTATTTATTGAGTGCTGCACTGATTCACTGCCTCAGTAGTTTCGTTGAAATCATGCTTTGTAAAGCAGTGTTCATAAATTCTCGTGTCTATCTTATACAACAGGCAATATTGCCATGAATTGGGTGAAGAAACTTGGAAAAGAACAGCAAAACGGTACTGACTAGAGATTCTCCAATTCTGTTGGTGTGGTAATATTTAGAAGAAATGAGGTACCAGGACAGTTTTCCCCTGCAGCAGCAGCAGCAGGTCAAACATGATGGTCAGTCACAGTACTCAGGATTTTTAAGTATGGGTCAGCTGCTAATCCAACAAGCAGGCAATAATTAAATTTCATTTCATCAGATCAAGTTTTTGTCTGCCAAAGAGCAGGATTTTTCCTAGCTTGATTTGAAAGTTATTTAAAGCTCTAGTGATAAATAAAAAAAATCAAAAAACTTTCATATAACAGCAGTTGGTAAACCATTGATCCATATGTATATTGGAATAACACCAATAGGTAATATTCTGTAATACAAGCAGTTGTATTATTGCTACAAATAATTCCTGTGGGGAAAGCACATACAATTAAAGAGATTCAGACTACCCATATCTGATTGTTAAACTACTAAGACAATATGCAATATTGCATTATAAAAACCAACCTATAAACTTATATCATTTCAGTATTGACTTTGCAGTTGGTAACAGTTAATAACCAACTGTCTAAACCATAATGAAATCAGCTTTGAAGAACAAAATATTTTTAGTAATAATTTTCTGTATTCTCTTTTAACATTAATTTTGACATATAGTTGAGAAATAAAGGAAAGGAAAGGAAAGGAAAGGAAAGGAAAGGAAAGGAAAGGAAAGGAAAGGAAAGGAAAGGAAAGGAAAGGAAAGGAAAGGAAAGGAAAGGAAAGGAAAGGAAAGGAAAAAGGATCAAGAAAAAACAAGAAGTGGTATCATACAATCTTTTATTAAGCCACATACTGCAGCCAGCAGATTTGATAACATTGTCCCTTGAGCTTCAACTATCAGATAACATCTGGTAAATGATGTTTGTAAGTCCTGTTACACAACGTATTCTGGCTTCTCAGTGTCATCTAGGGGACTGATATGTGACTAGAATAACACATTTCGCACTGCCTGCTTCTGTCATACTTGTATAAATTTTTAATAATGGATGTGCCACAGACATCAGTTTATTTGAATCTGAATTCCCAGGAAATATTTGGCAATTCTGTTCTCATCATCTTATTCACGACTCAAACAATCTTTCTTAACTCAAGTTGCTGGATATCAGATGTAGTCCTTTGACATCAAAGTATTCAAATAACTTCTCTGTATCTCTAATGTGTAATGATATCTGAAGCAATATTTTTTAAATGTTGATCAAAAGCATTTGCTTACTTATTTTCACAATTTGGAATGAATTTATTCCTTTTGATAGCTTTCTTAGGCTTTTGGTAATCTAATCACCCTAAATATTAAAAAAAAAATAAAAAGAAAATAATTAATGAAAAGTCCATTTTAGACCATGTACCACAGACCAAAACATTTTGTCTCAGTTAAACTAAATTCTGCTTTGCAAATCTATTTCAGGAAACACTAATGTCAGACACTCATTTACCTCGTGAATGGCAGACTATGCTATTAGCATGTGAAAAATAAGCATTTGACATAACTGAGAGGAGTCTTCAGAACAAGAATAATTTGAGAGCACTGGATCTCTCAGTTTCAAAAGATACTTGTATACCTGAATATTTGTGATATTTACTGTATAATGCATTTTTAATCAGAAGCAGAAAAAGTCTGTTCTAGAAGCAGAAAAAGTCTGTTCTTGGGAATTGTTCTCTAAGGGCAGAAGTAATTTTGCTAATGGTAATCTTACCTGATTTAATTATGAATGACTAGCATATATTTAATGAAAAGTTCTCAATTAGACTGTATGCCTATATGATTGCAAAGTGCTGTTAAATCAGATTGGAAATTTCATAGCAGATGAGGATACAAGACTAAACCAAACCTGCCTGGATATATGTCCAACTTCATTGGTGTAAACAGAAGTCTTATTCTTAAATTAGAGAAGAATTGGGTCCATTAAGCTAAACTATTGTCTTCATTATAGGATGTTGTAGATATTGTTTTTATGCATCAGATTATATTAGTTAAATAAACACTGGATTGCAGTGAAATCACTTTGGGAAAAAATTTAAAAATTTAGGAAGACAAGATGGTTTAAGAAATTCTTTAGTCTTCATTCAGTATTTATAAACGCAAGTTTTGAAAGTAGTTTTAAATATTTTTATACTAATAAAATAAAAAAAATCTTATTTTTATAAATATAATTAAAATTTCTAGCAAAAAAATTTGGTTTAGTTGGGGTGGTTTTTTTAGCTAAAGAGGAGAGAAAAGACAAAAAAATAAAATACAAAAAATGTAATTGAAAAATAACAAAGTGCCAGGTTGTCAAAGAAAATAAACTTCTTTAGTATGAATCTTCCTAAATTCAATTGATTTGCTTAAATGATTGTTTATTTCAACAGATATATCACCACCTTGATGTCTTTACACATCCTCCTAAATTAATTAAGAAAATAACAGAGAATGTAGCTGTTTTTAAATGTCTTCAGGTTGCTGAATAAATAAATGAGTAGAGTAAATAAACTAGTGATAGTCATAGCTACCAACAACACGCAGCATGGAATACCGACACTGTTCTTTAGATCTGCAGCTCAGCTAGCTCAGGCTCTAGAGATCTAACTTTATTCTTTATTGAAGACACTTGTGAAAAAGTCACCTACTTCTCAATTCTGGTGAGTTTTAAAATCAGCTAGAGTGGGGAGACGAGATATTGCAGGAAGAGCAAGATACTAAAAATCACCTTGGATTTCCCTAGGCATCTCTTGTTTGTGATTTTTCTGGGAGCTTAACTTCCAGTTTTAGAGAAAAGAACACAATAACAGAAAAAAATCACTGGCCTCTTTTCTTATCAATAAGCGCCTTTCAAAAAGTTCTCCTGAAATACTGCTCCACTTTTATTTTAAAAAAAAAAAACAAACAAACCATTTGGCAATGGATGCACTACCACAAGTTTTACTAGTGGGATGGGAATATAGTAATAATCTACTGCAAAGTTTATTTTATGTTTAAAATTTAAAATCCAAGAATTGGAACAAGAACTTGTTGCAAATGGTTGCAAAACTAATATCACTTAATTTTACAAGTAGTGAACCTGATTGCCAAACTGTGCTGATCAGAATATTTATCTGAATTATTTAAGTTCTAAGCATATTTGAAAAAAAAATTATACATTTTTACATACAGAAAAGAATCCATTTTCAGAAGATTGTGAGGTGATTTTTCAGAGACAAGGATATCTAAAGATTGGAACAATAAGACCGAAAAACCACTAATCATGATGTTGTAACTCCAACAAAAAGTCGGATTACTGTAACAGAATGTAAGAAGAAGTGAAAACTGAGAGCTAGTGAATAAATTGAGACTATGTAAGGCTAGATTATTGTGATACTTATAGAATACACAAATGCTGAATCAGCATATCTACCACATAATTTGTGTAAAGGTAGAAAATTGGTTTGTAATTCATGAAAAGTGTTAAAGAAATAGTACTTTAATTCTCTAAAATAAACAAATGCTTCGTTATGACTAAGGTCAATGGATGAAAAGGTAAAGGACAGTGTTTAAACACACTCACACCTAAGTAACTACTCAAGCCTAGACATTGCCCAGATTTAGGTACACTCTTAAATGTAGATTTCCTGAAGTTCTTTGCTAAATCGGGACTAGATTTAGTGTCTTGTCAGTGCAGCATTTGAGAACAGTAAGCTTAAGCAACTGTTCTTTGGAATTAATCTTGAGTATATCAGAAAGTAATTTCAGAGATTTTCAATGGATTACAGTGTTAAATTATACCAGCTTTTATTCATATTTGGCTTGAGGGCCTTAGTGAAATGAACAGGTTTTGCAGAGGAAAAAAAATAAAGATCTAGCATGTGGATTTGTCACAACAAAAACATGTGCAAATCAAAAATTTCTAAACATTGAACATAAATTGAACAAAAAAGACTTATTGGTTTTCCCAAACAACAACAACAGAGTTCACTGTGCTAGTGGATTCTGAATGCTAGTGTATTCTGCATGTAAAGACGACATCAAAGATTTGCAGGAGTGAAAATTATGTGAGAATTTTTTGTTTATTTCAAAGCTAACTAATAAAACACAAGATACAGTGGAAATTACATTATTTGACATCATAGAAACGGAGCACAGGAGGCTAGAAATGTCTGGAACTTCAAATAAGGATGTCAGACACTTGTGGCATCCTGTATTCAGTTGTTGAACATTTTGTCAATCTTACCCCGTTGACCACAAGAATAGAATACTTATGACATTTTAAAACTTCATCTCTGCATAATGTGAATTAATATTATAAGAAAAAAACCAAAGATTTTAATCTACTCAGCATTCAGCAACATTAAACAACACTCACAATAAGCAGGTGACTCTTGCATGAACCCATTATTACTATTATATATCTCATCATTATAGATTTTTGTATTGTAAACTTTAGATACTTTTAACATTGGGCTTAAAGAATTCAATTTCTCAGTTCTTCAATTTGTCATGATCATTTTTAGGATAACATACCTATACCATGCAGATAACACACTATGTGCATAACTTCAGTTAACATTACTGAGATGAGGTTTGTTCATAACTCCTTAGTGTATGTATAAGGCAAAGCTATACATGGTAAAAAGAGCTTGTCAGTAGCTTGAAGCAGGTTATAATTGTACAGAGAAAAAGTGAAAGAGAGAAAGGGAAAAAACAGAGTAAGTCTAGGTGTTCTAAAGCTTGAGTCAAGCTTGCGATTTTCTTCCATGTTTACATCTAGCAACACATTGGCTAGAATTAGTCATAGATATGATACCTACTTCTCACAAAAATCTTTGTGTTTCTGTTGCTCTCATGAAAAGAACCAAGCATGATGACATTTCTCTGACTCCACATGGAAAAGAATGTGCAGGGTAGTATTTTTCTACCCCATGAGAGCAGTATGATATTAAAGATTGCAGGGTCTTTGATATCACGTAATAAGAGAGAAAGGCAAGACAGATCAAAGGCATAGATAATCTAATTGGCTGGCTAAAAGTCTATTTACAAAAATGTTAGGACAAAATTTCTATCAAAGATGAAGGAAGCATGATCTTACTTTCAGACCTGAGCAGCAAAGAAGATCAAATATTACATCTGAGATGAAAGAATTACATAGTACGCATTTCTCAACAGACAATCAACAAATCAACATTGGTCATAGCCATCAATATCAAAAAAGTCAGGTAAGGTGACAACAAACACTTACCACAACTCCAAATATACAAAACAATATTCAGTAACATTAACCTCAGTTCTAGTCAGAAAATGAGACTCTCTGGATTGACTCCTTTACAAAAAATCTAAATAATACCTTAAGAAAATGAACCAGCACTAAACAGCTGTTGAGTATACATACACAAAAATGTCAAGAAAGGATATATTTTGAATTTGATACTTTCACTCATTTAGTAATCATTGCATAGTGCAAAAATATTCAGTTCTAGAAACAAAAACATGACTGACTTTTCTGAAGATTACAGAATCAGAGCTTCTAATTATTAGGTAAGAACTCTTTTTTTTTTAAGTTACAGTGGACTAGGAGCTTTTTAACAAGGGTTTGTGCGCATTTTTTTAAGGAGAATAAGCTGGAAGCATTATTCAAAGAGTGAAAAATCTGTTAAGGAAAGCTGAATATGTCAATAAAGATCTTTACTTATTGATGTTAGAACTGAGAAACACTTCATTAAATGAACAGCTGATAATAACAAAATCAACAATCGCAGTTACTTGAACCTATGCAAGTATCAGATTAACAAATACAGGTGGCCGAACACAGGTGATATAAACATGGTTTTGTATCAAACTTAAAAGCATAATTTTCTATAGAGACTGCTAAAGAACTAAACCGCTTGTCACTCTGTGGCTAGAATGAAAAATAGTTTATCTGCCTAACAGAAGGGCCACAGTCATACTGATTAGACAAAACCTCTGAGGCGATTGTCAAGTGTCTTGGCTCTACCCATAACAGAAACCTGTAGACACAATACATAAAGATGAAAATGTTGTGACTTAAGGAATGGACAAGAAAAGAAAAAGCCTGATTCAGTGTCCCCGGAAACTCTGCAGACATCCATATCACCAAGGTCACTAAAAGAGACTACTACAGACAACAGTGTTGCCAGGATGAGTCCACAACACAATCAGCCAGAAGTGCTTCCCAGTAAGAGCTATTAGAAAATCTGGCAGATAAGGAAGTCAGATGAACTGACTTTGAAGAGTATTCAAAAATTCCTTACTCATTACATGAAGCACAAAGTTTCTCACTTTTTCCCTGAAGAAATAAATGTTGAAACATTTGAATGAGAACTACCAAGTAAGAAGGTTTTGAAGGTGCTATTCTGAATACGCATATTAGTAATGCAAATTCCCATTGTAAACAAGTTGTTTCCAAGCACTTGAGGAAGACGACTATCCAGGTTTCTTGTTCAATGCTAATTCTATATTATCTTCACTGCTCTGTCATTTCCAAGTGCTTCACAAATATTACAAATATATCAAGAACTAACATAGAAAACAAATGCCCGGGCTCAAGGATTATTTCCACATTTTGTAAGTGTTTAAAGCAAAGGGTAATCACTCTATATCAGACCTAAGATTAAGCTAATTCAGTAGCAGTATTTGCATAAAGACAAAAGTATATCCTTAGGAGAAAGAGCACAAGAAAAGGACCTCTTTGTCTCTAGGATTTAGTTTTAATTGTTCTGTAACAAATAATAATATAAACTATTTTGAGAAGGATGACAATGGTGGTGTAAATGCACAGCTTAATCTAAAAATGTTGGCTAAAGGTTCCTCTCAGGTACTTCTGAAATGACAGACGTTCTGTCAGAGAAATGTGGTTTCTCTGTAAATATATTTAACAATGCAACATCATAATTGGTGAGATCACTTACATATCAAGGGAAGTACTTCCTGTAGAGGTAGAAAATAATTGTACCTATACTGCAGTACAATATCCTAGTAAACCTCTTCTAGAAGTCTGTATTCAACTTGTGAAACAGAAATGGAGAAATTCTGAAGGGAGGTGGGGTGGTGCCAATAGCAAAAGGAACAAAAAGCCTTAGATATTAAAATGGAATACAAGAAATTGGCATCTGACATCTTAAAAAAGAGATAACTGCCATCTCTAAGCTCACGACACAGTGACATATCATCCTGATGAGAAAAAAAAGGCTTCAAAACTTAGAAGCAACACTGGTATAAGAAGGCAAACAAGTATGCTGGTTATGAATAATTTTAGGTAGGAAATCAGAAGAACATTCCTAATAATTTGATTGCTGGAATAGTCTTCCATAATAATGGGTGAAGCAGAAAATCTCCAAATAAAGTATTTTCAAATCCATCACTAGAGGGATATGAATTTAAATATTTATGACGTGAGTTGGAAACTTGCTGTTTGCAGTCTAAATGTGTGGGACTGCAACAGGTTTTGGAAAGTCCCTTCCCTCCGATGTTCATACCACAATCAATACAAATGCAAGTCTAATGTCCCTAGTTAATGCACCTCTTACCAAATCATGTAATCGGGTTTTAATTTCTTCCAACGTTAGAATACTTAAAATTCTATCTTGTTTTCTATTGCTTTTATTTTTACAGCAAGGCTTAACAGAGTAGGAATACAGGTGTTCAACTTTTCCTGTCGTTAACATGATAGTCCCAGCATAAAGGGATTTTTAAAATAAGAAGTTCTGTAACTGCCTTTTGGGTACTGTAGAAAGAAAAATGTGTGTGATAACAAGAAGTGATACGGGACCTGAGGACCCTGTGAGATTTTTTAGATACTCATTCACTCCTCACAGGGAATTATTTTTCACTTGAAATTTAAAATAAGAGTGTTATCCCGTTACATTCTCATATTTATGGTACTGAAATATTCTGAGCCTAATCCTACAGTTCATGTAAGGTAATGAAACATATAGAACAGCACAACACAAATCTCCTATGATGAAATTACTACACCAGTGGGTAAGGGAAAAGCAATGGATGTTGTCTATCTGGACTTCTATAAGACCTTTGCTGCAATCCCCTCCAACATACCTCTCTTTAAATTGGAGAGATATGGATGGACTGTTCAGTGCATAAGGAACTGGTTGGATGGTTGCATCCAGAAAGTAGTGGTCAGTGGCTCAAAGTCTAGATGGAGAAAGGTGACAAATCCCTCAGGGATCCATACTGGGACCAGTGCTGTTTAATATCTTCATCGATGATACAGACAGTGGGATCAAGTGCACAGTCAACAGGTTTGCAGATGACACAAAGCTGAGTGGTGCAATCAACATGCCAGAGCGTCAGGACATCATCCAGATTAACCTGGACAAGCTGGAGTGGTGAGTCCATACAAACATCATGAGGTTCAACAAGGCCAAGTGCAAAGTCTTGCACCTGGGTTGGGGCAACCCCTGAAATCAATACAGGCTGGAGGATGAGTGGACTGAGGCAGCCCTGCAGAGGCAGACCTGAGGGTACTGGTGGATGAAAAGCTAGACATGAACTGACAATGTGTGCCTGCAGCCCACAAAGCCAACTACATCCTGGGCTGCATCAAGAGAAACATGGTCAGCATGTCGAGGGAGATGATTCTCAGAAATACCCCTTCCTTAAATATACACCAGGGAGGACACGGTTATTAGATGGCAAAAAGATCTGACAATATGTTATCTAACTTCTTTAAAACTGTGATTTAATTTAAGAAATTCACAATAAATTTTTCATCAGTCCTAAAATCTGAAAATTCTCCAGTCAGAAAGAATTTGGGTAGTTGTTTTTTTCATCAAGATAGATGATACCATTATTCTATTATATTGACATTCTACAGATACTTGTACGACTGCAACAGAGATGTAAAAGTACCACTGATTAGACAGTGTTTTGCACACCACTTTTTGGGACATATGGGTATAGTTTTCTTTTTCTTTTTCCATTATCAGGCAGTTGAACAGAAAACATTACTGACTGACCTTTATATTAATGAAGCTAAATAAAAACACAGATGGCTTCTACTAAGTGAAGGAACTGAAAGTAATGATGTGCAATCTTAAGCCACTGTCCTGCAAAATCAGGGACCAGGATAAAGAGAAATCTGATTATTCTAGCTGAGTAAGAAAGCTGAAATAAACATACCCTTTCTCTGTCTGAATCTTTGTCTACACTAAAAAATTGACTCATTTAAAAGAATGTTTTTTTCAAGAATATGTTCCGTTTTAGTAACACTTAAAATTTTCTACACAAAACAGTGATTCAACACAATGAGATGCAATTTTTTAGGAAAAATTAGGATAACAGATAGAGTTCAAGGACTCAGAGATGTGAAATGAAATTTCAGCTGTAGGCCTTTCAGTGTGTCCCAAAAAATGACAAAACAAGAGCAAGAAAGAATCACCACGTGACTTGTCTCATGTGTCTTTCACTAGCCAATCATATTTGCATTCAAAATGAACTAGAGTAACCTGAAAATATTGTAGTCTGATATGTTATTTCTTTTATAAATGGCTTTTGTAAAAAAGCAATGAAGCATTTTGTGAACAATAGTTCCATTTATAAATTATCACATTTAATCTGCATTTAACAACAAAAGAAAAAATTAATAGTACATGAAGAGTAAATATGGGGGTTTTTTTCACTTATTAACCCTCATGTACACAAAATAATTGAAAATCTGCTTTACTTCCTAATTACATCTTGTTTACTGGTATTTAGCTATAATAATATAAAAGAAAAAGACAACTTTTTCCCTTAATGCAGAACTTTTATATTTTAAATATTAATGTATGTCTTTATACCATATATGCAGCTTCATTCAACCACAATATGCTTAACCTTATTATCTATGAAATCACAAAAGAGAAAGCCTAAATTATCCTTTCAATAAGGATTTTTTTTATTTATTTTTCCAAAAATTTTCAGTAGTTTTGCCACTTACTGGATATGTTTGTGTTGGTTTTGTGTGAAGTTCTAGGTTTGTCATTAAAGTTGCTTTTTCTGCTAGATCTCGCTTTTTAGAGTGCTGAAAAGTGCTCTGGAAAAAAATCTATTAAAACAGAAAAGAATTTATGGCAAGAGAATTATGTTTCTTTTAAGATACTTGAAACCCCAGCCTGTTGAGAAACCACAGAAACTCCACTGGACATTCACATCTGTGGATGGAGTTCCAACCATTTTAATACCTGGGATTAAAAGACATTATTAAACAGAAAGGTTCTAGTAATTGCAAAACATTAGTCTATTTCTCAGGATTGTTCTGTATAATTTCTTTCTTTTGGACTTAGTCCAAACTAGTTTTAAAATGCCTCAGGTGACAGGGCTCTTTCCATTTTCACAGACTAATAGATCTTCCTCAGAACATTTTTATTGATAACCTAATTGATCTTTTTTTTTCAACTTCATCCAGTTAGCTGGTTTTGTACACCCTGGAGATATAGTGAATAATTTCTTTCCCTGCTTTTCCAGGTACCATTCAAATAACAATAAATGATTGGAGTTTCAATTTAGTAAAATGTACTTAATTTTCTTCTTTTTTAGTCCTGCCACACATTCAACATCACATTTACTGTCTTTATCAACAAACCAGAGCCTCCATCAACACATCAAATGCAAAAGTGGCATCTGAGGAACTTTTCAGGGGTGGATGGGGACCACAGCTGTAGAGAACATCAGAGATTGTTGATACTAAATAAATAGTTCTCATGTGCTTATGACTGGAATGAAGAAAGCCTGCTCTGCAGTTTTGCAGGGTGTGCTGCTTGGTAGAAACAGACAAAGAGAAGGTTGAGATTCTCAACAACTTTTTTGCCTCAGTCTACTACCAGCCTCTCTCCTCATATCTCACACCTCACACAAGACAGGAACCTTGGGGACAAAGTCACTCCCATTGTAAGTGATGACAAGGTTCATGACCACTTGAGGAACCTGAAGATATAGAAGTCCATGGGACTTGATGAGATGCGTCCCAGAGTCCTGAGGGAATTGGCTGATAGAGTTGTCAAACCGCTTACCACATATTTGAAAAGTGATGGTAGTTGGGTGAAGTCCCCAGTGACTGGAAGAAGGAAAACATTACATCCATTTTTAAAAAGGTTATAAAGGAGGACCCCAGGAACTACTGACCTATCAGCCTCACTTCTGTGGCTGGGAAGATCATGGAACAGATTCTTTTAAAAGCTACGCTGAGGCCCATGGAGGACAGAGAGGTGATTCAAGACAGACAGCATGGCTTTACCAAGGACAATTCGTCCCTGACCACCCTAGTGGCTTTCTACAATTGAGTGACTACATCAGTGGACAAGGGAAGAATAATGGATGTTTTCTATCTGTACTTTTGTAAGGCCTTTGCTGCAATCCCCCAGAACATACTTCTCTTTAAATTGGAGAGATACAGATTTGATGGGTGGACTGTTCGGTGGATGAGGAACTGGCTGGCTAGTTGCGTCCTGAGAGTAGTGATCAATGGCTCAAAGTCCAGATGGAGAGAGGTGGCAAGTAAAGTCCCTCAAGGATCCGTACTGGGACCAGTGCTCTTTAGTATCTTCATCGACGATCAAGTGCACAATCAACAGGTTTGCAGATGACACACTGAGTGGTGCAGTCAGTCGACATGCCAGAGGGATGGGATATCACCCAGATTAACCTGGACAAGCTGGAGAAGTGGACCCATGCAAACATCATGAGGTTTAACAAGGCCAGGTACAAAGTCCTGCACTTGGGTCAGGACAATCTTCATTATCAATACAGGATAGGGAATGATGTGATAGAGAGCAGCCCTGCAGAAAAGGACTTGTGGGTACTGGTGGATGAAAATCTGGACATGAGACAATAACGTGCACTGGCAGCCCAGAAGGCCGGTTGCATCCTGGATTGCATCAAAAGAAGCATGGTCAGAAGATGAAGAGAGGCTATTCTTCATCTCTGTTCTGCTCTCATGGGACCCCACCTGCAGTACTGTGTCCAGCTCTGGAGCCCTCAGCATAAGAAGGGCATGGGCCTTTTGGAGTGGGTCCAGAGGAGGAACACAAGAAAGATCAGAGGACTAGAGCCCCTCTCCTATTAAAACAGGCTGAGACAGTTGGGGTTTTTCAGCCTGGAGAAGAGAAGGCTCAAAGGAGACCTTTAGAGGCCTTCTAGTACCTGAAGGAGGACTACAAGAAAGCTGAGGAGGAGCTGTTTGCAAGGGTATGTAGCAACAGGACAAGAGGCAATGGTCTTAAACTAGTGCAGAGTAGGTTTAGATTAGACATTAGGAAGACATTCTTTACAATGAGGTGGTGAGACACTGAAACAGGTGGAGGCCTTATCCCTGGAGACACTCAAGGTCAGGCTTGATGAGACTCTGAGCAACCTGATCTAGTTACAGATGTCGCTGCTTACTGGAAGGTGGCTGGACCAGATGGCCTTTAAAGGTCCCTTCCAATCCAACACATTCTATGATTTTATGTCTCATCAGATGCAACAAACTTCATCTACCCTAAGTGTTCAGCTGCTTTAAATACCAATAGATTTCAAGTGAGTCTTCATTTTGGTTCATTTTCTTAACGTTCTTTAAAGAGAGTATATCTGAAAATTTTCTTCTGTTTTCTCCCTTTTTCACAGTTTAATTTAATAAGCTGTTACTACCCAAGATGAATCTAAGGGGTTTAGGTGGTAATTCCTGAAGGCGTTTTCTCTCTATGCTATTCTTTTATACACTTTTGAAAGCCATCACTTTTTTTTTATGAGTTGACAATTACTCCTCCCATTGCAAACATTTGGACAACAGATCTCAAAATGTCAAGCCTATCCATGTCTATGTAATAAAGGACTGGTTAAGCAACAATCCGGAATAAGAACTGTGTTTTGTTACTGCTGATCAAGGAGGCAGAAGTACTGTTTTGCACTTTTAGATTAATAATATTCTCATTTGTTCATCCAATATTCCTAGAAACCTTCTATCACTTGTAGAACTTCTTATTGAAAGCTATGAAAGCTAAAAAAAAAAAAAAGAAAAAAAAGAAAAAAGACATAGCTATTCTGTCTGAAGTCTGGAATAATTTATGCTGCCATAGCAATTTACTAGCATTGATCTCTGTGTAGAAATCCACCTTACATCAGTAGAAAAGGAATGAGGATAAAACATGGCCCATGAAATTGTTTTTCACTTTAGAGTTTTTAGACAGAATAAGCTGCAGATTGTGTTATGAACATCTTTTCAACCATAATATACAACTTTTTGAAACAAGAAAGACTTCAAATCTAAAGCAAAGGAATTTTGGCAGAGGTGGGGAAGAACATGGCAAAAGCCCACAGAATCGTGGTAAATAAGAGATACAAATTTATCTCATTTTTCAGAGGTGAGTATGTGTGGATAAATTATTATTTCATCCATTGTCTTTGCATTTACAACATAAGATATGTCTGACTATCAGGTTATTGCTACAGAAAATCTGTATTCTGTTGCTGTTGGAACCTTCTAAATATGGTTACCCTCTAGAAGATAGTACCTTTGACTTCAAATAACATGAACTATCCTGAGTAGTTCTGTAACTATTTTCCCTGCATTAGGGAAAGAAAACCACATAGTGGATCATATAAGTTGTCCTGCTATTTTCTATGATGCTACTGGAATAATTAAACAAGAAGAATTTGGGGTCTGTTAATTTTAGCAGATATTCTAAAGACTATAGTTCCACCTAGTACAACAATTTAACTGAAACAATAGTGACATAATTGACAAAATTACATAATAATTACAGTGCTTTAGAGTGAGCTATATTAAGGTATGACTCATCACTCAATACATAAGAAGGTACAGAATCACGTCAAATCCAGCAGTGCAGTGCGGTATTGTGTAGCTGCAGCCAAAAATGAAATTTAAAATCAGCAATCTTTTGTAAATAAGTGGGGGGAAGAGAGGAATGAATGGAAAGTATGAGTGTGATTTTTCTTTTACTCGAATTAAATTTTAAAAGCGACACAGAATAACTGTACAATTACAATTAAGATTTACACTTTTTTTAGAAAAATATTTAATTCATTATATTATCTGAACCTCACACTTCCTCTGGCAATACTTGTAATAGTTTGCTTTATTGAAAATGGAGAACTACTCCACTCCTCAGCTGGGGAAATGATTGGTGAAGTGGAAAAGCAATGATAGAATTTCCTGAGATAATTACATTTTTTATTAGAATACTTTATCAGTGATCGTTTTGAAAGAAAAGCTGCACAGTGTAACACTCAAGCATAAAACACATAAATTCCCATGAAATATTTTGAATTATTTCATCTAATAGAATTTGATTGAAAATAAGTCCTTTAAAAACCTGCAGAGACTGAATATATGCATGTTGGACAAAAATGTATTAAAAATGTCTTCCCTGATTAAGTTTTATTTGTTACGTAAAATACATATATGCAATCCATCATTTTCATATCTGTTAATACTTTCCCTGATAATAAACATAGCCCAGTTAAGGATATTATTCAAAAACATAGTTATACATCATTAGCAAAGTTACTATGCTAAGATTTTTCTATCAAAATGTGTGATATTTTGTACTCACCAGGTGTAAAATTATACCGAGCAGAAAACCCAATAGACTCCAGCTCACCATCGGCAAAAAATTTAATCCATAGGAATCTGCCACTGGATTTTATCATTGGTGGATTTTGCTGTCCACAGAAACGTCCAATGATTGGGGAAAAGCCAAAAGGTCCATCTCGTACTTCAATATGGTCAAATTTACACTCCCAAGAAGGCTCTATGGAATATTTTTCATCAAAGTGCAGTTCAATGCATTGTCTAGGGGCAGCTAGATATGAAAATAAAATTATTTTATTATTTTCTAAACCAAGACCCTTCAAACGTCAAACAAAATTAAACTGAATCAAATATATCAATTTTGCATGCATCTTACTGTTTTGCTTAAAAAATTGTTTGAAAATTAGTACATATATATTATTATGGATTTTACCACCATCAGCTTACTCATCTATTCTTCTCCTGTAAAAAAAGTGCTTATGACAGCAGTTCTTAGCAAAACCAAAAAAGATATCTATGAGATGAGCAAAATACAATTTAGGAACAATAGATTCAAACATGAAATCTTTCTAAGAAAACCATGCATCTGGAAAAACAGTGTTAACTTATACTGGGGTGGGGAGGGGTGCGAAAATGTTAATCAAAATATTTTTTTTTACGTAATGTTCACAAAGTTGAAGAAAAAAGTGATCAGAACTGTGCTATAGGAAGAAGGACAAATTCTGTTTCTGTACAGATTGCAGTTAATGACAGGCTTGAGTGTAATTGCTTATACTCAGAATTACTTATAGTCTCATTTGAAACATAAGGACAAGTGTAGTGAATTCTAACTTAGGAATCAAGATAAGAACAAAGCAAAATTAATGTCTACCTAAAGAGCAAACAATATTCTACTGAAAACCTTGAAGAATTTTATAGTGGTCGCTTAATTAGACACAAAAAAATCTTAATTCACAGATATTGAGGCTAGTGGCACTGAATGTCTGAAACAAATATTCCCTGGCATCTCCTGTAGAAAGCAGAATAGTTACCAGTTGAACTATAGTATTTTCTTAAAAGGAAAAAAAAAAAAACCATGTTTTTGTCCACAAATGTTAAGATTTGCACCATCTCTGGGGTGCATTGTTCCTCTGCTTAATCCTGTCTGTAGCAAAAAAGGCATGCTTTCAGCATATAGACTCTGGTGTGATATAGCCTTCTGCTGATAAAGCCTTCTGCTAAGACAAAGCTTTGTTGTGTCACTGCATGATGTGCCTCTCACGGGATCATGTCCTACAGTTTACACATATTAGAAGAGGCTGAAGTTGTTACAAGCTTTGCCTGAGTTACCATTCTTTTCACATTAAAATAATCAAAATCAAATTCTGAGCTGAGTGCATAAGTTTACCATGGAAACTGCTTTACTCCAGCAGTCAGTACCCTTCCATTTCTTTCCTCAGGAGTAATAGGAACGCTATTAGACAGGAGCCTAGATCTTGTATGTATTTTGAAATGTTTTAAATTGGAGCTTTTAGGAAGACATCACCACTTACTTAAGAAGGGAGACTTTTTAAGATGAACTTAATAAAAAGACATAAAGTAAATCTTAAAATTTTTACATAAAAGCACGCAGTCGGATACCATGTACAACTATTTAATATAAATTGCAACTTCGTTTTATGAGAAGCATTGAAGAGGCAACTTAATAACACAGGTTATTTGAGAAGAAAGATTATTTTAATAGCTTTACATTCAATGTTAATATAATTGGGTGATTCATTTTTATTGAAATATTTATTTTAGCATAGGAAACAAACCTTACCTACTGTTCTCAGTTTGAAGAAATTCACATATAGGGAAGTTCTTACTATTGGGTCATTGTTATTTATACCATTTTATAGGAAAATTGTGATCTTTGTGACCATATAAATTCAATAGCAAAATCAAAACCTAAAACTTTACATACAATTGCACCAAATTTACAGCCCATGGAAATGAAACTACTTTGAAAATGTGAAAACAACTTACAAAATTAAAATCCAATAATGAAGGTTGTAAAGAGGATCTTATTAATGCTACTTTTGGTGAGGATTGAAGACCACAGGAGATCTTTTAGGCTATAGGGAAAGAATGAATAACTGGAAGATACCATCAATTATTTTTTTTCAGATTTTTCTACCTTTGACTTCACATATTTATAACAAATATTGAATTAAACTTAACTATGCACTGCTAAGGCAGAAGGGAGCAATCAACACCTTTTAATCTGAGGCTGATTGTGTGTTCTTATTCCAGCTAAGGAGACTTGTTGAGAACTACTCATTATTCATCTAGGGACTGCAATCAAGTATCAGAAACTCTGTCCTGGCAATGCTTTAGAGCATCTTAAGAATGCTTATTAATCATAGAATCACAGAATTTTAGGGTTTGGAAGGGATCTTTGGAGATCACCTAGTCCAACACCCCTGCCAAAGCAGGTTCACCTAAAGCAGGCTAGACAGGAACAGATGCAGGTGGGTTTTGAGCATCTCCAGAGAAGCAGACTCTACAATCTCTCTAGGCAGCCTGTTCCAGTGCCCTGTAACCCCCAAAGTAAAGAAGTTCTTCCTCATGTTTGGACAGAACTTCCTGCATGCTAGCTTCTGTCCGTTGCCCCTTGTCCTGTCCCCAGAGACCACTGAGACTAGCCCATCCTCTTGACACCCACTCTTTAGATATTTATAAGCATTGATGAGATCCCCTCTCAGTCTTCTCTTATCTAGGCTAAATAGACCCACATTTCTCAGTGTTTCCTCATAAGAGAGATGCTCCGTTCCCTTCATCATCTTTATAGGTTCTGCTAAACACTCTCCAGTAGTTTCCTGTCCTTCTTGAACTGGGGGGCACAGAGCTGGACACAGTATGGCCTCACTGATAAAGAGTAGAGGGGGAGGATGAGATGACCTCCCTCAACTTGCTGGCCTACTCTTTTTAATGCACCCCAGGCTTGAAAGTCTTATATACTCAGTACTCAAGTGTTATGCTATTAACCTACCTAAGCTCTACTGTAATTTTTTACTGTTGGAAACTAGATATGAAGATGAATTCTGTTGGTATTACTGCTGTCAGAGAGTATAGTACCACAATCTGTGGCTTCTCTGATTTCCACTGCAACAAAGAGATACCTGCTTTAAAAGTGGCCTATGTCATTGTTTCTGTCTATAGCTATTAACATAACAGATTTGTCCTTTATGAACTTCCTATGTTAGGTATTTCATACCAACGAGGCTTACAAGTGCTGACCCATAGTTAAACTCTTAACAGGTCTTCTCTGAATCCAAGCCTCATGTAACACATGATAAAAATGAGCATGATGCCCCTTGAGAGTTATAGGTTGGAAATTTTATATGATTTTGAAAAGGAGCTTTAAAGCCATTTATAACATCAGTATAATATAAAAGGAGTCTTTGTGGGTAAAAGAGAATCAGACCTACACTCAGTGTAGTGACTCAGTGAAAACGCTGCCTGAAAAAAGACTGCTCACATTCTACAACCTCCGTTTAGCACTCTGAATCTCACACTGCAAACTAGTTTTAGGATCAAAATATTGCTATAGTTTGCTCTTCTCTGTTTTTGTTTATTTTTGACCAAAGTCAAGATGTTCAGTTCTTGTTAGAGAGTCAAAGAGAATCATATCAGTTCAAGAAGCATTCAAGGAAGAGTTTCTACTTTCCCTCAAAGCTCACATATGCAGAGGCTGCTCCACTTCAAGAATGGAGAACTGACTATTCGTTAGCATCATTTCTTCACTGCTAAATAAAACAAAGCTGAGGAATTAGTTCAGGGGCTGGACCACTGACCATTCACACTTCTTAAATGTTAAAATCACTTCCTGACATGATTTTGGCCATACCAGTCAGAACTTCCAAAACTCATTCTCAGGCATGATATGGTGATTCACATCAGTCAGGGACCATTCACAGCAAGCAGTTTGCATCTGTACTCTGGACTGGGAAGATGAAAGGAGTTAATCTGTAGATGTACGATTTTGCACCTACCAGTCTCAAGACCAGTGAACATTTCCTGATCTCTTTTGGGTATTAGTATAGGTACTGCCTGTGTCCCAGCCTGTTCTGCAAGCTAGGACTATGTCTTTTCACTTAACTTTCTTGAGGAATGCAACAATTTATCACTTTGTTTCTGTAACTATGAGGACTGTGGTGATAACTGAAGATTGAGCAAAGGCAGGAAAGAATGCTATACATGCATTTATGTAAGAAACAAAATTATTGAAATCTTCTGGGAAATGGTCATAAGGGATGAAACACACAATTCAAACTCTCAAATTTAACTCCCCTTTAGATCAAAGGGTATTGGTTTGATCCTATACTCTGGCTTTAGTAAAGAGTTTCTTTGCCAAATGCAAACTATATCAAGGAGGTATTATATAAATACATATCTTGTGCCACAGCTTTTGCAACAAAGAGAATGAGTCTAGAATAACGACTAATAGTAATGTATGTATAGCTACAGAAATATCAGGACAAAACAAACAAACAGAAAGCCCAAAATACACAATTCTTCCACGCTGGATTGGAATCTGGCCATCTGGAATTCTAGCCGAAAGGAGGGATGGACTGGTCATTTCTGGTATCTTTATTCAGAGGTAAAGCCCATCCACACTGTCAGAACCTTTTCTGTGGCTGCAACGTCAGCGAAGTTTGTTAGGTACAAGTGAAATATATTGAGGCTGCCTCATAAGATTATTTTATTTCAAATCTTGAAAGTCTTCCATGTTTAGCTTCCAATTATCTTTCTTCAAAACGTTTAATACCATGGAAAGACTACTTAATGCTTGCATGTCTTGTCATATTTTTTGTCTAATTATCTTTCACAAGTGCTGTCATGATATTTTACATTCAATAAAAAAAAAAAAAAAAGAAAGTGCAACTTGTGGTAGAAGAACAGTTGTAGTGAAAATATACAATTAAGGTTTTAAATCTGATCAGCCTCTAAGTTTGTGCAACTGACAGCTGAACTTAAGTGAAAAAATCTGTTTCAATTTACCAGACTGAGTGGAAATGAGACATGAACTCAACACCTATCCCCATCTATCTGAGCTGCTGCAGTACTGGTAGTTTTCAATAATCCTTGGTCTTTCTGGTTGTCTAGCTATTATTGATAAGAAAGCCACCTATAGCCTCCTTTCAAAAGAGGATTCTTTCCTTGTTTTGATGAAAACTTTTTGAACACAAAAATCACTATGAAATACAAAAGGACTTTGAGCAGAGATTTTTCATACAGTGATATGTGGTCACTTTCAAACACCTGTGAAATATCTGGGATTAAAGAGTTCAATGGTCTTTAGTGAAAACATGGAAGACCTTCAAGAAAGTTAACTCCAAATAAAACAAAAACATAATGTGGAAGATTTATTTCATATTTCCATAAAGCAATTCTAGTCCATACCTATGTTTAAAAACAAGCATTTAATTATTAAAAACTGAAGAATGGATAAAATTTTAAAAGTATTTCACTTACAGGATTGCCAAACCAATTTTTAAGATATATGGTGTAAAGTAAGACTATCCTACTCTTCAGATACTTTTAACACAAGCCAAAGCCTTTGTTCCTACAAAATCTCCTGTGCAAATTTGTCTTTGGAGTACCCATGACAAATTTTCTGCAGCCCAGCAAAGGCTCATGCTACTATTGCTGCAGTTGTTTCAAGCAACTGTGAATTTTGCCAGGTTGGAGTCATGAATATGAGAAACAAGGGTCAAATTGGGCCCAACAGGGAATTTAATGTGTACACTCAGCTATTTCTTATGTTTTATATATGCTCAATAAGACTGAAATTTAAAAAAAAAAGAACAAATTCTCAATGAATTTTGAAAGGAATATTGGCTTCACCAAAAGCTCTTCCATAGCATAATAATTTTTGTACTGAGTCCATGACTTCTGGATGACCTAAAGGATTTCTTTTAGAAAGGCATCCAATCTGGACTCTTGTTCCAATAGTTAATTATCATTACTACTAAAATAGAAGAAAAAAAAAATACAAAAAGAAAAAGAAATTTCTAGCTGTTTGATCTGCTTACACCTTTGACTGCTAGGATAGAAGCTTCTGCACTCAGAAATCCTCTTCTAGAAACTCGCAGTCTACGATCATGGCAATTTTTGTCATCTTCTTTACTTCACCAAAGTAATTTTGAAATGATAAAAGACTTGTATACATCTAAGAGGAGCAACAATATGTGGGAGAGAATTGTATAGTGAGATTAAATTCAATATTATTACAATACTGCCAGATGAAGTCCTCACTCAAGTCCACTAAAGTCAGTAGGGATTGTGTTTGAGGTAAGCCTCCAGAATTTGCCCCAGATTGCCTTTGATTGCAAAAATGAAGGAAAGAAAGTAAGCCAGCAGGAAGGAACCTAGTGATTCATACACATATTTAAACCCATATCACATAACTGTCAGTATAGCATATAGAGTCCTGATATGCGGAACTGTCTAAGACACACAAAGGGGAGATAGCAATGTAGGAATGCTATTACGCATTATATTGACAGTCTCTCAAGTTCGGTACTTGGTATTCAACAGCAGCCAAAAGCTAATCGAAGAATGTTGAAATCTTAACATATATAGGAATGAGATGCATATAGAGATATTTCTGGCTTACTCTAAAATTTAACATATATTTGTGTGCTGCATTAGCAAGGATTATCCACTCCTTGGATTGTTATCCTGCCTCAGAGATGTTATTAGTAAGATAATTAATTCTTTTTTTTTGCAATCCTTCAACATCTTATGAGAGTGAGTTGCACAGAATAGAAAAGGGGAAATGTTTTTACTTGCTACCCTTCTTTTTAATTTTCTGCCATTATCATGTTGTGTAAAAAAATAAATGTGAACAAATAATCATCTCTAATACAAAATATTTTTTGTTGTCCTTGAGAGTTTCTCATTTTGCCTCTTGAAAAATGCCGATTTTTAAAATATCATTGCTCAGATATCGTATCTGTTCATTTTTGTGACATTTTTCAGACATTACTATTGCTGATCTTTTTAGAAGATAGAAATGGACAGGGGGATATCAGAGCTGAAAACGTTGTGCAATATGTGTGATCCTCATCAAATTATGTACTAATAGAGCTGCTGTCTTCATTGGGTTTAAAATACCCTGGTACAATGCAAACTGTTGATTATGGCTTGTCAGGAAACAGAAAATATTGGTGTTGTAAGAAACAATGTGCAACTGGTTTTTGCCTGATTGTTTTTTTTTTTTTTATGAAATATAATAAGACATGCTGAATTTGCATTATTCTTTCTGCTATATGTTGCTCCAAATTTTTCAACATTGAATCTCATCTTCAACATAGAAGTTTTTGATTAAATCTTTCCTTCTTAAATTGTTCTTAGACATTTTTAAATTGAGCTACTCTAAATCAGGCTATATCAATATCAAGCATATCTTGCCACCTTTCAGCTTATTAACTATGATTTTATAAGTACTTATATAATTTAATAAAGGCAAAGGTCTTTTAAAAAGTAGTACTTATTAAATCTGTACATTTATCTGAGGTTTTTCTCTATTTTATTTTTATTTTGAATCAATTACTAAACCATGAAAGAACTTAAATGTTTACCACACACCTGCTTAAATTCTAGATTCAAGACAGAAGACCAGACAAGCATAAATTTCCTTTAAAGTGCTTGTTTGACTTCATGATTTATAATAAAGTCTTTACTTCCAACTTCAGTCAGGCCACCTAGCACTAATGTGAAACTCAGAGAACTCAGTCATTTTGCTGTGATTTTTTTTCCTAACCAATACATACAATATTTACTATCCATCATTTTGCTGGCAGATTTTTGTGAAATACATTTCTTTTAGTAACTCAAAACCAGATTTGGAAAGACAGACTGGTTTCTAAAACTGAATAGTGGGGGGTTCTAAAGCAGCTAATTCAATTTTCAGTAGCTATACACCTCTGAAAATCTCTCTTGGAACTACTCGCATCTGTAGGCAAATAAATATATCTATATATTTATAATATATAAATATAATATATCTATATATATATAGATATAATTCCTGGTTCCACCACTTGTAGTTAATAATTCTGTCCAGATAATCATTGACAGAATAAGTGTCAATGTTGCACTCTACATGTAGTCACAACTCATGAATGACTCTTCTTGGTTCCAATGACTTACCATTTTGTACCCAATTCATCCTTTCTGCTTCTAAGCTCTGACAGCATCTAATCTCTATTAGTTCCCACAAATTCATTTTTACAATGATTCTTTCAGCATTTATAATTCTAAGACTGATGAAAAGAAACCACGTGACTTCCTTGTAATACACCTGTAGCCTTTCTTACAGAATATCCATGCCTGCAACTGCCTACTCTTTAAAAACTGTGTCTTACAGCTGTTTGGTGTCAATGTTTATTCTTTTCTGGTTTTGTTTTGGTTGTGTTTTGTTTTGTTCATGTATTTTCATTTCTCACAAACATTTGGATGGAAAATACTTTTTAAATTCATTTTATGGATATTTTCTCTTTGGCTTTTTTTTACTGTATTTTGCCTAGCTATGTTTGTCATCCCTGATTCAGTTATAATGAGTTTGAAATACCTAAATGAAAGTCAAAAGTATTTTCATTTCCAGTGTTCACTTTTTAAACTAATTTTAAAATACTGTTTCTTGTGTCATATTTAGGCGCTTTAGGTTCTATTCTTTCTCTGAATATCCTGAAATAAATTATACTGTGTTTATTACAAAGTGATTCATGTGTACTTACCCCTTGAACTAATTTATGAATGATGTCAGGAAATAAATCAAATGTTTTCCAGTATTTCTTAGTATGTCCTGAAATTTTTTTAATTTCTTTAAAAAAAAAATAATATAATATGCAGAGGTAGAGCTTCTCTGAATCTTGTGTTTTGAAAAGTTTTATCGTGATCATATAGGCTTTAACTTACATATAGTAATAGAAAACATTTTTTTTTTTTAAATACAGTTGATAATAGAATATAAATATTCTGCAGCTGGTCACCTTCTATAATGTAGACGCACTCTCTGTCAGGAGGATACTTGTTGGGGTAATTGGGAGAAGTGAAGATGCCTCCTTCTGCATATTTTGTCCAAGTTCCACACTGCACTGGTTTCTGTCCTTCGGAAGTAGTTTGCTTTTCTGTGAAATGATCACATTAAGCATTACATAATTAGCTCAAAAATCATTATATCCCTATGGCAATTAGAACTCTCTTACAGACCAAAACAGTCCCTTCTGTCTATGGCCTCAGATTTTTTCTGTTGAGACTAAGAATATAATCATTTACCTGAGGAAAACAAGACTGTTCTTTAGGGGTACAAACGTATAATTCTTACTCAATTTTTTCAAAGCAGAGAAGAGGCTTGGACATCTAGGGGAAGACATATTTATACTGTTTTTTAAATAATAAACCTGTAGTGGTAGCATGTGTTTAGGAAGTGGGAGACACAAGTTTCCCACTCGTGTAGCTTAGAAGGTTCAAGCATGTGCTCCATCAGCAAGCTACATGCCGTAATAAAGGAATATGTCAGAGTTGCAAAACAATGAAAAAAACCACAAAATTATGGCAGAATATATGAAGTTTTTTGAATTTGCAGCAGTTTGTCTCCATATTCACCATGCAGAGATAGACAGGGGAATTCCTGGATTCAGGTTCCTAGATTATTTTTGTCTTGCTGTTTGCTGTAAAATTAATAAATAGCTCTGAGGTCAGGAACCACAGCCCAGAACTTTTCTTATCCTAGGTGAATCATCAGAGAGTAGAGTCAGAGCTTCTTGTTTGCTTTCTTCCTAGCCCTGAATCTCTTGCCCTCTTTTCTGCACGTTGGCAGAGAGACTGGAGACAAAGGTTTGAATCTGTTTAGGCTGAAGAAGAAGAAGGGTCCTTGCCTGGGTATCATGCTTTAACAAGTAGCCTAAATTGAGATGGATTGTTCTGAGGGAAAAATGCCTAAGCTTCTATTAAAAGGAAGGATAGTAGATTCTAGACCTCACACAGGCACCTGAAGAGGACTCCTGTGTTTTGATCTGAATTGTATCTATATCCAAGGAGCATCCCATCTAACCTAAGCCTCTCGTGTAGAACTGAGTCATTTGAGGGTCCCTCCTGTGATCAATGGAGGGAAACAGGAACCTCTGAAGGATTATCTTAACCACCTGAGATATCTGCCTTATGCTCTGCAAGCATTTCTCTCTTTCTGGTCTGTGTCCAAGCCGAGTATTACACAGATCCTAATTCCCTGAAATAAATTCAGATCTGCAGGGACTGAGCATTCAGACACACACTGTGCTTTGCATGTCTCCCTGCTTGGCTCTCACCACACTTTAGTTAGCATCCAGGGCCTTTAAGAACCTCCTTCTATCCCCAGCAATTTCAGATTTGGAATTCTACTTCAATAGGCAAGAGGATCTTAAAAGTAGATAGCTCAAAGCCCAAACTGGACATCCCAATTTGAAAGTGGAGGCACTTTGCAGCTTTTAGTTAGAGTCAAGCTGAGTCTTTAGTTAGATCTACCTGTGGATGAGTCCACTAACTTGCTAAAAAGTACTACCGGATTTTTGTGTGTGTGTGTGCAGACACAGTAATACTCAAAATAAATGAAAAAGGGACAGACACTGGAAGTAGCTGAACTACTAAAAATATCAAGAACTAAACTAGCAACTCAAATTCATACTTTTGATTCTAATACATAATGGCTGAAATAAATGTCTGAAGTTTACGTACCTGTTCCTTTTTTGGTTGCCCCAGACAAATGTAGAATGATTAGACTTGCTACAACTGAAAGAGAAATGTGCATTAGATATCACAGTGTGATAATGCCTGCAATCAAATCAATAGTAAACATCTGTCTTAGAAGAATACAAGTTTAATAGAATTACTGCAAAAAAATGTTTCATGTTTTCTTGCATCTTTAAATTGCACATTTGGTATAACCAAGTTTCTTTGTGATCTGTCCTTGGAAGTGTTTATCTTTGTAAGTGTATCCAAATAAAGAAATCTTTTGTGTTTAAAACAAAATCCCCAGGCACTGATCTTTCCCTCCTATTTTTTTTTCTTTTCTTAATATTAGAGAAAAACATTTCACCGATATTCCTTTACATATTACTTGGACCAATAATAGAGAAGTGGCTGATTTTAATGGAAAGAGACAAAGACCTGCTAAGTTTCAGTGCCACTGGTCTCACTTATGTCTCTTGCTATGACATAATAAAATTTGAAAATGAATACTGGGATTGTAAAAGAAGTGAGGGGTTGGGTTCTTCATATCCATCAAAGCATTTGTAAACCCCTAGTGAAGTAAATTATTGTGGGTGCTTAACAGTATCATTAATCTAGTTTGTTTGACTTGTCGAGAGGATATGCAGCCCATTTTGCAAAGAGAAATCTCCTATCTCCAACCATGACAGGACAGCTGTGCCCCTTGGGAGAAAGTGTGGCCTTTCTTAGATGGACTTTAACCTGCAGCTAATTCCTGAGTTTTTGAGAGTTCCCAAATATAACATTTGAAGTAGAGAAGGTTAAAAGGCAAACACTTAGGCCAGTCGTAACGAGGTTGCTTAGGAAGATCAAAATGACTAGCTGGCTACCTGATGAAGACATTATGCACTGATTTTCTTATCATCACTCATATCTTCTTTGGCTATTGGAGAAAGTGGGATAGCAAGAGCAAAAGAGAACAGATCCATCAGTTCTTGGAGTGGTCAGGGTTTTGACCTCAACTAGTTTGGCATTAAGCCCGGACATAGTGTCCACACTGCACCAAAGTTAAAGTAGAGATGAAGTTGTGTGTTTATTCTGAGTACTTTGGATTGATCAGCTGCCATTTTTATTGTTAATTATGATGAGGAATTGATGGACCTGTGGTCTTTAACGAATAGAAATGAATAGCACACTTTCCTCTTCTAACTCCCAACAGACAGCAAAAGGCCTCATCGGCTAGTAACTAGCTACCTAAATGATTCTTTCAGAAATGGTGGTTGCCTTATTTTCAGCTTCTATACTGCAAACTGTATGCAATTTTTACCCCAAAGGAAGCCAGTGTCTCCATATTTCCAGTATTCTGGCGTCATTGAGATCTCTATTTCTGTGACTGACCCTTCCCATGTGACAGACAGTTTGAGGCATGGATGATGGCTACCTTTTTAAACAGGGAGAGGCTGAAAATTAAGTTTTGGCACCTTATTCACTATTTCTTGGTCAAGCTCACAGCTCCTATGTCTTTGAATCCCCCAGCTAACAGAGACGGATATTGGCAGAGCTGGTAGTTAAAAACTCTTCTGTGTCATGGGCATTCAGTGAAAACATTACATCTTCTGCTCAGCTCTGAATGCTTCCCGACCATTCATGCCCCTGCTCTCCTCAGGGATGGATTCTGGAGATACATGCTAGCTGAGACTCTGCCCACCGGCTGTGTCAGAATCTGAAAGCAATGAAGGATTCACCCATTTACTAAGTTGCTCATTTAATTTAGCTGTGTTTCACGCAGTGAACATAGGGCGTCTGTGCCTGTAATCCTCACCAGCAAAAACCTAATTTCTCAATAGCGTGAGGTGGACTGGTGTCAGAATATAGAGCCAGCTGTTGTGTTCTTTTTGCCTATGAATTTATGGAAGCTGGAATAGAAGGCACACAAGCTAAACAAACCCCATGTGTGAAATGATTTTTCTTAGGCAATTAATAACAATTTATAACTGATTCTTACAGGTTTGGTTTAAGTGTCTGTATTTATTAGCTCTCCCTCTTTTTTATATGGAAAAAAAAATAAGTTCAGAGAAGTAAAAAGAGTTGGCACAAGTCACAAAGATATTATTACCAAAATGACAGAAAAAATATAAGTCTTCTCCATTCGAGCTGTAACCGCTAGAAAGGGTGCTTCCAACTTGCACAGCTATGTTATTCCAAAGCAAGGAGCTATACTTGCATATCACTCCAGTATTGATTACTAATAAGGAGTCAAAATAATCTTTAAAATGTAAGAGATAGGAAGAGACTAAGAAATTAAGTGGCTTTTTAGGGTTAGACCCTAACCCTAACATACCATATCTAACATTTGGATAGATGGAGGGAAATAAGCCTCCCATATTTAAAAAAAAAAAAAAAAAAAAAAAAAAAAAAAAAAAAAAAAAAAGAGGAAGCCTCTTGGTTTAGTGGCATTAACATCAGCCTCACAAAAAAAATCTATATATTGCCAAAAAGTAATTAAAATTATGGGCTTTATGGGAAAAGATAACACAATATTCTTTACTTCCACAGCCAAGGCACTCTATTTTATTCCATGACCCCTTGCCTTTTTTCTGTTTCTTGAGCCACAGGAAAAGAATAATGCTTCTCATAGAAAGGAGAAAAAAAGAAGAAAAAAAGAAGAAAGACCCCAAAGACATCAGTAACTCACTCTTCACTCAGAGCTGTCACTCAGGGAAGCTTTGACAGTATGGCAACAATATTGTGATTATCTGGGTTTGGGAATATTTTTGAAGAAGTTTCCATCAAATTTCTTGTTGCTTTCCCTCTGTCTTCCTCCTCTCCCTTTCCCTCCTAATCATGGGTGTAATTATAATCATGCTTTCTAGTGCCACTCTGATTACGCATCTTTTTGGATCTGTGCATTTTTCCATTGCAAGCTGTACATTAGGAGATTTATCTCTTGGCCAAGAAGCTTTTGGGAGGCTGTGATTTGGCATGGTTGTGGCTTAGCCTGGCGAAGAGTTGTTGGACAAACAATACCTGGCCACAGCACTTCTATTCTACAGGTGCAGGCGCAGAGAGACGTGCTGGAAGGAACTGTGGCCAGTCAAGCCCCTTAAGTAGAGTGGGCCCTGCAAAACTGAGGAGGAGGGAGGGTCCTACCCACGCAGCCTGAGCCGTCCTGAGGGTCTTCAACGATTAATTGTTACCTTTCGGTGCCTCCCTGATGCTCCTGGAAGATTTCTCCCGAGGGGGCCACCCCGGCCCCGCAGCCCGCTTGGATCCGCCGCCGCCCCCGCCGCGGCGCTCGGCGCTACCCCGCGCCCCCTCGCCCCAAAGCCAACGGTTCGAGCCCCGGCTGGGGCTGCACCGCACCGCGGCGGGGGGCCGTTCTCCCCCTGTCTCCCCCATCACGTCGAAAGCCATCGGAGGCGTCGCGCCCAGGTGGAAACCTCCAGCCCACAGGAGCGTTCCCCTCCCCGCCCCACAGCCCTGACAGACACCGGCTCCCCTCCGCTGCAGCGCGGAGCGGTGAGGAAGGGGATGTTGTGTGTGAGAAGGGGGAGTTTACCCCCACGCTACGGAGGTCTGAGTGTCCCGTTCCGTTAGTTGTGGAAGCAACCGAGGGCAGGAGCCCGTGGCCGGCGGCGGAGCTCAGCCTAGGGCTGAGGGAAGGGGAAGATACTCACTGTGAAAGAAGCTGCGCCCATGGGTCATGTCTGTTCCTTACACAAGGGGCTTCGGTCTCCACTAATTCCATTTAGATACGGGAGGACTTCCAGTGGCAGGGAGAGGATGGAAGTAGGAAAAGAAGAAAAAAAAATAATAAAATACAAATCCCGAAGCCCACACACAGCAGAGCAGAGCAGCCCTTCCTCTCTCTCTCTCCCTCACCGCCTTCAAATAATCACCGCCGGCTCAATCCCATCACACCCGAGCTACCAGCAGCACCACCATGAGGGTTGCATCGCGGCGGCGGGCAAGGCGGCGGCGGCGGCGGTGGCCCGCGCATCCAGGTGNCGTCTGAAATCCTCCCGGGAATGGATGGAGCGAGATAGAGATGGATGAGGACAGCGAGATGTCCCCTCACTTCTCCACTCCAGGGCGAGAAGCAGAAGAAAACCCTGGAGACTCTTCCGTTCATTCAGTTCAGGGAAAGGGAAGGGGAGGGGAAGGGCGGGAGGGTGGCGGTGGTGGGGAAAGAATGATTTCAAAACTGGGAAAGGAAGAGTAAGAGGAGGGGGATGGTTTCCCCCCCGCCTCATCAGTTCATGGATCGGACATGAGTTCCTCCTTAAACTGCACCTGCCAAAGGGAAATTGAAAGGATTTTCTCCTTCGAGAGGCGACTTCTCCATTTACACACCCCCACACGCGCACGCACACTCACACTCACAGACGCGCACACACACTCACAAAAGGGAGTAATAAAAGTTTAGCTGCTAATCCTCCGGTGGCGGATACAATGATTGCCTCTTCCAACCAGCCCAGAGACGACAGCAAAATCTCTCCCTTTCTCTCCCCCCTCCCTTTCTCAGGCTGATCTTCCCCCCCAGCTACATCCCTCTCCAAACACCCACCCTTTTGACGAGGTTGTGGAGGGCTAGTGGCCAGGACGGGAAGGGAGGGAGGAGAGTAGGGAATACATATTAATAATAGGAGAACTGAGGGGAGCCGAAATTATCTTAGCGATAAACAAGAGAAGAGGAGGAGTGGATGGAGAGAAGGGGCAGCATCCCCTTTTGGCCTCGGGAGCCGTCCCTGCAGCGCCGCGGCAACCGGCCGCTACCTCCCGCAACCAGCACCCCCTGACCTGGGCAAAGGGAGGGCAGCGGGGATAGACAGGAAGGGCTGAAGACCACTGCGAGGGTCGCGGGGAGAGCCGAGGAGAAAGGAAGACTGATGCTACAGAAATGCGAGGGGAGCAGGATGGGATCCCTCCAACCTCTCTTGCGCCGCTGTTGCGGAGGTGCGGCTGGGGCAGAAGCGCCGCCGCCCCCTGCGGGGATGGGAGCCACAGCCGGGAAACCCGGGTCCCGGGACACACCTGGCCCCTTCCCCGGCCTCCCCACGCCTCAACCGGCACCTCGAAACTCGGGGAGCGCTCGCTCCTCTTTGCCTTCACTTGATGCAAGGTTACAGTGTCCTATAGCAAGTGTATCTGGAAGCGCGCAGCCGGGGCCAGGAGGGGTGGTGAGAAGTGTTGGGGAGGCGGCTGGAAATCCATTAAAAATAAAGTACCCTACAGGCTCCACCTTTGCGAGGTTGAGGAAAAGCAAAAGAGGGGCGAGCGCAGATCAGACGGAGGCGATCGGTGCTCGCAGCGGCGGCCCTCGCCGCCGGGCACGGAGGGGCAGTGCGCACCCGCGGAGCCGGGCTGCCCTCTGGGTCGGGGTCCCCAGCCCGAGGTCTGTCGGCTACCTGGTGGGAGATAATTACGCAGTGGCGTGACTTACTGTCTTCAGGGCAGCTTTTTTAATGAGGCTGCCTCTGGGACACCACTGAACTGCGCAATTGCTATTCCGGAAGGTGAAGGATGAGGAAGATCCGATACTATTATTTTTTTTCAGTAAATCGCAGTGTTTTAACAAAGAATATCAGGGTTTTTTTTTCAGCCTGTGGATTGTCTGTTCTGTGCTCTGATATCAAGAGTATATCTGCCATCGATGCTTATGAATGCAGACAGTCAGCAATAGCGGCACGCACATTAGGATAAGTCTGAAGTGATCTTGGCTGGCAGAATTCACCATTCAACCAGCCGGCCAGCCATTACCCCAGCCAGTCGGAGCATTTAAAAAGCCTGCCCTGAGAAGGGCACAGGATTCAGCTACAGGGCTCTGCAGTAAACTCCTTACAATAAGGAATACAGAGAAAACAGGACTCCATGAAAGAATTCACCTATGTTTTCCGTAATCTGTTTTGCCATTAGCAATATCGTCTGCAGCTGTTAATCTTAATATACTGTCCTAGTCTGCTTTCTAAGCCTCTCAGCACTTTCTCTGACCTTCCACATACTCTCTCGCCTCAAGTTAAAGAACTTCATTTGTGCAGTAATTGAAAGTCATCTGATCTATCCATAGGATAAACTTCTATAATACAGATGTGTAGTCTGCTTTAGTCAAGCAACAGTAGAGTAATTTAAAAAAGATAGTGTTGAAAATAGTCATAGGAGTGTTCATAGACAGTCAGATATTTCTTCTGCAGGATGATGCAGACATCCATATGGCTAAGTTTCAAGTTACAGTTGCTTAAAAAAAAAAAAAAAGGTTACAGAACAAGTAGGCACAAAACAGCTGATTTTGCTGTTCTGAGAAAATGTGCTGTGTCACATCATACAACAGTGAGCTTCAACATTTTTCCTCTTCTGAAATAGGATGTTTCATCTTCAAAGATCTTAGACCTCTTTTGATTGGCACTCTTAATTTTAAGGACACTGTTGTAACAATATTGACAGATAGCATGTGGTGCATACCAGGTGTGTTTAAAATGTGCCAAAATGTAATCAGTCACTGCTGCTATGGAGTGAGACATCTTCAAAATAGCTGAGGAATGGCCACAGTGACCATTGTGTGTTCTGCTAATGAGGCCTTATGGGGGATATCTCAGGACCTACAAAGCTGGATGCTAAAAGCTTGTTTAAATGTGTTTCTAAGCAAGCACACAGGGCTTCTAAGTTAGAGACTGGTCAAAATCACTTTCTGCCTCAATAGATCTCCATCCTGTAGAGTCTGAAATGCTGAACTTTATACAACTGCTAAAGTCTTCACCACCACATTTTTCTCTTGATGTCTTATTTTGTTACAAAATCAGTTTATATCAGTTTTGATAAATACTCTTTCTACAAGGATAATAGCTCATTAGCCAACACACACTTTTCACTGCTGTGGTTTTGTATGGGTAAATATTTATATACTTAGTGTGTATTTTTTATATCCTTAATTAATGAGTATATTTCTACAGTGAACTGAATAATTGGGAAAGGGAGTCACATTTAATAAAATAAGAAATGTAAAAAAATGTATAAAATAATTACTAGGACAGAATAGTGACCATAAACAATTGTCTCAAATGACATCTTAGTATTGTTTGGAATCCTTTTGATTTTACTTGGTATAACTCCAGGTCCAGAGTCCTCAACATAGAAAGGACATTGAACTGTTGGAACAGGTCCAGCGCAGGGCCACNAATTTCATGATTCTATGGTAAGTCTTATTGATTTTTAAATGGGTTCAACTTTATCTGAAGTTTTAAGTTTTGCATTTTCCTTAGAGTAAGAACATTGCCTTATTTTATTACATGGAATGACAGCTACACTTTTAGATTAGAGATGTGCTTTTATTAGTTCTTTATTGGATGTCAGCTGAAATCTTATTTTTAAAAGTAAGCAAGACAACCAAACACAATTATGTTCCTTGATTCAGTACATAAAATGTTATTCTTTGCAGTTTTAAACCATCCATTACAATGTAATCTCTTCATATAGCACATTCTGTCAGGTGCTCTCTTTCATTTTTACAGCTGAGTTTTTCTGTTGATTTTTATGGGAGTTTGTTTGAGCCCAGAATATTTTATTCAGCAATATATGAAGTACTTCCTTCCTATGGTCAAACATCTTTAGGGTAACCTAAGACATTGATCAAGTTGAGGATGGTTAGCATAGCTGACAGGAGACCAACCTTTTGGAGAGCAATTTAAGCACTGTGGAACATTTTCTAATTGAGATTACAAAATGAAAATAGACAAACAAATACAAAAATATTTCTAACAGTTTTGTCAGAAGCAGTCATGTACAGTCTCCCTCTGAGAGCTTCTGAACTGTGTTATGCTGGTGTTTCAATCACAAGAAAAGGGGAAAAAAATCTGCCTCGTTTCCCCCCTTTTGTGGTTAATCGATGTGTTTACAAGAAAAATAGCAGAAGTAAACCGTGTGCAACTGGCTGTAGGTGGCCCTGTCCGAGTCAAGGGTGTTGGATCAAATGACCTGCAGAGATCCCTTCCTACCTCATCCATTCCATGATTCTGTGATTCTGTAAGTAGCATAAAGGAGGGTAATAGTTTATGGTTAGTGAGAAAAAGAAAGATTATATTAGCTTGTTTTCATTTGTAACATGTAACAGAATGAGACAATGTACCTGGATTATTTTCTCCTTGAACCAGAGGAAATGGTTCAATCTCAGTTAAAATGGCAAATTATTTAGTCTTAGTTAAAAATTCCCCAACATGGAGATATCCAAGGTGAATTGTCCCTGTACCTTCCTCTGTTAAAATTTTTTTAAGAAACCAGCATTTATATGTTTTCTTGGCCACTTCAGATAGTTGTCCTACCTTTGCTCTGCTATTGACTACTGTTATAGCTACATCCCTTAATAACTAAGTTAATTAATTCCTCTTTGTGTCGATAAAAGATTCAAAGGATTCAAAGTAGCCATGAGTTACTCCCACATTCCTACCAAAAGACTCCTCGAACTGCAAGAAACAGTGAAGTTGTGAAATGGAGGAGACATTGGCTTCCTGATTTATGGAGAGCAATCTACCCATCTGAGGGTGGAAAGGAAGAAATGGGAGAGCGCTATTTCACTTCTTTCACATTTCTTTAAAAACAGTGTGAATTCTGTGCTGACGTATGTAATCACAGATGCGCTTTTTGTCACGATCTCTTTGTGAATGGTGTTTGTAGCTAGAATGTAGCAGATCCAAACCTTGGGTTTATAATACAGCTATACACAGTGTGACATTTAGAAACACTGAAATGGGTCCCCAAGCTGATCAGCACATCTACATTCGTGTTTTAGTTCAGATCAGGAATGTGGGTTTGAAGTGAATTTTCCAATTGCCCCCATTTAGAATATTTTGGATTGCAAATTGGAGCAGTCTTGAGTGTGTGAGCTGTATTACTTATGGATGAAACTAAACTGAGAGATGTGTTCCAGAAGAAGAGTCTGTTTTCCAGCTTCTAAAGGGTATGCAGTCCACTGGAACAGAGAAACTGACTTTAAATAAATGCCCGTTAGAACAGGTACAGAGAAGGCATGTAAATCTCAGTATCAACAATTTCACCTTTCAGATAAGCTTCTTTTGCACTGAGTTACTTATTAATGTGGACTTACCTACTATTTCTTCCAACTGCAATAGAAACTGAAACAAGAAAACCTGAAATATGCTCCATTCTTTTTGTGCAGAAACACCTACTGAGAGGCATAATACATGTAGACACCGGTCCCTGTCGGATATCAAGATAATGGCACCTTTTGGTCCCTTAAAACAAAACCTATTCTCTCATTTTCCATTTTCTGGGCATTTGCAGACCTCTCTCTTATAAGTGAAGGAGTACTCAATGTCTGCACCCACCAGCAAAACTTTCCTGAACACAACAGGGTTAGGACACATCTTCTCGCAATTCTTTCTTCGACATTGAAGTGTGTTATCCTTCTACAAGCTAGCATGCTAATATTTAAACATGAGAAAAAAGCATTTTAAGAAAGGAAACAAAACTGATACTTTTAACCTGCAGAGTTACTCATAATTAGCCACGGATATACTAATCTGTATTTTGGATTTACACAATACCTCACAATTTCAATGAGATAATAGACTTGAAGATGTTTACTTTTTTANGCATGCTCAAAAATCCTATACTGATAAGGGTATGTGATCAAAAAAGCTTGATGGCCACTGACCTAGAAAAGCGATGCCAACTATCCTCTCTGGAACAAATGATACCTGCAAAAGTGCTAGCCAGGATTCCAGTTTTTAGACTGAGATATATTTGGCACCTAAATTAAGGGTTTCAAGAACTTTTGATTTTATGATTTAAAGAGTAAGGTTTATTCCTAACATAATTTCTTAGCACAGAATATGGAATTGTTTTTGCAATTCACATGTTGGTGAGTTGTTCTATGAATTAAACATAGACATATTGCAGTCTGAAAGAGCTCTTGAAATTCCA
>VXBW01007860.1:1657990-1747419 GCA_013400375.1 Thinocorus orbignyianus
GAGGAATCTTCCCCATACGATGCCAGCTGTAGAAAATGTCAACTCAAATTGAAAGCATCTGATGAAACTGCAAAGTTCCAGTGGAGGAGTGAAATGTGAATTGGAGAATGGATTTCTCAAAAAAATCAAGTGACTGCAGACTCCATAGAAGGATTTCAGTGCCTGTATATAACTAACAGAAGTTGTTGATGAGCTGCAGGAACTTTCTGCTCACATAAGTAAGACAGTTCTGGGCCTTGTTCCTTTTGCTCTTCTGAAGAACTTGCCCTTTTGAATCACAGGGAATGAAAAACATCCTCCTGTACCATCTTTAATTAGTTATATGCAGATATGATAACAAAGTATTCATTTGCCAATTGGTCTGCCATGTGTGAATGGAAAAATGTCTGGAAATAAGGCAGATAACTATTGTGGTAATAAATAGCCTAACGATTGATTGGGATTTCAGCAAAATGTGCAGATAAAGTAGATTCTATAGCCAGGTTCTGGTGACATTAAATATTAGCTGATTCATCTGTACCTACCTCTGGGCCAGCCTATTATAGCTTTCCCTGCATTCTTTTTTCCTATAGCTGTATTTAGGGTAAATACCAAATGGTGGCCCCACCCAAAAAATATTTAAAAACAATGCCACATATGTATGAACTGCATGTGCTTGTTCTTCATTGCATCTTAAGGCAAAGTTTAATCTACTTATAAGGATACTTGCATGTTTTCCTGAAGCTCATTAAATATTCTCATTGGTATTGACAAAAGAAATGACCTCTTTGTTAAGAGAAACCAGCACCCTTTCTCCTATCTAACAGTATGGAATCTTAAAAGAATTAATTGGAAAGTTCAACTAATTTTTATTTCATTAGTGTTCCAGCAGAACAGAGTGCATTTTTCCACAGGATTTGCTAATAGGACTCCATTTACATTTTAAGACAAACACCTTTTTTTACACTGGGGAGGCAGGGTAGGTTGTCTTTATTATTTAAAGGGAATGTGACATATACAGCAAAGCTACAAGTAAATAAATGATGTACCAAAAACCAGATTGAGATGACAGTTAATTGGATAGAGGTTGATAGGGAATTAGCTAAACTGACTGGAGACCTGCACACAGAGTTGTGGTCAATGGCTAGATGCCCATGCAGAGATCAGTGACGAGCAGAGTTGCTCAAGAGTTAATACTGGGATTGTTGCTGTTTAACACTTGGAGTACTGTGTCCAGTTCTGGAGTCCTCAACACAGGAAGTCCAGTGGAGGAGGGCCACAAAAATGATCAGAAGTCTGGAGCACCTCTCCTCTGAAGACAAGCTGATAGAGTTGGGGTTGTTCAGCATGGAGAAGAGTAGGTTTCAGGGAGACCTTATAGAATCACAGAATCATAGAATTGTCTAGGCTGGATGGAACCTCTGAGTCTCGACCATCTAGTCCAACCATCAACCTAACTCTGATAAAAAAATTAGAATTAGAAGCAGAAACCTAGCTTTGTCAGCCTGTGTAAATCAACAAAATTTCACTTTAAGATGTTGGATACACATTTACCAGTCCAAATTAAGTCCTATTTTAACTGCTATTTTCTACATAACACTATAGATAACATAATTTAGACTTCAATTTTATTATTCTGTTCTTAATCTTGAGGTAGGGAGAAAATGGAATGGAAAGAGTTGATATACGAAGGCAAGTGGGATGTACTCTTAGTGAAGATACCTTGATATTAACAGATCAAATTGCAGACATAACTCTTCTCGGGTAAAACTGCTTCATTACAAATACTAAAGAATCTGGGAAGATCCACTACTAAATATCAGTTCGACATCTGACAGCATAAATCTAAATACTTCTGTCTTCCCAAGCAACTGCTATGCGTGGTTGAGCCCTGCTTTCCTGGAGATGACTGAACACCTGCTTGCTAATAGGAAGTACTGAATTAATTCCTTGCTTACCTTTGCTTGCATGAGCAGCTTTTAACTTACGTGTTACACTGTCTTTACCACAACCCAGGAGTTTTCTCACTTTTACCTTTCCAGTTCTCCCCCTCATCTCACCAGGGGAGAGTGAGCCAGCAGCTGCATGTGGCTGAGCTGTCTGCTGGAGTCAAACCACACCAGCACTGCCTGTGGTTCACACATCCAGTCCCCGCCTACAATGGCACAGGATACACTGATGCCACTTGGGTCTTTTGACTGCTTCCAGAAGCTGGTTGCCTTATGTAGGAGCCTATTAAGACCTAAAGTTATCTGGAGTGTTTTTTGTATTATGTACACATAGGAGTTTGACTTTTAGGAGACTGACATAAAAATATTCTAAATGAAGTATAATGATTGTATTACACTTTAGGACAAAATGTTAGTAGGTATTAAGGTTGTAATTTCTCCAAGAAAATAACTATAAATACAGAGTTCTTCCTTGACTATTATTTACATCATTAAGTTTTTTACCAGGTGAAAACTTTTCTCAATATGTAGTATAAAATGCATGTCCTGTCATTTAAGTCCTATAACACTTCTTCAGAGTTAAGAAGAAATATGTTAAAATCTAGCATTTTTAGTATACGTTTCCTGTAAAATGCAAACTGCCTCTTTCCAAGGGCTGGACTCATAGAAAAATATTCAGCTGTCTTTAAAGTCACAGCTAGGGCAAAATTTAGTATCATTAGGTCCATAGCGTTAAAATTAGCTTTGATTTCAATCTTTTAATGGTCTTTCATTCACACTGCACATATATAAATTTTCACAGAGGTCTTAATGGTTAAATGAATAGTATATACTTGCACATGACAGTTTTTTAAATTACAGTTCAGCTTACTCAGTGTATTTTGCACCAGCTTTCTAAAATTAATAGCCTCAAGTTTAGTTATTCTGCTTAAAAACTGCCAAACATTATTAGTGGAGCAGAGAAGCAGTTCAAAAAGTAATTAATTCCAGGGCTTAGAGTAAACTGCTATTTTAATTAAAAGAGCACTAAATAGTAATGTCCTGTCCTCTACTTAGAACATGAAATAAGGAGTTTAAATCAGTTACATTTAATATATATTAAATGTAAGTTGAAATATATTAAAGGTATATGTCCATGTCCTGCTCTTTATAAACACTCAAAAGAAAAATATCGAAAGTTACAGAGATCATACAGCATATTTCTTGGTTATGCTGTGTCATTTTTGTTACTGATTCTCTCCAAACTTATGCTGAGTAGAAAAATCAACCGGTACATATGAAGTCTTTTCACCATATTTGTATAGCATAAGACACTAGGCCTCAGTTGTGCAGTTATGACAGTTGCCACCTACAGGTCCACAAAAGATGTAAGGTGAAAAATACTTCTCAACTGAAGCTGCAGAGTAGTGCTTTCTAGGCTTTGTGAATATGCAACTTCTTCAGGTTGTCCAAAATGTAGGTTATACAGAAGGAGGGCACTCTACATGTAAAGAAATGCAAGTTTTAGGGAGTTTGGTTTCCACTACAATTTTACAGTCCTCCCTTTGGTGATTCTGTTTCCTTGTGGAGTACTGAAAGTCTCAGCAGGTATGTCTTCAGCGTGCTAGGAAGCATAGCATGGTTGCTCCCAAACTAGCACTAGCTCCCAAACAGGAATGTCCAACAGGATAATCATCATGGCCTAAAGGAGCCTGAGCTATATGTGCCACATGATTGTCTCAGCCCTGCTTGGGGCTAGCTCAGGTGTCTATGTAGGAAGCTCCTTTGCAAACCATATATCTGTGTTATTACTTATCCCTGTCATGTTTATCTCACCTCATAACTGAACTCCAGTAATGCAATAAGCATCACCACCAAACTTCCCATGTGGAGAAAACTGCAACTTGTGCAAGAAGATTTAAAAGGTACATATTTTTGACAAGAACAATGGACTAGGCTTGTCCTTCCCTCGACATGATACTTGACTTTCATTCTAATTCAATTGCTACTTTATGGCCAGGGCCCAGGGAAACTAAAAGATCAATTCAAATTTTGGGGAAGCAGACACAGCCAACAGGCTAGTACAAAAGAAAAAAAAAGAAATGTTGTAGATTACAGGTCTAGCCAGCTAAAGTTTAGGAAAGTGACACAAGGTTTTATCACTACTATGAAGCAAAGGATAGAGAAAAACTCCCCTTTCTTTCCAGCCACAAGATTCATCTCATTGACCTTGTCTTCTCTAACACAGTTTTAAAGAGCTGGATGAGAAATCTGCATCTGGAATCTGAGAAATCTAATTCAAGTATTTTTCTTTTTCCTGATTCAGACTGCAGAGTTCATCTAAAGGTGCTGCATCCTAAGTAATTGTCCAGATGGTGACTATGGCCTTCTATTTCACTTGCGTACTTTTCTTGTAAAATCCAATGTTGGATAGAAGAATCTTTTCCCAAAAAATGTTTTGTTGAAACTAGTTCATTGCCACAGTAAGTTTCACTTCAACAAGTCATTATGTTTTAATTTAAAAACCCAACAAACATCCCTCTTCCATCCAACTGCTGCACTGAGAAAATCCTAGCCTCTCCAAAATAAAGGATGATGTGTTCACAAGCTAGAAAAACTAAAGAACAGTATTCCACTGCATACTCAAGAAAATGAATTATCAAATATTCAAATTATGTTAGTCACATTAATTGATGCAACACAGAAACTGCTGGACAGTCCATGAGGCCTCAGTTCAGACAGGATCAACTGCAGAATTAGAGATTGAAAGGCATATGTAAAGCATAAATATCCATACCAAGAGCATTATTGAATTTGATACTGAATTTATATTGCCAGCAGAGATAGTCAGAGAGGGATGTTCAATCATTCATTCTCTGCTCAGAGAATTTTAACTATTCATTGAGTTGCCATTTACTGATCCCAGGATCAGTGAAACTTGCTTTTGATGTACTGCGCATTTGAGTAACTATTCTTTGTCTACAGATAAAATCTTTTGTCATCTTTTTTATGGGATAAAATTTTATCAGGATTACCATGGTGTTATACGAGAGAATTTTTTGCAAGCTACACTATTATCATGTGACGTGTTAATATTGGCACAGTGTCACTGATATGAGCACATATCCTGGATGGTGTATCAAGGCTTATCTCAAGTTTTTCGCCGTTTTCAATTTTAAGGTCCATTTCCAGTTTCTTACACTTTTCTAAGCTTTATCCATTTGTGTAGACTTTCTGCCAAGTATCTGATTCTATCTTCATGCTTTGGAAAAATATCAAGAACAGCTCAGCCATTTCTCAGTCTGATATAAAGGAAAAATATCTGTTAATTAATTCTTTATCTTTATGACAATTATTTTATTGAAAAGTTTTACAGAAACTTTATTTTAAATAGAGGCATATGAATTTAAGTAAAATGTCTAATGCCTTATACAAATAATAAAAGTCTACTCAAATTTGGGCAAATTATGAGACTAAGAACATTAGGGCTATTTCCACCCAGTAGGAACGAAGTAGGAAAAAAAATAGATGTAGAAAGACTAACACAGATCTGAAAGTATACTTCTTCTAGATGGTGCTATTGCTTCGGTCTTGTGCAAAAACAACAAAAAAAAACTTTTAAGGAACAAAATAGCTTGCGATAATTGAATTAGGTCTATACTATTTTTACACAAACGAGGGATATTACTTTATTATCAAATAATCTCACATACAGCATATCTAATTTCTGAAAATATATTTATGTTTTCGGGTACTTTTAAGATAATTTTTAATTTTATACATATTGCCATAATTAAATCCCATTATAGTAACTGCCACCATTAATTGGATTTCGTTTTTCAAATTTATACCAAAATGAGACTTTTACTGCAGAAAATGTCTTTTTCTGCTGACAATGTTAGAAAGCTTGAAAGACAGAAAAGATTCATGCAACCTGAGATCTCAGTACATGTTACTAATCATGTTGCCTTCACAGTGATCAGAATTCAATGAGGTTTCCAAAAGTCAAAAAGCAAATGGACTAAATCAGAAAAATGCTCTTTATAGAGGTATTTATATTTATTAGCACTTGCAGCATACTAATCAGTTCCTAACAAGCAGAATATGTTCCCTTCTGTTAAGATGCCTAATTAATTTATATGGATTTAAGAATAAAGGCTTCACTGGAAATAAATTGAGGGATTCAGTAGTATAAGTGTTCGGAAAAGCTGCAGTTCAAAATCACTTACCTGGCAAAAGTCCCAGGAACACAGTACTGGTGTCATCTATTCAAAACATTATATGGCTCCATTACTGCAGTCTGTGAGCATCTTGAAGCTTTTATTATATTTACTTTCAAATCTTCATAGAATAGTAGAAAAATAAAACTGAGAGGGACTTTAAGAGGTCACTGAGCTCTCTGACAAAAAGCAAGATGAAGTATATTTTTGTCATTCCTAATACATGTTTGTGTAGCCAGTCCTTTAAAATCTCTAACGAAGGAGATAACAAAGTCTTGATAGGCAATTTCTTTCTATGCTACAGTAACCCTATTATTGCAAACAGTTATGCTAATACCCAACCTGAATATTTCTGGATGCAAATCCACTGTATACTGACAAAATGCCATGGGTCAGCTAAGCATGTTTAAGCATCATGGAAACTCTGGGTTTACACGGCCCTGTGTGCAGTAGTGCTGCTCAGCTGAAGCTTGCTCCCCTATCAAGAGTACTACATTTTGCACTTGAAAATTATGATCAGTCTAGTCTTTGGCTCAAAGAGTGATCACAAAAGAAAAGTACAAAAAAGAGATATCCCAAAACACAAACTGCGGTCTTGACGCTCATAGTCCCTACCTCCAAATTACCTGCAGAGGAACTCTCTTCCAAGTTACTGGTTATATATGGCGTACTTAAGTGATTTCTCACTGGTTTATGGAAAGCATTGCAGTTTTATTTCAGTTACACCATTTATGCTGCTTGTGGTAAAGGATACAGCATAACACCACATAGCTGAGACATTGGGGTGCCAAGTAATCCTTCCTCATTTTCCTCCTGGCTGCCTAGTGAAGCACATGAAACGATGCCCCTCACTATTGCTCACCTTGCCCATTTCAGTTACTGCTCCTAATCAGAGTTTGGTTCTCATAGCTGACTTCTCCATAAAGCTTTAATAAGCATAAAAAAAGATAAATCATGAAGTAAGTACAAAGATCTATATGATTTATCTATAGCATATAGCATTGAGGTACAGTTTAGCACAAGGGTCTGTGATCAGAACATGCTTGCTGGAATTGAAATAATTCCCAGATAATCTCTAAATTTTCTAATAAATCTCAGGAACAGACAGAAGATGGAATTTGTGAATAGAGGAAAGCAATAATCCTCATAAATCATACTAGTTCACTTCCAAAATATTCAGAAACTCACCCGCATACAGAAAGGGAGGAATCACAGACGAACATTTCTGAGTTTACTCAAACTTTAATTTAAGAATGCTTTGAGAATTGTAGTCTGCCTATCCTGTTGTATGACTGTGTTACAAAATTTATACTGTTCTTAGGTTTTCCCTGATATGTACTTTTGAAAATACACCCCAAATCATCACTGTTTTCTTTACCCTTGCAAAATAAGAAAAATCCTATTGATCAGGTTTAATTTTCACAATAGATCTGAGCTGAATAAATGTATCATTCACTTCATTTAATAAAATACTATATTTGTAAAAAAATTCACCACAAGCCACAGCCACATTCTGAGTTATAAGATGAAAATTTTAATAGGATTAGCACTAAGTTTCATACTACTTTCAGAACCAGACATACACAGTGTAGTGGAAAAGAAAATGTGTTCATTTAGTTTCTGTTGCTTCATAGTTTAATGAAAACCTGGCAGGGGATATATATAAGACACATATATAAAGCACATACATAAAATATATGGAGAATATGCAAGAAAAATAAAGTTTTTATCAGAATAAGTAGATAAATTCTATGTTTTCATCACAGAGAAGGTATGTTCTCTCTCTGCAACTATCCTTTATGGGTGAGTTTAAAGTACTGCTTAAACCGCAATTGGTGCTAGAGAAATACAAGGGGACAGTAGGAATGCAACGTGTGAAAGCAAGTTGGATAATGATTTGGCTAGCTGCAGATGAGCCTGGGCTCTACAGTGGGCAAAATGGCAGAAAAAAAGAGGACTTGAAGATAAGTACAGCATGCTACAAAGAATTAACGTGGCTTCTGTAGAAAAAAAGCCATGTCTGATACATCCATCAGAATTCTCCAAGATAGTAATAGAATTGTGAGAAAATAAAAGGCTATTTGGTTATAGATCATTCTCGACTTTTCAGTATATTCTACACAGAAGTTACTAAATAAACTACAATGCCAGAGATACCAGGTAAGATTTTCCCATAGTAAGAAACAAAGCAAGGAAATAAATGTTCAGTTGTCACACTTACCGGGATTTCTCAGAGGAACCTTTTGGGCGTTTTTTGCTTTGTTTTGTTTTGGTTTTAATACATACACAAAGAAATCTGAAAATTATAAGAGCAATGATGTGATATTGCTTGCTGAGAATACAAAATCATGAAGAAGAATCAAAGCTGAATATAAATTATTACAGAAGGACCTTATAATATGTGGAAGAAGCCTCAGGAAACTGGAAGATAAAGTGACAGATTAACTCAAATAAGATAATACAAGGTAATTAATTAAAAAAAAATAATCACCCAGTGACATACTCACAGTAACAGATTCTGTTTTATTATGATGACTGAAAGAGCTCTTGAAGTTTTTATAGGCAGTTCTTTGAAAGTATCAGACAGAATTTTCAGCAGGCAAAAGGCAAAATGAGTGTAAACTGTGATCAGGAACAGAAAAAAATAGCAAAATAGTCAGCTTGGTTAGAATGCACATTCTTACACACTACCTACAGTCCTGTTCATTTTATCTCAAACTATTTACATTAACATTTTTCACATTAACATTAACATTTAACATTAACATTATTACCTGTAACATTAACATTTAAGGAAAGACTGGATGGGGCTTTGAGCAACCTGTTCTAGGGAGAGGTGTCCCGGCACATGGCAGGGGATTTGGAACTTGATGATCTTTAAGGTCCCTTCCAACTCTAACGGTTCTATGATTCTAACATGAACACAGGAAGTGTGTTGAGAGAAATGGAGTAGCTTCTGTAGGTTTAGAGAGAGACTACTGACAACAGAGATGATGAGTGCCCTGCAGCATTACTAGTGACATGAAACACGTGAATTGGGAGAGCTGGAGGATAAGCACTGTATTTCTTCTTTTTCTTTAAGAATACGCTTTTGTTGATTTTGAGGGACAGGATATTGAACAAAAGTTTGGTTTGATGCAATGCATATTTTTAAAAAATATTCTTATTAGTATGTTTTTCAGGCTCTGTTCAAAAAAAAAAAAAAAGCATGTCATTATAATTTGCATGTAATCTATATGATAAGTCTAAAAGGAAAGATTTTTATCTGGACATGGTCATATCACATGAACTGCTGGACAAGTACTACTATGTGCTGGTACAGTCTTCCATTGGGTGATGTTGGTTCTTTCAAAGCTAGCTGTTTCCCTGTCAGGCACTCGGCTAACCCAGCTGTGACAAAAGAATTGAATGATTCCTTTTTTCACCTGTGTGTTCTCAAGCACGTCACAAGGACTTGAAAACGTTCACATTCTCAAGTCCTAAGGAAGTTCTGCCAAGCAATCTTCCTCAGTCTTGATGACCACAGAGGTCCTGCAATATTTGAAGCTCCCTGAGGTATTTGAAAGTACTTTAGCCTCTCCTGGCTAAACATCCTTCCTGGCGTTTCTAGAGTCCCTGATTTAATGCTGAGCAGATACAGAGTCTGGAAATCCTGGCTTCCAAACTCACTGTCAGTACACCAGTGATGTCTTCTCTCAGCCTGTGCTTATTCTGCAATTTGCCATCTAATAATCTGTAGCCAGTTACACAGTTTTAGTGCTTGAAATATATATTCAATATTTGATCTGATTCATTTACATTCCCAAAGGCAAAATCTCAGCTTAAATTTAATCAATATAGGGATCGAACTATTAATTCTACAACTCAGGTCTGCTACAGACTGCTTGAAAAGTGCAGAGAAACCTTACCCAACCAAACAAAACACTCCAAACCCAACAGATCAATACTCATTCTACAGAATTTTACAGAAAAGTAAAAAGTTTGGCTAGAATAAAATCTGCTTTTTGAGTAAAATATTTTCTGGTTTACAATCTTGACTGAAAAATGAACTTGTTTAAGTTTTGTCTTTTATCATAATGCCACAATAAAAGGTCACATTTGAGAGAGAAAGAATGAAATTCACTTGCATTGTAAGACTCAAGGTATAAAAGGAAAGAAATGCAATTCATTCAGAAGTTTTGCTGTTACTTAGTCCATAATGCTCTCTGTATTTATGGGTATCCCTATGCACTGAATGAACAATATTCCCAAATTCTGGATATAACCATAATATACAATGTAACACTCTTAGCTATACAATATTTAAAAAAGCTATTTAAACTCTTGACTTCAAAACCAGTCTTTCATTCTTAATTACTGTCTGAATTTCCTTTCTTTTCTTGATTTAACACAGACCTATATCTGATAGTCAAAGTTTCCCCTTTGCTTAATTACAGAGTTACTGGATTCTTCTTCTAAACTACTTTAGGTTTGGACACTGCAGTTTGGATGGGAGCAAATAGTCTATTTATGACAGAATAAATGAAGAGACACCAGAATAAAAACAGAAATAAAAGCATGATAAAGATGCCAGCTAGTACATTTATTTTGTCATGTGTCTTACAGATGTCATAGGTGAAAGTCAGTGTTTGCTCCATGGTGAATCTGACATTTTTGAGAACTGCATTGGTAAGGTTTGGCCATATTCCAGAATAATCAGAACTCCTACTGGAGTGTCTGTCAGAACTCCGCTTTCAATCTCCTACAGCAAAAGAGCAAACCCCTTCTCTCTTGAAAATCTAACTCAGCCATCCCATCTACCCTTCTTAAAGTATAATATGGTTGTGGACCATCTGATTTTAATTGCGTAGCCAAGCTTGAAGAGCTGTTGCACTTTCCCAGATAAAACAGATCAATATTAAAATGAATATGTGCCTCTGCATTGTAGTTGTGTGTCATCAATTACAGGAGTACAGTGAGATTATTATTATTTTTTAAAATTATTAAATTATGGGATTTTTACTTGAGCAGTAGTTGTGGCTAGATAAATATTGAAAGATGCAAAATGTGACTGGGTACTTTAAATAAAATGATTTTGACTGGGAAGAAGTAGAAAAAATAATTCACTGGGTGAAATTTTAAACAGCTGTGAATGAACAGGCATCACACAGTGCATTGGAAATGATGCCAAACTTATTTTCAGCATTAATGTAGCATAAAGCTATTTCAAAGACATCATAACAGGAGAGCTTGAATCAGGATGGACAATCATTTACCACACATGCACATTAAACAGGTAGAAGTACAAGATGGCTTTAGCCTTCAAAGTTGCAGAATCTTGACACACATCCAAAAGATCAAAAACACATGACAATGCATGTGAAGACAGGCTTCAATAGCAGACTACCTACTCACCAAAATAGAGCCAAGATGACTGTGTGATCAACTGCCTCCATGAAGAAAATAAATTATTATACAAAGACTTGATGATGACCAAAGAAATTTGCAAAAATAAGACATCAGTGTCACAGTCCTTTCCTCATGGTTCCCCATACCAGTAGTACAAGGCGAAAAAATGGAGAGGGTCATTTTCATCATAAGAGAGCATAGATGATCACTTTATGCAAGCTACAAAAAACCTGTTCATCTGACCTTGAGGTGGTGAAAGGTGACTAAGTAGTCTTCTCTGCTTTGATACCTACAGTTCACTGTTTTTGGGGCAAGCAATGTGTGGCAATTTATCTCTGCATTCTTTGGTAACTTGAAAAATTATATGATAAAGCATATCTAAGTTTGCAACTAACATTCACATGGTCACAAGAGTGTCTTACATTGTCAGATCTATTAACATAACGTTATGGTTTCTAAATCATCAGGGTATTCCACAATGTAAGAACACTCTGTGCAGAAAGTGCCTTTCTGTCTGCAAAATACCCTTGAGCAGAATATTCTACTATTTCTACAGGGTAACCATTTCAAAAAGAGAATGTAGCTGTTCCAGGAGGTAATGAAAAGTCAGACAAGATTTCATTTAGCAATTACACCTGCAGATTCTCATTTTGAAATCTTTCACATGATGTCAAATGCTGGTGGTGTCAAGAATAATGAGACGGTTCTGAATATATTAAAAAATGTCATGCAGGAAAACAGACATTGTTAACAGTATACAGTCACATGTCTAGGTATAGGAACGCTTTGATACTGATTTATTTTTCAGGCAAGAACATATTATATAAGCTGTTCAAGTAACAGTTTGTGGGTAAATACCACTCAGAATGTTGTCAAAGGCAGCCTAATAATGGTGACGTAAATAATAAAGTAATACGAATAGCAGGTTCTCATGCGTTTTTTTGTTACAAGTTGAAAGCAAGAAACCACTTGCATTTCCAGTGTCTTATGAACTAACAAGTGACTGCTGTAATCCTCTGTAAAGCTGATATAGATCATTGCCTTAAACTGCAAGATCTGTGAACAGAACACAGCACAAGAAAATAATTGCATTCTTCTTTAGATTTATTCTCTTTTTTTGATTCAAAATAAAATAGAAACTTTTGAATGCCTAAGTGTGTGCCTTTTAAGTGTAAAGGTTAGGGTATTCACTCAGATGATAAGATTCAAAACAGCTTTTGGTCTGCACTAAAAAATCTCACTCAAAATGTCTTACATCTGCAGGTCAGGACCTTGAGCAATCAGCCTGAGGTAACATTTTCACCAACATAAGGAAACAATGCAATACAACAAAAAATGTTCTGACATAAGATGAAGTCACAGCTACTTCTTTCTGAGTGCATTTTTGTCTCAGAGTCTCCACTCTCATCTATTTTTATCAAAACACTTTCAGAAGACCTCTAAAAGTTACAGTCAGTACACGTTTCTTGACAAAAACTTTTTTCTCTCAAATGCAGTAAAGCAAGAGTTCTCCTATGATTTAACAGTCTGGACAGAAAGAATTCTGATGATATTTACTGTCAGTGCAGGATTATATCTTCATTCATCTCGATTTCAGTTAATCAGGACAACGAATTTTAAATCACATAAATGAAATTTGTTAGGATCCAAGAAAAGGAGCTACAGTAGTCTGTGACTCTTTAACTTCTCAAAATTCTTTCTGAAAGATTTACGATCATATGTGCTTATGAGTAGGAAAGTATGTGCAGATGGTGGCATAGGAAATTTATCTCAAAAGTTCTCCTTAGGATCTCAAGCTACCAAGCAACATCATCACACTCAACTTGCATTACTCCATGCACCACAACTTGCATTTCACTCTTATGTGAATTATTAACCGTGGATTCAGTTCTGTTTTGAGACAAACTGAGAAATGACAAGTGGAAGTATTAAGAGCTATCTTATCCCTGATCTTCCAATGTAGCTTAATGTCTCAGTTGCTAGACTGGATGAATATCTGTAAATTTAAACTGAGGAATAACTAAGGAAACCATTCTGTGTTTGCCAGCTGGATAATTGCAGTCTTAAGGGAAAACCACCATAAAATCAAGGTTGATTAAGATATTTATCCTTTTATAGAAACACATCCATAAAAATGGCTTAAAATTCATAGCAGTTTTGCTAATTTCAGAAGGTTACAAGGTTGTACAGGTACTTGTCTTAAGGCACTAATAGAAATTATTAAGCCACCTTACTTTCTCTGTCCAGTGGCAGTCTGCAAGAATAAATAGGGATTATGGCCAAAACAATGCCCAGTAATTCTCATTTCTAAATTTGCCATCAGGTCTTAACAGCACAACTAAAAAGATATGACTGAGTTAAATTCTTACATGGACAAAAAATATATTAACAAAAAAGTATTTTCTTCATCTCATTATCCTAATTTTTGCAGCTCATGTATTGTAACCACCCTAAATTTTTATTCAAAATTACAAACATTTTGTGACCTTACTTTCTCACAGTTAGGTACAACTAACTTATTCCTGAATGGTTTCAGAATAGCAGAAGTACTATTTTCCCATTAACAAATCTCTGTAGACTGGCACCTCAAAAATGAGTCACAAACCTTCTCACATTATAGAAAGAATAAACCATAAGTTAAGGTCTTCCAGACAGCACGCTTCAATAGACAAATCAGACAAGTCAATTCCTTAAATTGTAGGCAGACAGAAACTTCTTGATTGGAAAGAGGAATGAGAAAATTTGTCTTGGTGCTATCTGACATAGGTTTCTAATATCTAGAGAAATAATCTGCCATGAACATTCAAAGTTAAATTACCCAAATATACATTGAATTTATTGTTTAGTTTCACTGCATTTTTACTGAATTTGGTTTCAGCGAATTCTCAGACAGTAAAACTTCAGTACTGTTTTTCCAACTGCATTGCAGTAATTGCAAAAATAATCTCATTTTATTGTGCAGGGTGAGGTGAAATACACCAGAACTCCTTTACCTTCTGCAGTTCATGAACCACTGTATACCAGTTCTGCCATCTAAATGTCATCTTCTTTCCATGACTAATAAAGTGTCTTAGTTCACGCTGAGTGAGTGTGGAATCTGTCTCAAGGATTCTATATCTTTTGGAATTTAGATTATGAGGTTTATTTTGGCTCAAAATGGTAGCCTTTTGCTGCAAAGATCTCAACAGATCCTGCCATAATCTGATTTCAGGAAAATAATATATCACACCAATCAAATATAAATCTAACAAAGAAACATATTGGCAAAGAATGTCACAGATGTTGTTGATCTTATTTCTCTTTAGGCTTTTGGCAATGAGTGTAAATCTAGAGTGTGTTGATTATTACGGGCAAATCAAGTTACAATTTAAATATCTCTGGTTTGAATTTAAAAAAAATATGTGCTTCTGCTTATTTTTTCCAATAATGTTTTGTTAGTTATCTTGTCTGATTGTTGCACATGCCAAAGAGAATTTTTTTGGTAGTATAATCACATGATGTTCAGTATAAATTTCCCAAAATACTAGGTAGTAAAAGCACTCTTTCTTGTCTTCCATACTTTTCTGCTAAGATGAGCTGCAGTCGCACTTTTTTAGAATGGCAGCAGACATAAGGGATATGAGATCTGCTTTTTTTCAAACAGATACAAAAGCAAACCAGAAGCTTTAAAAAAGGGAAAAATAAATATAGAAAGATGAGTGGAAAAGTGTGCTTTAAAATATAATCAGTTTATTGTTTAAGATGCTATGATATTGACAATCAATGGGTTCCTCTTGATTTATTCTCTCAAGTTCCTGTTACTACTTACTGTTTTTCTAGAACCTTAAAATTCTTCAGCATTCTCAATCTTCCCTATCATCATCATCATTTTATCAAGAGATTTCTTAACCTCAGACAAATACTGGTATGCTGCACAGCAGATCCCTGGAAGCTCCCCTGTCTACAGTGAGGACTTCAGCAGACATATAATGTAATAAATGAAAGTATAAACCTGCATGGCTTGATTCAAATCTTGATTATACCGGAATAAGGAAAACATGATTTTGCTGTTTATCTTTCTTTTCAATCAATTATTATACAATATACTTCAGAAGTAAATTGTTTAACTTGTCACACAAATCTTATTAATTTATAGTTGATAAATCTGCAAGTATTATTTCAACCTAGGATTTATGTTTACTGTCCATTTATATAAATATGTGTGTGTCCTGGTTTGTGGTGGAATGTAGCCAACTTTCTGTTCAGTGACAGAGGCTCTTGCTTATACCTGTTCCTGTGGCAGCCAGGGTTAGCTGACTTGGTTGTTTACTCTGTGGAGGGGTCACACCTGTGGGGAGGAGTGGGGAGGAGTGGGGAGGAGTGGACAGGTCAGTTGACCCAAACTGACCAATAGGGTATTCCATCCCATCTGCTATGCTCAATATAAAAGCTTGAGGGACTAAAAGACTCCTCTTTCTGTGGCTTTCTTTTTTTAATGGCTCTCTTCTTCACTGACTGATATTTGAGGAGGTTTCTGTCAGTTTGTCTACCTTTGGTCCTGAAAGATCTGGAATCCAGTTGTTATTCATCACTGAGTCCAGTCTGGAACTTCCCCAGTGCCTACTCATGGCATCTTCTTGGGAACTTGATATAGGTTTGTATATATTTTTATATATTTTATATATCATATCTATTTCTTTATTTCCTTTTTATTTTATTGCTAATGTTTCATTTAGCTTAGCTTTTCCTATGCTCTTAGATCTCACTATCTTTCTTTTTCCTCTCCTTGGAGTGAGAAATGGGGGAGAGCATCTGTTGTCATTGTCATTGGCCAACCCGGCCCGAACTGCAACAAATACTGAATTGCTGTACTTGCAACTGTAGGGTAGTAAGGAAAAAAAGCATGTGAAAAAAAATGTACTCTGAATTGACAGGGAAACTCTTGGCTCAGTAGGAGTTGGAAAGAAAATGTAAGATGGGTTTAGGATCTTCTTTGTGCCTGTTAACTAGACCCTTTTCAGATGAGACAAATTATAGAGAAGATGAAAAGAGATGTGAGTCAGTTACACTTCAAATGGTAAATGGTGGTAAAATATTTCTGACTATTAGTGTTATACACAAGGATTGTGCATGACTGAACGTGTCTTTTGTGAAATATGTATGAAAATTGGTTCTTTTTTACTTTTCAGTGGCACTTTGGTAGGACATGGGGACTAGGCAGTAAAGAGAGGGTAGGATAATGGCCTCCTTATTTGTTCAGGGAAACATATAGTAGCCTTGAGGCTTTAAAGAATGTAAGTGGTATCACTTCAAACATTGTGATGTACTAGCAAAAAAAGTTATAATATGGCAAGAGTAAGCAGCAAGACAGCTATCTGCAATAAATGTCCTTGCTTTACTAGTCAAGAATGACAAAAGATCTTAGTGAAAATACTAATATCCATGTTTGTTTTTTTAAAGAGTTAGTGAACTATAATCAACCATCCTGTTCCTTAGAATATTGAATGGCTATTCAGACCCTATGTGAGTAAGAGAATTATGAAAGACTATTTGTCACTTGTTTATACAAATTTGTACGAATTTATATTATATCCTAAATACAACCTCTTATTACATGTATACTAGATTTCATCAAAACTAAGAGCAAGGTCAAAGGCTTAATGATCATCAGTTTGAAAATTCAAAACCCTTAATGAAATGTAATAGATATGGTTTCACAGTAGTGAAAGTAGGCCAAGTGTAAGTCTGAAACAGGGTTTAGATTTGTGTCATCTGCTAACACCACACCACACCAAGTGGTAATTCAATGTTTAAAAGAATTACCTACTGCTCTAAATCAAACTCCAATCTGGCTATACTTGTCAATAATAAATATGATTTTTAGTGTATCCCGTGACAAGCTGATCCTATGGCACTTGCATATAAAGACACCATGATACTAGAACCAATTCCCTTTCATTCAATACCAAAATGTGTTCCATTTCTTTTTATTCACAGTCACTGTATTGTGGAATTGAGGGATAGAAAGCTAGTTCTTGGCTTTAGTTTATGCTGTGTAAAGATGAATCCAAGTATTAAAGACTGCAACATAAAAATTCATGAGGTGTTTGGAGGTGCTAGCAAAAATTATGAGCAGTTCTTTAAAAATGGGAGAAGAGCCTCAAAATACTGCAGCTGATATCTGTTGTCTCAAAGCAGCACAATATGAGAAATCTTTTAAGGAACCAAAGCTGAAAGTTTCTATTGCAAATGTACCTCCTTCACAGAGGCTACTTTCTGTTGGAAATGAGATGAGCACATGGAGGTGTGCTCCACAACACCAATGACCTTATGTCCTATCTTACCAGTCTTCTGCAGTGGTATCAAACAATAGGCTTGTTGTGATCAGATTTCTCTTATCCCATGAGTTGCAAACTGTTCTTGTTCTGAACTGTGGAAAGTAACAATATATGGTTGTGCTTAGATCAGGGACCAGATGAGGTATGCAAATTAGGATGAGCTACTGCTGAGTGATACTGTAGGGGTTTATTACCTTTTCCTAGTAAAAAGATTTATGGGCAAAAGGAAAAAAAATCCAACAAAACTATGGTAAATTCAGACGAATGAGTGTTCTTGAGGTCAAGGTCTTGCTGTACTCCAAAATGTTGAAGTGCAACATTTAAAGTCTATCATCATAAGAAAAATGAAGTTTTATTTTAGTCATAAATGGGTTTGAAGGGATTTTAAAATCAGAATTTAGAGAACAGAATGGCACAGAAGTTGGTGATGGGTAGGAAAGGTAGGGAAAAGGAGGGAAACGTAGGTGTGAACAAATCTTGGGTCTCAATATGTTCCAGGTGAGCTCTCAGGCAGATTGTAGTTTGTAAGAAAAGCACATGTTCTTTCAAATTTGGGCTAGGAGAGGTAATGTTGGTCACACTTTTTGAGCCAGGAAACACACCTAAGTCATCTTGCTATGAGTGTCACCAGCCTCTCCATGCAAACTCAGCAGTGGTACAATTTAGGCAGATAGAAATATGCCCCAACTCAGAAATGCTTGCTTATAAGGGTCCTTTTGGAATTAAAATTTGGCACTTTGGAAATTCAGGAACCTCTGCAGTTACAAAGAGATTTTAAGGTTCTAAACTTCGGATTTAGACATCTAAAATGACAATTGTCGGTGAAAATCTTTATCCCAATAGTCTTCTCTCTGTCTCATTTTAAGACAAAAGCTGTTCAAGATAAATTCTAACACTCTTCTTTAGGGTGTTGTGATCTTTGAATATGTCTATATATATGTTTAACTTGATTTCACCATCTGTTCAGATAGGAGTGGCTGCTAAATGATGATCTACATAACAATACTTAAAATTTCCTTCACATATTGGAAGCTTTTCTTGCAAAACAATCTTTTGCTGCTGCCCCAGTGACTAGTAGAGTCACTCACTGAGAAGGGTAGGACATTTTTTTTAAAACTAGTTTTGTACAGGTTTTTAAAAGCTATGAAAAACCTAAATATATAGCGTAGTCAGTCTAGCTGTTAGTGTCTTAGATGGATTTACATGCAGTGAAATAAAAAACATATTTAAATTAAGAAATTACCTTCCTTAATTTGAAGTAAAATTTTAATGATTACACAGCTGTGAACTATTATATAATCTAGATATAAACATCTAAAGAATGTTTATATCTATTATATATGTGTAGAAAGAATATTGCACTTCATGGAATTATTTCACTTGAAAAAAATAGTGATTTAGGATGTCTTGCATGTTTTTTTATCAACCAATAGCCACAATAAGTCATATTTTAGGTTTATCAAGTGGTGACATGCAAATATTGAGGCATGTTACCCTGGTATTTCACTCAGATATTCTGTGGCTGGTAGGTCAAAATTAATTTTATAGTCCTTCACTTTTTAATAGGAAAATGTTAACTGACTTAACTTAAGGGTGAGATGCAAAAGCTAATTCTGGACCCAAGCACCACTAGTAAGTAGTTCAGGTCACGCTGCATAGTCCTAATCTTACATTCACTCACACACAATTGATTTCTCCCTTTGAGGTTTTGAACTATGCTGAAACCCTCTGGGTTTCTTTCTTACCATGAATCTTTTCTCTCCTTTTACCTTACCTATGACTTACTGTAGATTCATGATCTGATTTTGTTATCAGAGCTATTGTTTCCAACATTTTAACCTGTGAGAAAATATTCTGGTGAATGGTAAACAGGGCACCAATACACTTTCTGCTGAAAATGTTGATCTAAATAGCACCCTGCTATAGTAAGTATACTGCTTTGAAGAAACTTCTAGCATTTGAAGTGATTATTTGGAATGTAACCCAAAAGAAAAAAGTGGCAGAGAAAAGCAACAGGAAGATTTAACTAAAAATTTCACGAAAACATTAGACAGCGTTCAGTATCACTGCCTCTATGAAAGAAGCCTTGCCTTTTTTTTCAGCTTAGCAACTCATTTCTGCCTTTGTGTGACACTGAACCAGGTGTAGGAACTGATCTGGCTCTATTTTTTTTCTTATTCTTCTTGAGTTGATAATTAATTAGTAAATTAAATCATAGTGAAAGTCTGATGTGGGTAATGCCAATCCTCTCAGGAAAAGTTGGGACTTCCAAGGTCTAAGTGAAACTCAAAATTGAAAAAACAAAAAAAACCCAAAACAAATAAAAAAAACACAAAAAACCACTAAACCCTGAATTGTTTTCTTTATTGAAATTGATGAACATTTCACTTTTAACAGATTGGGTTTTCCCAGCAGATACCATTTTTGCAAGCAAATGTCTCAAACATCGTAAGGTCTTTGTTTTTAAGGAGGCATTTTTGTGTCACTTTGGAAACATCAGCATGCTAGCAGTCAAGAAAGTTTTGTCTGGATGAAGACTATTAAAAAATGGTCAATGCGTTATTAAGCTGGCCACTAACAGAAGCCGAATAGCTTCAGGCATATAAGGGTGCAGAACAATAACAGGAATTTTATTTACAGTGTATGCCTTTTTGCTCTCTAAAGGTCTTTCATAGGAAAAATCTTGACATGTTTATTGCCTGAGTCCAACCACACAAGAAATTTAGAAGCTCATTACTGTGTTGGACAGAACTCTCAGGATTTTGGTAACAGAGAGGGCACAGGGGGAACCCACGGAGGAGGAGCCAGGGACTGCCCCATGCCAGACACAGACATTTCCAGCCACCTCTGCGACAGAGAGCATAGATGCATTGCATTCCAAAACTGAAGCAAAGTGATGAGTTTATGGTGCCTCTGTGAAGACACGTAAGTAATGATGGTAAACACCAAGAAAACATCACCAAAGGAGGGATTCTGGACGATGGAGGAGACATGAGAGACAACACCACGGCAGGAGCAAGAAGGAAGCAAGAAATAAGCCAAGGTAGGATAGATTGTAGAGCAAGAAAAACGTCAAAGCAGTAACTGCCCCAAGCAGTGCAGAAGCAAATGAGACAGCCAAGAGGGATCAGAGAAGCGACTCAGGAGGAGGCATGACAACAAGGACATTGCAGCCGGTGGAGGAACCCACAGTGAAGCAGCTGAGTAGGAGCAAATGACCCTCATTCTGTGCTGCCTATTGTCTGCCTGAAAGGACTCAGTGTAACCTGCATCAGAGGACTGGAGACTGAGTAGTGGGGAAGAGATGTGTCCAGGTGGAGGCTGAGATGTTGCCCTATATGTTTATTTGTTTCTTTTAATTGTTAAATACAAAAATCAATAATGGAAAGTTTGCTTAATGGCAATAAATTAAATTGCTTTAATTTCTGTGATTCAAAATTGGGTTTGGGTGAGAAAGAGCTACTAAAAGAGAAGATTATGCACTTAGATTTCTTGGAAAGAGAACAGAAAATATTAAGATTACTTTTTTTTTTTCCTTGAGCATCAACCTTGATAAGTGCTCCTTGCCAAAGTAAGAAGTACATTTCTTTAGTTATTTTAACATTAAGCACCTAAGACTGTAATTCTTAATCTGTGAAATATGTTCAATGACTCCGATTCAATCACGCAGTCAGAGAAAGTATTTTCAGAAGAAAAAAAAAAGTAATTCTACATTCCCTTTAGTTATTCTAGAAAGAATAACTAATAACTTTGTATCGGCCTGAAAAAAAGGTAAAAGAATGGGGGATAAATTTCCTTCTGCATGTATAAATGCTGAAATTGACTGAGGCTACGTGGACACGATCAAAAAGTTAATTACCTGAAGTTGTGAGTTTAAAATAGATTACTTAACCCCATCTAGTACTCATACGTGCGTGTTCATTCAAAATTTAAATGGAATATTTGATTTGGTGCAATTCATTTCAAAATACATTAAACTAAACTGAACTCAAATCCTGTAATTCTGATTAAACATCACCACATAATAATTTAATGTAATTTAATTAATCCACTTGAAAGGCTAATCCACAATAATTTTGAAATGTCTTTGGATACCCTGTGTGGAAAGACTGAATGGCTCATGAAGTAACAACTGTTTCCTACCTTTTTCAAGAACCTGGTTCAAAGTATGTCCAGACTGATCATAAATACAAGTTGTTCAGTGAAAATACATTCAGGGATGGGAGTGTAACATTGATACACCTAGACGGTAAATCAACGCTGAAACAATTATTGTCATGGTTGATATTAAGTATCTTGTGAGTTCACTTAGCAAAGGTCTACAAGGTCGCTAACAAGAATAAATTATTCTTTCATGTATTTCTAGAACAGAATTAAGGGAAACTGACAAAGCAAGACTCAGAAGCGGTGTATTTGCCAATTCATTAAACTTAATACATTTGAATGAGAAATGTGACTCTTGCTCATTTGTTATGATTAATTATCTACACATATTGAAGCAGAGCTGCCCCAAAACATAGACATTAGAGCTCTTGTTGGAATCTAGGAGAACACATTTGAAGTTCTGTGTGTGGCTCAAGAAGAATGGAAATTTGAGCCTTGGAGCGTCTCAGTGAATCTCTACGTGAGTCTTCCTTTGTGGAATAAATAAATATTTTTTTAAGAAAAGAATGTTCTCAAATCTGAGAAAACCATTTCCCTTGAAGTCATCCTTACGTATGCATCTGTTCGTTTGTTGTACCTAATGATATTTCTTTTCTTGTTATATTTGATCAGGTCCCTTGATAACTAGTTGGTCAAACAATGTGACAAGCACATAAACCGCCTTTTGTGTGTGTGTGCATGCGTGTGTGTTGCACTTCCAGAAATTCTACGGAATCAATGAAAATGAAGCAGTGGTAGGGATTATTCAGATCAATCACTGTAAGTTGACAAAGAGCTGTGATCCGTATTTCTTTGTTTTGTTTTCCTTTAATTACTATTTAGTTTGCTGAAAAGCACCTGAATTAAACTCTGGAAAACAAGATCATTTATCTATGGTTGTACTTGTGTCACAGAGCAAAATGATCAGCAACAAGCTTCCCATATGAACAGATTGCAAGCAGAAATTAGTCAGCTGCTTTCAAAGCACAGTTTAAATACTTTTAACTTCTCTGATCTTATCCCAAAGGTAATTTTTCTTAATGATCAAATTCAATTCTTTGTGAAGATTTCAGTTGTGATGATACAGGAAGACACACCAACTTTTCCCTTGCTCCCTTAAGGAGTACTGAGTATTGTTTGTTTAGTAGGGCATTGCTCTGCTAATAGTGATTCTTGTGAGGAAATAAAGTGTTATTTCTCCTGTGGAACTCACTGGGGATCAGTGGCAAGTATAACATCACAAATGAGGCTACATACTCATGAAATTGCATATAATTTTACCATATTTCTTTCTATTTGTAATGTAATATTCTAATGTAGTTCCCATTTCATATGGACTTCTATTTCGGATACTGATTGCTTCTCATCTAAAAATCTAAACTGTGCAAAATCCCATCAAAACCAGGTACTGACAGGTATTGCCTTGCTTCTCTACATTTTCTTCTTTCCATTTTCACTGGGAGAGGTGGATGAAAAAGAAATGAAATAGGAAGAAAATGCAAGAGAAAAAGAAGTTAAATACATCTACTAGGTCACAAATTTGAATGCCGCAGAAATCAGCCCAAGCAGTTACATTCATACCCAGGGCTATAAGTACGCAAAAGACTGAAGTTCAGAAAGGTATGTATATAAACTTTTAGTTCAGCAGGCTGTGAATACAAAGCTGCCCATATGTGTACTCAGATTTGAGGCCATATAAAAAAGCCAAGCAAAAAACCAAAACAGATACCCCCCACCCCCTCAAACAGAAGCAAGACAAAAAGTCCCACCAAAATAACCCAACCAAACTCACAGGAAACTCCAACTACCATAGATTACAGACAGAATGTTGTAGCAATTATTTCATTCAGGTTCATTTCTAAAATTTAATACTAATAGTCAGGGAGTACAGTAGTAAGGATTTACATAGTACTGTCAGTGACCACAAATCTTTGAATTAACCTGTGTGTACTCAAGAACCAGAATCCTACTTTAAATTCACATTAATGTAGGCTTTTGTTTTTAACTCTGTATAACTTCCTCAGTAATTTTAGTCTGCTAACTGAAGCCTGAAGGTAGATGTGTGATTTCAGAAGCTGCCAGTACAGAACCTATGTATTTTCTACATGAATATTTTACAGAAATTGATTCTGTGAACCAATAACAAATGGTATAAGGTACCACTTGATTAACATTTTGGAATGGTAGTATTCAAAGAACATCACAGAAAATTACAACAATGAGGGTTTATTTCTTGGGACTGGAAGAGAAAATTAGTATCTTGGTAAACAGGTTGATGAGATTGTGTACAAACTAAGAATGGGGAGCATAAGGACTTGGAATTCTTGAAAAATCTGAAAGAATTTTTGTCCAATTCTTTTTGTTGAGGTTGCTTGCCTGAAATTATCAGGCCAGAAGCAAAATGAAAATAACACTTGAAATCAAAATTTCACTTCTGACCTAATGAGTTTGAACCTTATCTCAAGAAAGCCCTTCAAACATGATCTTAAACAATATGAAGAACAATCCCTCCTAACAGTCCTCATTTATTATCAAAAATGTCTTCATTTTTGGTGACATATATCTGCCCTGCTTTCTCTCTCCATCATGTGAGTTCTTTTCATGATTTCAAAGAATCTGGGGATATTATCTCTGTCTGGTAGTGTGGACAGATGGGAAAGAATGAGGTACAACAACTTAAGCCCAACAGATCCTTCAAGTAATAACACTGACAAACCAATAAGAAAACTACTCTGTAAATTCCCTCCAAATGTAATAGCCCATGACTAGCTCTAGCAAAGAGGGCATTTCCTTTCAGTACTCCCTTTAAAGCCTGTATAAAAATTCAGAAGGATTGATCTAAAGTTAAGGACTCTACAGAGACCATTTGAGTGAAACAGCATCCTGGATATCTGTTTTGACTCAGAGTGATTCTGATTTTTGCAGCAAATGAATCTCAGACAGCTGTGTTTAAAAGCTTTGAGGAGGAGTGGCTTTTTTTCTTCTCTTTCTTGTTCTCTTTCTTTCTTTTTCTCTTTCTTTCTTTTTCTCTTCTTTCTTTTCCTCTTCTTTCTTTTTCTCTTCTTTCTTTTCCTCTTCCTTTAACTACAAGAATTTGGGCTTTGTACGGAACAAAGTTTTCAGAGAAAATGATAAAATTATCTTGGCACCTTTTCACAGCAAGACATCAAGTCTCCAAATTTTATGGCCCTTCAGGATACACTTCTGCCTAAGGAGTTACTACTTCCCCCTCCTACAGGTAACCAAGCCTTTTGGTAACTGAAAAATGAAAAAGAACATTGTTCAATTTGATAACATACTGGTTAGAAAAGGCTATGAACAATTGGTGTCCAAAAATCAGAGTTCTATTTGGCACTCTTAAATTACAAGAGAAGCAAAAAGAAGTGAGAAACTTCAGTTAGCTCTGCTCATCCCATATACACAATTGTACATATATGTTGCAGTGCTTTGAACAAGGTTGTGCTCCATATAAGTAAGTTGAATATGGGGGGACCTACACAATGCAGATACAAACAATTCATTATTTATTTTTTTTTAGATTATTTTTCCTTGACTAACAAGACTGGTAAGTAAAGGAATTACAAAAATATTTAGTAAGAAGTCACAAACTGCTCTGAAGCAAAAAAGCAGCCATGATTTCAAATGGAATTAGTTTTTTATACCATCACTTACCATGCTTTGCACTTTGGAAGGACTTAGGCATATGACCAAATTTCTCCAAGAATAACAAACAGTGTACATCAGCTGATCTCTGCTAAAATTAGCATCCTTCACACCATAAATCTCAGCAAAGCTGAACAAAATATATCTACATGTTTCACAGTTCATGTGACTTTGATAAAGATATTTTACAGGAAATAAACCCGTTATATACACATATTATACAAAATTCAGACTCAGAAAGGAATTGTCATGCTAACTGACAAAAGATATTTCAGTGAATGACAAATGGAAGATATTTCTACTTTTGACAGCTTCTGTCCATTGTCTTTTAAAAAGCATACTTCTCCATAGAGATTATTGCAAATAATCTTATCAGAGTTAGGACAGATATGAGATGGTAATACTAAGGAAAACACAAATCAGAGTCTGACAAAAGAAATTAACTAGTTCAAGAAATACATGTGATATCCACTGCAAATGCACAGTGATATACTCCCACACATGCGTCCATTCCTCTAAGTCTAGCACCCAGTAGTTACTCATTGTAGGATAGCAGGTGGGAAAGAGAATAGGCAATTGTTTGTACAATTTGTTTAAAGCATGCACTCCTACAAACTCATGCCTTTGGTTTACAAATTAAGTAGGCAAGGTCAGTGCCAGCCTGTCAATAATTGCAGTCCTAGCCTAGAGGGACTAGGGACTTCACCTCAAGGTGAAGGAGGAGGGTTTGAGTTCTTTGTGGACTTGCAGTGATTTCCCTAAGAAAAGCATTTTCAAAGGAGGGACAAATTACAGTGAGGGATAATGCAGCCCAGATGGCAACTCCTTGTCTTTATCTCTAGTTAACATTTGAAGAGAAATGTGTTAAAAGTAGCCCATGGGGAAATGGAGAAAAGATCTGAGTTCTGTTCCGGAACTTCTCTGTAACCAAGACACGGAGCTGTGAGTGAAGTGTGTTAAACAACTCTGAGGACATCCCAGGTTCCTCTTAGGCTCACAAACCACAATAACAGAAATTGCTGAAGTATTGTTGTTCTGGAATAGCACTTACAAATCTTTTCCCAAGTGAGCTGGTAAGCAGGGGTTGGTAAAGGACTGCTCAATGTGCCTGACAGCAGCTGCTGTGTCTGCACTAGGAGTCTGGACTCCTAAGGTCAGTCATGGCTCAGACCCTTAGAAAAGAGCTTTTAACTTCATAGGAAGTGCAGCCAAATAGTGGAGGTTTGATGAAAGAAGCAGAGATTTATATGTCATCATTGCTATATCTCAAATAAAACAAGACATGTCATCCACTTCTTACAAAAATACACAAAATGGAAAGACAACTAAAGACTATGTAGATAAGACTAAATTGACTGCAAATATGTAGATCCCTGCAATAGCTTCCAGTACAGTCTCCTTACCTTCTGCTGTGGTCCTTGTGGTGTGGCTGTGTTACTCATGCAGCAATGACTGCGATGACACATTAATTCAGTTTGTTAAAAAGCTTACAAAAGAAAAATATTTAAAGAAAGCAAGACAAAACTGAAAACTCAACAGGAGTTGGCAAGTCTGACAGGAAATTATACAGCTCCAGTTGCAGACTGGAAATACTCAAAGAATAAGATCCAGAGGCCATTTTTCTGAAAGAGCTGTTTAATTGAGTATTTCTGCTGCGTTTCTCTAATCAAAGCCAGCCTGATAGGCCAAGAAAAACAATTGCTTTTCCTATGCAGTATTAATACTCATTAGCAGCTGCTGCGTCCTGGATTGCATCATATCTGTCACTAACTGAAGGTTGTGGTTTAGCACCTGCAGCATACTAAACGCATCCAAATAGTAGCTGTGTCTTGTACAGTGTAATTGAATACTGTATGCGTAAATTATGTGAAACGATTGAAATTATCTAGTCTTCTGTCTGTATCTTGTCTTACATAACTTGCATTAGGTTTGTGAGTTTGGAAAGTCATGCTGGCAGCCTGCCAGGCCTCAAGAATTCATTGGGATCTTAAAGCTCCTAATGATCTTAGCGGATATCACTGCCAAATATTTGTACAAGTGACTTTGGTTTGTTGCTCTTCAAATGAAAAGATAATCAGATGAGAGATTCTATTAGGCTTTTAAAAGTACATTTTCCTAAAATTAACTAGCAAGTACAGCTATGTTACTCTTTTAAACTATTATTTCTCATGGGGAACATACTGAAGTCGTAAAGAAAAATTCTGATTCAGTACTTGTAAATTTGTGGAAATGGAGGAAATTCTTATCCTTGTTCAACCTTCCTGTCCTCAGCACTACATTGGAGAAGAGTAGTTCTCAGAACATCTATTTGCAGTGCTAGAAGCAGCAACTCTAGACCACTGCTTCATATTAACACAAACGGCATTTTGTCCTAAACAGTCTGTTTTACTCCCAGCACTACTGGAGTATGTAATGAGAGAAATTCAAGTGGCAAATGAAAGACATTAGCCTGCCATTGTCTAATCTGAAAATTAGATTTCAAAATATCTACACATATTTTTATAGTTTTTAATAGAAATTAGATAAAAAACTTGAAATGATGCTCTAATTGAATCACAGTCTAGCTTGTTTATTCTTGCTTTTTGCGAAATATATGAAGAGTCTGATATATGTAAAAGAACTGGAATGATATAGGTGAAAATACTTCGTACACTTGCATATTTGTAGTCACTGATTTATTTCACTTCAAGGAGATCACTTATCCTTAAGGATTTTAAGCTATTGGGTAAGGCTCCAAGACTTTGCGAAGATTTTCTCTAAGTTGACTCTTCTACCTCTGCATAAGTGTTTCACATATTTGAATGGTCACATTTAAATATTTCTGTCCCTTTTCAGCTCAATTTGAGCAACTGCTTCTTAATGATATATTTAAACCTTTGTGCACTCTTTTCACAGAAATAATTGTTCCTCATCCGTTTGACATTCGCAGCAAAGGATGGAGCCAGCCACAATTACAAAGGCTGTTTGTCTGAGCTGGGATTGCAGCATCAGGCCCTGGAAGAGGTGGTGTGAGATGAGGTGCTAAGAACAGTGTGTTCTTATTTATTTTGTAGTTGTGTTTTAAATACTTTGTAGTAACAGTAAATAAAAACTTGTGAAGTTTGGCAAGCTAAGCTCAGTGGTAGGGTACAAATACAGTTTTCTAATAGCGGTCTCACAGCTTTGTTTCTTTATGTTCATTAAGAGTCAATGTTAAAACACAACTACAGGACTGGTGCCACAGCCAGGGGTTCAGCTACTTAGACCACAGGACTTGCTTTGAGAAATAAGGTCTACTGGGGGCTGATGGGGTCCATCTGTCAGAGAAAGGGAAGGGCATCTTTGGTCCTAAGCTTGCGTATAATCTTGAAGAGGGCTTTAAACTCAAGTTTCCAGGGGAGGGGAACCTCAATCCATCCCACTCCTACCAGTTTGATGCCAGCACCACTGCCAGCAATAGATGCTCAGAGTCTGGAGAAGGAACGTAATCAACAGAAGAGCACATACAAAGGAATTTCAGTCATTCCAGCCAGTAAGTCGTCTTCATCCAGGGCCCAATTTAAATGTCTCTGTACAAACACACGTAGCATAGGGAATAAACACAAGGAGTCAGACACAGAGTCCCTTCTCAGACATGAGTGAAGGGCAACAGTTTGGTTCCTAAGTAACTCTTTTCACGCTCATGGTACTCAGATATATTTTACCAAGTATGGGTTAAGTACTGAAAGGACACTAACTGTATGGAGAAATAAAGTGGTTATTCTTTCAGCAAAGGCTGGACAACATCCAAAGACGTAGGCTTATTTTAGCAAAAGGAGATTTTGGCAAGTATCCTGCAGTTACTTGGTGGCCTGATAAGGAAGAACAAATCCAGAAATCATATCAGATTCTCTCAGGCAGACAGTGAAGACTGTTACTTATAGCACTTCATTGGCATTGACTTTCTATAATTTTACGATTTATTATATTTCAGGTCCTTGGTTCACTGGAAGGTTTTCAATTTTTTTATCAGTTCTTTGGCACTTTCACTGGTATGAGTGAACGAATTCTTATTTATCATTACAAGAAAGTTCCCTACACATTCTTGTACTTCATGTGGTTGTACCCTCTATGAAAAATTCATTTTCATTTTACAAATTTGATACCTCTCACTCAGAATGGACAGTCCTTCATTTACATACTCATATTTTCAAGTTTCTTTAAACTGTTTCCTATTCCACACATTTTTCAAGGATTGTGTTAATTTGGGATAAAGGGTGGTTTATGGCTCATGAGTAGAATTAGCTAAATGTGTTTAACCTTGCATATGCTTTGTAATTAATAAACATATTAATAAACATATCAATAAAGATATTGATTTTATTTCAATACACTAGAAAGTTATTCTGAAGGAGTACAAAGTGCTAGCATTCAGGGCAATGCTAGGGTGATGAAGTAAGATTAATTTCAAATATTAATTAGTTTTGAATTTTTAATTTTAGCTACAAAAGAGTTCATATTTCATTGCAGTCACTCACACATAATAATGCAGTGCCAAGCAGTACAGAATGCTACAAAAGGTTTCTGGCATGACCAAGACACACCGTGTGAGTGCTATTGTCTATTGCAGTTTAATGAGCTTTAATAACTGTAGCTAATAGGTCATATTGTGCGAATAAAAAAGGCACAATTAAGTGCTGTTTCTAAGTAATTACACCATCCATTATTCATTACTAAAATTAAGACAATTCTAAAAGCCTTCTACGACAATGAATTATCAGAGAAAAATAAAGCTCTTTTGAGATGAAACTTTGTTTTTATGCTTTGTTATATTAAGTATCTATGGGAGTGTCTGCAGTCTGTCCTTGAAAATTAACTCATTAACTTATTGAGGCGGGAAAGTCACAAGAGCAAACCAAACCATTATTATCAAATATTATCATACATACATGGAAGAGGATGCAAAAGAGACATCAACAACACAAATATCAAAAAACCCCAGAAGTTCTCATGCACATGTTGTAGTATATGATAGCCATGCTGGAAGACAGTTATTCATACAAGAATAAAGAGATGTAGAAAGCGAGCTATGTACTTGATATGCTATGAGGTAAAACTAAATACCTTAATTTTCGCCAATGCTAAGCACCAAACTCAGACAGCGGAAGAATTTTCCAGGTGATATGAAAAAATCCTTGAAGTTTAGAGTAATCTTATTACTTCAATTTCATTCTTCTTTTACGTTCCCATGGGAATGGAAATCAGAGAAATTGAAGTTAATCAAAATCGCAGTATTGATCAAAATATGAAATATATATAATGAATAACAAAGTTTCCTATTAAATTCAGTAATATACAAGACCAGTCACCCAAATGTGTTCTCATCATGGAATCAGAAAATCGTTACAGTTGAAAGGGACCATAAAGATCATCAAGTACCAAACCCCCTGCCATGGGCAAGGACATCTTCCACTAGACCAAGTTGCTCAAAGCCCCATCCAGCCTGACCTTGAACACTCACAGGGTTGCGGCTTCCACAACTTCTCTGGGCCACCTGTTCCAGTGTCTCATCACCACAGTAAAGAATTTCTTCCTAATATCTAATCTAAATCTCCCCTCTTCTAATTTAAAACTTACTCCTTGTCATATCACTACACTTCCTGACAGAGTCCCTCTCCAGCTCTCCTGTAGGCTCCCTTCAGATACTGGAAAGCTGCCTTAAGGTCTCTCCAGAGACTTCTCCTCTCCAGGCTGAACAACTCCAACATTTTTCAACAAGAGAAATAAAAAAATACTCCTTCCCTATTTTCCCCTGTGACCCCTACTGAAAAAAACAAAACACTGATGAAGTGCCACACAAATCCCAGAGAAATGTTCTCAAACTGCAAATATAGGGACAGTCTACTTGCCTGTTGCTCTATTGTTTAAATTCTGAAGTTCAAAATGGCAGTAGTGATAGGATCCCAATTGACTTCTGAAGATAAATATTACATAAGGTCAACAAGAGGGTCAACATACCCACAAGATAAAGAGGTTGAAAAAATTCCAAGAACAACTTTGTCAGCAAGTCACCTGTGTGTCTAAGGAACATACTTTGAACACCAAGATCTAGTGAGAGAAACTTAAAATATTTACACTGGAAACTTCCACAGAGGTTTGGTTCCAGCTCAGCAATTAGGCATATACCTTCAAAGACAAGTGAAGACCAGAAAAAGCATGGTAGTGAGATCCAAATTCCTTTAAAATGTTATGTTTTAACCATGTAATTATTCAGATGGTGAAGACAGGAGGAATGATGCCCTCTGCCATTCTAGACACTGCGTGGCAGTGAAGGAATAAGTGAATAAAGCTGTTCAAAACATTTTGGGAAAAAAATTGTACTAACCTATCTGATGATCTACTGTTGTACTGCAGTTCTCTACTAGAATCTTATAACTTGAAAAACTCTAGAAAAGGCACTAAGAAGGCTCACAGGACAGGACAAACAGCACTTGGGCAGTGCAAAAATGTTGGCACATTTCACAGCATTACTGAGAAGACAATTTTGACTCTTAGAACAGCTTGAGTATAAAAGATAATGGAAACAGAATACCAAAGCATTTTTCAGCAAATGCCAGCAAAGAGACAATGAACCCAATTATACACTGATACTAGAAGAAGAAATGGGCATTTATAACGACAAATAATGCAGAACAGATAAAATTAGAGAACCATGTCAAGTCAGCTACAAATGGGAAGATGGATTACATCTAGAGAGAAATTAAATGAGCTACAGTCATCAGCTGAAGAGGATTCAATGGCATGTACAAATTCTGTGGTTAGACTTGTTTCACAATAGTGGATATTACATCTGTTAGCAAATAGGTAAACTCCTGCCAAAGTAAGATGGATACTCATTGAAAGTGCTGTTTTCCAAGCTGATAAACAAAATGTTTCACAAAACTTAAGGTGAATATAAGAGGTTAATAATTTCCTCAGAGGGAAAAAAAATAATAAACACCGTAACATTTCAGATTATATTAAAAATACAAGACATTCCAAAGACAGGAGAGGCAATAGAGAGAAATATTGTTCTTTACATCATAGATTAAATGGACTTAGATCATGGTTTTAAAATTAGTCTGAGGCTGATGAGTCAGAATCTTGACTGCCTCACTATAATATTAAATGGAATTGTGATTTACATCCATTGTAAATGATCCATACCTGTACTTCATATTTACGTTAAATATTTTTAAGTTTCTTGGAATATAAGGATTTTTTGAAAGCTCAGTATTCTAGAGGATTAAATTTCCGCCAAGACAAAATTGCTGCACCTTGTAAACCACTGTTAGCAGCTGAGAATTTAAATAACAGTGAATGTGTGAAACATTTCAATCTGTTGTTGAGGTATCTTCTACTGAATTGTTTTGTTGTTTGTGTTTTTTTTTTAATTGATCACTTTTATTGCACAAAGATTGCCAAAAAATTACAATATTTGAACTCAATAAAAAATAAAAATCCACAGTTGGTGTTGCTTTTCCAAAATTTTCCATTATACTTGCTAATATAAAGAAATACTATCATAGGAAAAAGAAATGTCGCAGAGTGACACGGGGTGACTCCTTTGAAATGTATTAACTAGAGGAGTATTGCATTAAAGGTCCAGGAAGCTGTGTAGAACATACAGGAAAATTAAAAGGAAAGTTTAGTTAATCTCTAATGTATAGTTGACAAACAAAGATAAAATCAAGGGAGACTATTAGCTGCAGTCATGGTCAGATGTGCTCTGTGCCTTCTGGCTAGAATCCAAAGCAAGGCATGGGATGTCATAATATGGGAAAGAGATCTTGCCCTCTTACCTTACATGCTGTTACCTATCATTACCTAGAAACAAACATGCAGCCATCTTGCCTTAAATAAGCCTTTTACTATAAAAGCAGCTTAATTCTTAAAACATCTTTACTTTGAGAGTGACAGAGCACTGGAACAGGCTGCCCCGAGAAGTTGTGGAGTCTCCTCTGGAGATACTCAAAACTGTGTTCTTGTCCAGCCTGCTCTAGGTGAACCTGCTTTGGCAGAAGGGTTGGACTCGATCATCTCTGAAGGTCCATTCCAACCCCTAGAATTGATTCTGTGAATTGCAAGTGGAAGTCAAGATGTAATATCAATCATAACTGTGTGGCAAATACCGTTTGTGCACTAGTCAAAATGACATCTTTCCCACCAAAGAAGCTTTCTCATTACCTGCTTTAGAGTTCTTGCAAGCTAAGCATCGTGCTGCAGTACCTTCTAAACTCTTCCAAAATGTGATGCTTACAAGTGCTCTGAGTAAACTCTCACAAAGCTGCAAAGCACTGCAAGGGCTGAGAGAGAGCAAAAAGCACCCGAACAGTAACATCAGAGATTTTAAAGCTCCATTGGCCTCGACAAAATGTTGCTGTTGCTGTTGCATGGCTGCAGACCTGAAGAGCTTGTACTAGTTTGGGATGGAGCAGAATCAACTTTCCTGTTCAGTGACAAAGGCTCTTAAACTTCCCGCTGGGGCAACCAGGGTCACCTCATTTGGTTGTTTACCCTGTGGAGGGACAGACAGGTCAGGTGACCCAAAGTGACCAGTGGGGTACTCCACCCCATCTGCCATGCTCAGTATAAAAGCCTGAGGGATGAGCAGATCTAGTGATTCTTCCTCAGTGGCTGATGGGGGTGTGAGACTAGCTATTTGTCTGCCTTCGATCCTGGTCTGGAATCCAGTTACCATGGATTGTTGAGTTTAGTCTGGAATTTCCCTAGTGTCTGCTAGTGACATCTCCCTGTGAGTTTGGTATGGTTTTATACAGAAAGAGTATCTATTTAATTAATTTTTTTTTAATTTTATCATTAATATTGTATTAAATAACTTAGTTTTTCTAAACTCATAAATATCTTTATCTCTCTTTGTCTCCTTGGAGTAAGAGGTGGGAGAGAGCATGTGTTGTCTTGTCATTGACCAACCTGGCCCAAACTGTGACAGAGCTTGATAATCAAAATGATAGTCATTCTCTGGATAATCTCGATTAAGTGGCTTCTAGTGTTCAGCAAATTATTCTTAAATTTATTTTCACTCACAGAAGTGGACAACCAGTGATGTAACATTGTTATAACCTTGTAGGAAAATGTCAGGCTCCATTAGTTGTTTTATGAAGATTTACATCATCAGTTAATGACACCATCTGCTTATGTATATTTTTCCCAAATTATCATTAAAAAGGCACTAGTTAAAAAGTTAGGTAGCTAAGGGTGGCTTAAACTGTTTTCATCCCAATCAGCTCATGTCTGTCTCTCATTGCTTTCACTTCTTGTATAAATGTTTTCTAGGTTTCTCTATTTGACTCAAGTGTCAATGTTTGAGAGGAGTATCAGAAAACTTGTTAGATGTATTTATAGAGTAAAAGCAGACTGCCTTCTCAATATCTCTTGCTGTGTGCTAGGAATATTGCAGTCCATTTTAAATCTTCCATTTTAAAGGAATATTTTCAGTTCTTGATTTGGGCTTGGAAATTTAGCTAAGCTATGTGAAACTGTTACATTAGATGAGACTGAAAACAAATTATGTAAGTCCAAAAAAATTATTTAAATCTGATGTAATTTGGAGCTAACTTAAAGCATTACTGTAGTTTGAAGGGGTTAGGGTTTAATGTCTTGTTTAATTTCATGCTCTGACTGGCTGGTTCTCTGGTAATAAAACCATGACTGATGCAGAGAAAGGGGAAGGAAGTACTTATTTTTTCACCATTTTTTGTAGGCTAGGAGAAAGAGAGCATCAAATCAACTAGCAGATACAAAAGAAATTAAAGAAAATGTCAATACACCTGGCATAGAAGACTTGTGGAACTCCTTGCCACAAAAGCTTTCCAGTGCTAAAGGATTCAAAGGTTTTTGAACATAGGTGTTGCTGCAATTAGGCATCTTGTCATCTCGTTCAAGTTAAATGTATCGGTAATGTGACTTGCATTGTCAATTGCAACACTTTGGACTCATTTTCAGATTTGATATGACAACCTGGCACCAGGGTAATAGGATTACTTCTCCAGGCTAAGGTTCAGTAGTGCCGGTGACCTGTAAACCAAAACACTGTTTCTGTTCTGGCATCTTTTGTGTTTTTGAATTGTTGTGAGATTATAGACAAGTTACTTGGAGTCCTGGTGTTCCCCATTTCCTAGGGATTAGCATTTATGGCACTCTTGGTTATAATGTCAATTAGGCACATTTTCTTAATTATTAAGAAGACACAACCCCAAAATGAGTTATTATTACTACTTGCTCTTTGGAGTTCAAAGTAGCAGGACAGAATCACAGTCTAGAAGACAGAATTTCCTCACTATATTGCAAGTCTTTTGAGGGGGGAGGTCATCTCAGGGCACACAAACAATTTTAGATTGACGTTTTCTTTTGCTGCCAGAAGATGAATCACAGGCAAGGCACAAAAGAGTAAAATAAAGCTTTTAGGAGAAGTTGAAATAATAGCTAGAAGCTTATGGTTTGAATATTTACTATAACACAATTGTTAAGGGTTATACCAGGCAAAAGCTGTCTTGCATCACTCCACTTGCTTCACTTGAGGGATGAACAAGTATTTAGGAGTGATGAGGTGGTGACTGATTTTCAGACAAAGCCTAAACAAAGGGTGTTTTACCACCTTTTTCAAAATTACCATGTAACACACTTACTTGAGAGAAGAGACAAAGATAACATGATATCCTTTTGTCTTGCCTTTGTGCAAAATACTAGTCACAGAGCTGCCTATTTGAGCAGTGATCTACCAAGTTTGTCTGTCTGGGCTACAGCATATCTGAAATACTAGGATACAAGCGTGACCCACACACAAAGAGTGAATCTAATACATTCCAAACATGTTGAATTATTTCAGGATATGATAAAAAAACATTAGGTTAATGTGTGATAGTTCTGAGATGAGGGATACACTGGACACACTGACCAAACCGTGCAACCAAAACTGTGCTGAAAACTGACTCAGCTTACACCAAAACTGTGCACTTAATGTCCTCTTGTATATGCAGATATAGGCTGGATAGAGTGCCTTGGGATCAGAAGTTCCACTGTGATTAGATTAAAACCACTGACTTGTAGTGAGGACCCTGAATTTGGACATTGTTAACATAGACTCAAGTTGTGCAATAGCTAAGTGTCAAGAAAGTGTGAAATATTCAGAAATGCCTCAATTAAGACTGAAGACTACGTCCAAAGGATTGGAAACTTTGGAAAGTATCTAGTTCAGTACAGCTTCACACCTCAATAAATGTAGTTTGCTTTATGTTTCTTAGAAGTAATAGATGCACTGAAGCATTTATTCCTGTTGATAAGTCCCCCGTTTCTTTTTAGTCATATGACTAAAAAAAATTTAGTTGACTAAAAAAATATGACTAAAAATATTTAGTTTGTTCTCTAAAAGGCAAAATTTGGTTGAGTTTCTGAACCTTAATTAAAACCAGCCTTAACATGATGCATTCTGCTTTCAGTACATATTTCAAAAGAATACAAAAATTAAAATAATTGATATGAATTTACAATGTGTAATTCCCTTTCAAGAAAAAATGAAAAAGATTTTTTTTCTTGCTTTATTTTTTCATAGGAGATAACTTTCCTTGAAAAGTAACAGTTGCATATACATGGAGATGATTTGTGGAAGCCACGCATGTGAAAAAGATACTGGAAATGGAAAATATGCTATCATAAAATGGTCTTGTAAGTTATTTTCATTGTTATCAATAGATTAATATAGACAGATGTTTGGAATACAGGAGCTTAATAAATGCTGAGGAAAATTAGATTCTGCAATTGCGCTCTCTCTATATATATATTTTTAAAGCTTATGGATACATCAGGTTGATGATGCATGCATATTATTGATCAGTCAGTGAGACTGATGCGACAGCACAGTAGCTGTATAAAAGGCCAGAGCACTCAGGTATTTTTTAAAGTGTGCTTCCAATATCTATCACAGACTTCCTTAGAATGGGAAGGCAATAAACATTACTTAAGATAAATAGCCATTATTTCTGAAGTCAACAGCTACTGTATATTTTTAAAAATAGAGCCAATGTCTGTAGAACATCTCCAAGAGAATCTCCACATCTCCACTGTGTTTCCTATTCAATGATCAGGCAAATGTATCATTCATCATTTTTCATGTATTCAAATAAATTCTGAGCATCTACTGTCTACTCCAGGTAGACCATAGAGATCCAATCAAAAAAAGTAATTCTGAGCTTTTGTTGTACAGCTCTTAGTACTTGGATCTTAGATTTTGGATATGAAATTGACACTTTTATTTTGTTGGGTTTTTTTAAAAAATCTAAGAAATGTATCAAAATTCTGCACTATAACAAAATTAAACCAGAAAGTATTTGTTTATAATATAATATTATTATTGTTCTACATAATGCTGTAGGAAATTAAAGCAAATAAAACCCGCAAAGTCCCATGGTACAGGTAATTGTAGGAGTTAGATATTTTTACTATTCGTGACTGTTCATTATTAGAGGCTTAGAAGAGCTTAGAGATATTGACCACATAATAGCTTTCATCAGTTGTGAAAGAGGATAAGGAGAGCTAGAAAGAAAGTGATTGGACAAATTTTCTAGAGTATGGATAGTCTGGAGGAGGTACATTTATCATCCAACACATTAATGTTAAGAATATTAATTGATTTATTCTAAGAATTTAGTGTCAACCTAACGTGGTAAACAATGCCAACAAGAAGCATTTGCTTATTCTGTTTTCTCATCATTGTGATGACTGTTATTCTGTAAGTAAATAAGGGTAATAAAAAATAGGCAGAAGGAACTCAAAAGGATAGTACATGTGAAGAAAAATAGAAGTGGAGAGAGGGAACCAAAACAAGAGTGAGAGAAACAAGGAAACTAACACAATGACAACAAAGGGGGAAGAATGGATGCAAATTAAGGAGTGAGGGTGGAGAGCTGGTGCAAGTCTGTATTTGAAAGTTATTTTTCAAATACGCGTGATAGTAATGGATTTCTCTTACTATTTCCACAATTAAAAATACTTGAAGTATGTTATTCATACCAATAATGACTACTACAAGTCCTGTGTTCTTAAAAGAATCATTATCTCCTCTTCTCAAAAATCCGATGTGCAAGATGATGGTGAACATGCAAAACAAGGAGCAAAAGATACTAATACAAGAACTATAAACCACTGCAGGAATCATTCCTTTATAATGCAAATAACTCTCTACAAACACAGTATATGAATTCTTTTCGTTTTTTTTTTCTCACCAAAAGAAAGAAAAAAAAAATCAACCTTCAAAATAAGTTTGTGTGTAGAAACCAAACCATAAAAATGAAGAGATACAGTATGGAATAGAATAAGGAAAGATAAAATGCAAATTTAACAGAAAGTGGTGGTTTTTTTTTGTTTTTTTTTTTTTTTACTTTAAAGGAGATGCTGACTTTGCAAAAACAAGTGGAGATAGAATCATATATCTGAAAGGAAAAAGTCATGTGTTAGCTTATTTTCTCTAAAAAATAAGAACAATTCTCTTGATTCTTTCAAAGTTGTTCTGTGAGAGTGTTGATTTGCTCAGTGGAAGCAGAAGGAGCTAAGATGCACATCATTATTCTTAATTCATGACTTGTGATTCCTTTTTAAAATCCAGCCTGGATCTTATTAACAGAATCAGAAACATTGAAGCCAGACTGAGTCATCAGTTTTATGGGAAAAGGTGTAAAGACTTGGAAGATGGCCAAAGGACAGACAATACAAAATTAGAATTTCTTCTTCATTTGCGAAATAATTTTCATTCCAGAAATTTTTTGAAAAACTGTTATTTTTACCTGTGTATACTGGTTGAAAGAAAAGGTGTAGTTGCAGTACAATGTTGCTTTCATGCCAGATGTTTTCAGAATATATTCTTGATTTTGCTTTCTTTCCTGTCATGGATAAAGTTGCAGTATACTTAATTTGGGTTTGAGTAGTGTGCTTTACTAGTATTATGGAAATATATAAAATGCATCAAAACAAACACCGGTTACAAACTAATGTCTGCTTCTTATTTTTAATAATACTTTTACAGGAACTATGCCAGGCTTCTCAGTACTGTGCAAAGCCCTAATTCACAGAGATAATCAATCTGTTTGAAGAATTGGAAGCAGTATAGCTGTTTAAATATAATACAGTTCATTATTTATTAGCATATGCTATGTGGACATCTCTGCCTTATCTTCCATTCCATTCCCCTTCCCTGATCCATCCCCTTTCCCATCTGCTTTCCTTCTTCCTTTTATTTTCTGAATCTCTTGTTTTCTTATTTTATCTTTTGAACATCTTTTAGAAAGAGATGTCAGCCCATATTTTATTCCATATCTAAGAACAGTCCACTCATAATGCTGGAATCTGGTTCTGTTCTATCTTATGTCACTGGAGAACTACTTGACTACAAGGCAGCAGGAAATCACTGTCTATTTCTAGTTTTGAAGACATACACTTTGTGAAGGAGAACTACAAGTTCTTAGGACTGAAAAATATTCAGAAAAAGACCTTCGCAGAATGACCCTGTTTCACTACTCGTATGTTTCACTGTGTACTCGCCTGAGAGTAAGGAAACATAGTTTCCAATCCCTGCTCAAAATATTTAGTGTTTTTATTCCATGATTATTTATTAAACCATCTTCACAGTCATGAATTTAGCTCTATTATCTTTATTGTCTGTCAGAAATTCATTTGAGAGGGTAACACAGTTTAAGCACTGTGAGGATTATTCTGTAGATGGAGGAAGAGTTGGGAACCTACATTTTTGATTTGGGATCCCTAAAGTTCAATTTCATTGTTATCCCAGGTGTTTAAGGCATTTTATGGATTAAGGCTTTAAACGTTTAGATCTCAACTCACGAAATGGGGGTACAAAACTTCCAGTATGGCACAACATTGCTGAAATGTCTAATTCACTGACACCAACTGGAAAATGCCTAGGAAAAAAAAAAAAAAAAAGTTATCTTTACAGAGGAACTGTGGACAGGATTTCTTTGAAGCAGACTTGTCAGGTTTGACCAAATAATACTCATTGCTTGCTAGGGATGTCTACTTACCAGCTAAGTGAAAGCAAACCCTACTTCCCCTCCCTCCCCCCCTCTATTTCTTTCTTTTGTAATGGACAACTTAAAGGGTCATTCTCTCATTTCAAAAAGACAACAGATATGTTCTGTTCTCTTTGACCAGCTGCATTCCCTTGAAATTGTTCCTTTTGGTTTTTCCTATCAAGAAAATCTTTCTTTGGATGAAAGAAGAGTAAGTTTAATCATCCTTTTGCACTTAAATTTAGGGAAAACTCACCCCAAAATGAGCATTAACATCCAATTAAAAAGGGAACACTCCCTTATGACTAAGTAATTTATAAAATAAAAACAACCCTGAGTTTATAGACTGCGCTTACCCATGTATTATATAAAAATGAATTTATGTAACATACACATAGGCAATTTTATACATAGATTTTGACAGTGAAATATGGATGATGAAACGCCAAAACATATGGATTTATAAACATTTAGGGAACATTTAAAATGGTCTTCTGAGATACAGAAGCTTTTTAAAAGACAAACCTGTTATTTCTTTTTAATTTTCAAAAAGGAAAAAAAAATAAAGAAGGAAGTGATCTTAAAAGAACTAACTGAAGAAGTAAGATGTTATTAAAAATAAGTACATCTGATGTATTTATTTGAATCAAATTTGGTTGTTTCAAGAGCATTTAGCAGTTTTAAATTCTATCTTTCATTTGCAGTTGATCTTCAAGAAAACTAATCTCATTATTTTGTAAGTATAAACAAAATAAGAAAATGATGGAAATTGACACAAATTATCACAAAAAACTGAGACGTGTACCAAACAAATTCTTTAAGATGGTTATTTCTCAAATATACATATATTAAATGATGAATGATTCTAGCCTTAATGGAAAAAACAAACAAACAAACAAAAAACAACAACAAAAAAACCCCAGTAAATTGTATACTGAACATTTTCAGAGTTTTGTAATTGAGTGGGCTGAATAACAACAGCCTAACATCAAAAGGATATATTTAATTTGGAGTGAAGTCAGCTTTCTGTGCCCTGCCCTTAAGAGGACAGTAGAAGAGTAAAAGTTACTGTTAAAATTAACCTTGAACATGGGCCAAATGTGACCTGCTGATACATGCATTAAAATCAACAACAGTTGTCCTAATCATTTAAGAGAAGAATTTATTACTAGATGTATTCAAGCCTGAAATCCCTCCCTACATGAATTTAGTAGGTCATGCACATGAGTCCAAAATCTTGTCCTGTAAGCCAAGAAAATTTTAAGTTTCTTGAGTATTTACCCTCTTCTGTGGGGAAAAATGTGAAAGCTACAGAAATGGAACAATTTTTTCCATTTGTATCAGTCCCATATGGCTTTGGTTCCTGAAGTCAGAAAATACAATTTTCAGTGTAAAGTCCATTCCCCTACATTTGGGCTGTGATTCTTTTCTGACGGTGATCTCCCAGCTGTAATACTGCTTTGCTCTTTTTTTTTTTTTTTTTCTCTAGCACATAGTTTCATAGCTCTTGCTTATTTGAAGCTCTTTTCCCACATTTGAGACAACATTGTCCCATATCTATGCTTCCAATTATAAGTAAGAATGAGCATTAAATTTAAATCACATTATAACAGCTACATTAATCAAAGGACACACTGTTACTCTGTTAAAAATCCATATATGGTATATTAATAATATGTCTGAACAGGGTTAATCATACGATACTGTGAACTCAGCGTTCCAAAGCAAGAATTTGCATCACTCAAGCAATTTCTGTTCTTCATTGCACTCATTCCATTGAAGTTAGAAGTTAGGGCAATGGAAGATACATGAGTAGAAAGTTTACCAAAGGATTTAATAGTGACCTTGAAAACTGGTCCTGTTTGTGTGTTTGAGACATATACATGTAATTTAACAACACTCAGAATGGGCTGCCATGGACCTACCTACACTGAAAATATTTAGCTTATTTAATGTTGGATTCTAGCAAAGTTTGACCCCTAACTGCTGATGCTAAACATGATTTCCAATGAAGTTTGTTGTCTGGTCATCTGTCAATCAGCATCATGTCTTCTAATTTATGATCTTGGCACCAAAAAGGAACTGAATACAGATTGGTCTGTTGAACAAACTTCACCACAAGATGTGCAGAACCACAGCAAGCCACTCTTTATAATCTAATCATTGATCTGACAAATGTGGAGTGAAAAGCACATTAGCCTCTAATACGGTAATAAAATACTGAATTTTGTAATGAAGAATGACAAAACACTTTTGTTGCTGCTCTGCTTATAAATAAAGCAGGTTTTTAGGGCCATGGTGGTCACCAGATAGGTTTGAAAATGACCTCTCCACATAGTTATGTGTTTAAAATATATCAGAGCTTAAAATTAAAAAAACAAAACAGAACAAAACAACCTACAAAACCCCCCAAAACAAAAACCAAAAAACTAAACCACCTTTACCTCACTCCTCCTCCTTCCTGGACTCATCTTCACTCCGTAATTTGTGACTCCCCTACCTCCTCCTCTGAGCAGTACAGGGGTATGGGGAATAGGGTTTGTGCTCAGTCCCTAACAGCTCCTCACTGCTGCTCCTTCCTCCTCCTAGTTTTCCCCTGCTCCAGGTTGGGTCCTTCCTATGGGCTACAGTCCATCAAACCTGCCCCTCCTTCTCTTCTGGCTTCAGTGTCTGCAGGGTTGTTCCTCACATTCTCCTCACTCACCTTCTCCCTGTCCCACGCTCTAATACCCAATCATATTCTGACATTTTTGCCCTTTCTTAAATACATTTTCCCAGAGGCCCTCCACTGATGGCAGAGGGACTTGGCTTTACCCTGCAGTGGTTCCATTGGAACCGAGTAGAATTGGCTGTGAGTGGAATGAGCCCTATAATTTTAGGGGCACAGCTCCATAATATTGTTTCCCTTACTTGTCCAGCTACACTCCTGTACATTAAGGAAGACTTCCTCTGAGGCACTGCAAGGCAAGTGATCCCCGTGGACTTCTGAGCCAGTCAGTTATCTATGAGCTGCTTTTAACTAAACACCAGGGAGATAATTGACCAGGTATTGATCAATGCAGCTGCAAACACTCTTCAGTTACTTGAAGTTTTCCATGAACTTACAAGGAGATCAATCAGAGGAGAAGGTATGCTATAGATCAGCCAAGTAGGATGCTTATTAGTTGGGGAAATTTTAGAGAAAGATAAAGCTTACCAAACAGCCTATAGCGAAGATCATACTGTCTTTTTCTGATTCACTTGGAGAGAAAGGATAACATCCAGTTCTCAATACCCCAGTATCAATACTTTTTGATAGTAGTTTTTTCACACTTAATGAGGAAGGAATATATCTAAACATAGCCTAAAGTCAATTACCATTGAATACAGCCACAGCACTTCTGAAAAGTATATCGGTTTTCCTTGTGTCCTGAAATTTAAAGTGACTGTCTATACTGAATATAATGAATACATAGAGAAAAGGGACTACCAGTGTATTTCTCTATGTACATTTAAAAAGTTTCCTGAAAATTTAAGAATTTCTTAATTTCCTCTATTTAAGCAATGATATTAAACACATAATTGGGATTATGCAATAATTGCAGATGATAACACTGAAATAGAGTATGTACAATTATCTCAATTATTTGAGAAGGAAAGATAGACATTAACTCTGTTCTGCTAGTTTAAAATCGCAGGGGCTTTTATTGTTAATTTCAACATTGAGATGTTACAAGCACAGAGGTGTCAAGATCAAGTATTCAAATTCTCCAATAATTCATGTGTGTGATTACAATTTAGCCTTTTAAGTTAATTTGCTTTCTTGTAGAAAATATGAAGATTAATTTGTCAATGTCTCTTAAATTAAGTTATGTCTCTTAAATTAAGGAATAGACATAGAATCATCGAATGATTAGAGTTAGAAGGGACCTTAAAGATATCGAGTTCCAACCTTCCTGCCACAGGCAGGAACACCTCCCACTAGAGCAGGTTGCATCCAGCCTGGCGTTGAACACTCACAGGGACGGGGCATCCACAGCTTCCCTGGGCAATCTGTTCCAGCACCTCACCACCCTCACAGTAAAAAATTTATGTCTAATATCTAATGTAAATTTCCCCTCTTTCAATTTAAAACCATTACCCTTCATGCTATCACTACACTCACTGGAATGTCCCTCCCCATCTCTCCTGTAGGTCCTAAAATGTTAGTATTAATCCTAATTTTTAATAACTTGGCATTCAGAAGCATCTTTTCCTTCCAATTCATGAAAAAGTATTTTGTCTCAGCACTAAATATCAGACTGCTTCAGGTTTGGGGTAGTAGAAAAGTTTAGCTACTGAACTGGCATACTGGGAGTTCCTGTGTCAGCATTACCTTTCTAGAACTAGTTTCAATGATGTTAAAAAGAAACAAATCCTAGTATTCTATGCATCTTTAATCCAAAGAGCATTCATGCCCCCCAATTATTTTTAACTGAATGATTCTCAGGATGCAGTGATACTGTTGTAAAATAGGAATCATTTGAAATTCTCATTTTGTGTCTCAACTTGTGTTTTTAAAGGCTTTGGACATAAACAAAGCAATTTGACTAAAACGTTTTGACAAATCAGTCAGTGCACTGAAGAGGTAAAACAGCAATAAAATATTCTAATAGCTACAGTGAAGCAAAGAAGCATATCCTGTAGGGCTTTTGAGTTCCATTTGTCATTAATTTCTTGGCACAACTCAATAAATATTCCATTATAGAAACAACCTAACCAGCTATCTGTGAAATCCTATATGTCTGCCAATTGGTGATTTTCTTTTGGAACCATCAGCAATTTTCACTGTACATAAGGCAACCTACTTTGAGGGGTGAAAGAATAAACAAAATCAATAGCTCAATTTTTATTTTTTTTGGTATTGAGATGCATGTGGAGCAAACATCTATTGAAGCCAAGAGCATAACTTAATTGAATCACACAAAGACAGTGTCATATGTTATTCTGGAAATTTAGTATAGTATAATACTACTCTATTTCTAAAGCAGCATTCATATTGCTGTTTCTATGCATTTCCTTTTGCTGTACATGGAAAACCTCAAATTAGTGACATACCTTAAGAACAATTCAATAAAATCCCATTTAACATTTTTGTTCACTATGAAGCCATAGTGCACAATTTTCAAAGATATTTTGATAATGTGCAGTGTTTGTGAAGACAACCAGAACATGTGGAATAATTTGCCTATTTGATAATATCAGGTCCCTTTCCAGCCTGCCCCGTCTACTGAAATGAATTGGAAGGCTATATTGATTTCCAGACCCAGACTCTACCTCCAACGCTTACAGCAGTAGAGCTGTCTCTATAAAGAGTCCTAAACTTCCTTATCATGGAATATATTACTAATAATAATCATTGTCTTCCTAACATGACAGAGCTCCTTTTTTAGAAGAAATAGCTCAACAGCTCACATCTTGAAACAAGCCCAGGTCTTGAACTACAGTCTTTTCACCCCTCAGTTTTGCAGTTCCCCAAAACCTTGGTCGTCTGCTTAAAACTACTAACAACAGGAATTTGGGCATTTCATGCTTGACTTCCATACTTCTTAGCCCACTTGTGCTTGTCTTCCTAAACACACAGACTGATGACAGTCTTTCAGTAAGGTTGAGGAAGGAAAGAAGGACAAGCAATAGAAGTTTGTTATACTATGGGAAGAAAGGCTAAAACTAAATTGAGTTACAATCTCAGAACCAGTCTGGGATCTTGGCTTGCTCCAAAGTAAAAACAAAAGGAGGATGAAACATGAAACCGTACTAGCTAAAAAGGCGTCTGGCTTGAAAAGGCTGATAGGCGTTGTACAGCTGGTCTAGGCAGCTGCTCAGTCCCACAGTAACTCTGGCAAAGGGCAACAGGAGAGGATGTAGCCAGAATCCAGTCATCGTCACTTGGCATGTGGCCCTTCATAACTAGCTGACGTGGTTTCAAGCAGCCATCTATGCTGTGGCAATGTTGTCAGCCAAGGTGATTTATGTAATTTAATATTGGGTTTTAATGTAAAGATAAATTCTCAGATTTTCAACAATGTGAAAATTTATTTAAATATGGTGTACTATGAATATCATTATTTTTGCAATTTGTAATATTTGTAATATTCCAGCACTAGAATCTACATATTCTTTCTCCAGAACAAAATAATTACTTTGACTTTCCCGAGTCTACTAGTCAATAATGGATATTTTTAAAAAAATTATACAGAATAGCCACATTTCTGTGGGTTATCTCAGTTATCAGCTTTATCCATCATAAAAAATCTTCACAGCTCTTATAGTAATTGAATCAGATTTTATATGTATGTATCACACAAAGACATAGATAAGTCTGTATATATAAAGGTAAATAAGTATAGAGAGAAATACATATTTTGCACACAGAGTTACCAATGTCTTGTATTTGTATCTGAAGGGAGTATTTGTGATAAACAATTTCAGTTTTCAGCAACACTATGGCCAACTGAACATGTTAGTCTCTTGAGTTTCATATTGAACAAGCTCTTTCTGGCTGTGCCAATAAATCTAGTTCCCACATAATTTTTTCTTTCTCACATCTCATACTCATCTTGTATCAAGTTCCAGCTTTTCTCTTTGCTTCTTTTTTAGTATTCTTTACATTCTATAATACTCTTCCTTGCAGCTCAAAATCCCCAAGTAGGGCTTACTGACTTTTCTCTCAGCAAAGCTGGTGTCAATTATAAAAGCAGCTTTGTCAATAACAAAACATGCATTTTAGAAATAGCAACAAATGATCAACATGAAAAGTCAAAATGTACCTTCTTTTCCTTCACCAAGAATTTGTTTGATTTTAACAGTTAAAAATAGCATTGACATTTTCATGTTTATGTTTTTTTTTTTCTCCGCAGTAGATATTTAAAACAGAAAAAGGTCCAAACTTCTTTCACTCTGAGTCAGTTTTACATCATATAAAAATACAAAGTACTCTTGTCTTTAAAAAAACACAAAAACACAAACAAACAACAAAAAAACCCAACCCACAACAGGAACCGAACAAAAAAAAAAAAAAAACAAAACCCAACCAACCAAAAAAACGAAACAAAACAACTGTTCTAGGTCAGAATCATCTCTGATTTAAGTAACCTGTAAGTTTTGACCATTTATTTCTAAATAAAATATTTTCAAACTGTCTTGAAACCCAACTATAATTTCCTCAACCCTCATTGTTCTATGTGAGGAAACACCCAAAACAGTCACAGGAGAAAACATAAATGAAACATGGAAACAAAATTGTTATTACCTTAAACATTTTGTGCTAGATAGAGAAGTTTTGCAGAGCATGAGAATCACTCATGCTGACCAGAGAGAGCAGTCTGTAGGGCACAGCTGAAGGTGACTCCTAAAACTACCTTGAGCTCAATCAGAAATAAAGGGGAAGCTGGTCAGGGATAGATAGATCTATGATTTCAATAGGTTTCTGCAGAAAGTTTACCGAGAAGCTGAATGAGGGCACAGCCTGTGCTGGGTCACCATAGGTCTTGGCTTCCTGAGGATCACCTCGGGGAGCAGTTGATCCTCACTGTCCCCTGATAGGAATGGAAGACAGTGCCCAGGTGTTTAAATTATTATATTTTGAATGGCAGAAAACAGATTTATTCATCATCTTTCAGCAGTGATGTGTCCTAGTTCCTCTGTATGAGCCTTTGCTGTGTCTGAGAGGCAGCAGGTCATGAGAAGATGGGATGCGGCAAGAACCAGTCCTTACACTTCTGGCAGTGAGGATCATGAGACAAAACTTAAGGAGAGCTTTGGCCTTTATCTCCTTTACCTATTACCTCTAAGTAGGCTGGAAACAGTTTGGACTTATCACTGTAGTTTTGTCTGGAAAATTCTATAACAGTTCTCACAACTGAAGAAACTTACTTCAGTTACTACATGAAACCAGCTTCAGTAGGTTGCATCCAGCATACTTAAGACTCAACTAATATTTGAGGGTTTTTTCCTTACAGAGCTGGGAAATGATTTTATGTGTTAAATGGACGAAAATCTGTTCTACTGTAAAGTCTACAGTAAGCTCAGCTAAAAGATGTTGTATTTCTACTGATGATATACTTCTAACAAAGATATTTATACAGGTTGATGAGGTGAACACTTTGTTTCTCCTGGTTTTTGTCTGTTGTACATAGTCCAGTCTTGAATTTTGCCTTTTGAGCAACCTTATCATTTCTGCAATTATTTTTTTTTCCCATTAATGTGAAAAATGTTTGAAGTCTGAGCAACTCCTTTCATAAGAAAAAACTTCATTTCTCTATGGAAATCCTCTTCAAAGCTTCATGCCACTGTGGGAAGAAAAGCCCTTTATAAAAGCTCACATTGTTTGAAGCAATTATCTTAATCTTTCTCCACTGAGTGGATATACCATTTTGAAGATATCTACATAAATGAGCAGGGCTTTTTACTGTGTTCAGACACTTAGTTTATTTGAAGTTCTTTCACCACCATCAGTGTTAGCACGTTAAGCAAATGCTTTGCATGAAGCTGAAAAAATGTCCATATCACATAGTTGAAATTATAAATTCACAGTACAATACTCAATTCAGGTTTTAGAAAACAATACAATGAAAATTAAAACTGTTTGGATCAGTTTGTCAAACTGATCCAAAATTAAAACTGTTTGGATCAGTTTGTCAAACACCAAAGAAGCACTGTATGGCAATATAAAATCCAACACCAGGAAAAAATATATTGTCAGCTATTTTGTGTGTATATGCACATACGAATTGGAGGTATCTATGCAGGTGATATATATGGTAACCAAATATTGGTAATATATAACATTTTAAAATCAAATTTTTTAGAGTTGTTTTAGAATAAGCTGTTGCAACATATTATATTCAGATACAAATCCAAACTATTTGTAGATCCCTTTTGGAACATTTTGTGTAGACCTACTGAGTTGCAAAGTACTTAGTATAACATCTGCAGGTAAAGAGTGGTAGTTTCATGATTTCCCGTGAGCTGAAAATGTGAGATTTAAGCTACCAATAATGAACCTTTTCAAATTATACTAACTTAAAATTGAAAGAATCTATTTTACCAAGTCATAAAAAATAATATAAATATTTAAGAACAGAAAACATCTCAGCAAAGTTGTCACGTAGAGTAACGGTCATTTCTGTCACAGCAGTGTGTGGTGCTTATAAGAAATTGTTTATTCATTATCTCTCCCTCAAAGAATACTGGGCAGCAACTTTCCTGTTGATGTGACTGATATTTTTAATTGTTTCCAATTATCTAATAAATTTCCCAGAATTTCTCTAATTTCTGGAATGTTTATTTCATATCTACTTTACTGTAAAAAGTAAAGACCTTTATCTCTAATGAAACATTATGCTTTAAATATTGTATCAGTGGTATTACTTAAGAAATGAATACAGCAAAGGATGTGAAAGAAGAAAGTAATTCGTAATCACAAATGTTACTGTAGTCAATGGAATTTCCCTGTTTCTCTAGCTGTCTATAGTAAGATCCTCTGTCATTTGCTGACCCTTTATTCTTTACCTGCTCATTGCCCTCTGATTAGATACACAGAGCATTTTCCAAGCAGATTTGTCAAGAACTGAAACACCATTCACAGCATTTGCTTGAATAAGACACAAGTAGCTATCCATAATGCTGAGGGGGCTTTGTTTGCTTGTTTGACTTATGGTAATTGTTTCATTTATGCCACTTCACTTAGAAGACAATATTTTATTAATTCTATTTTGGGGGGGGGGTTCATCTTCAGCCTAACTCCAAACATGTTAAAATATATGTTTCACCTCTCTCCCCACTCTAGAATATGTGTGGCTCTAATTTAGCTTGGAATCATGAGCTCTACCTAGGAAATAGTGTTTCCTATTGTAGTATAATCCTCAGTATACAAGTATTTTGAATTTTATCAATCTCTTGGAGAAACACAATTCATACACAAGCAGTACTGTGATGCGTTAATAAAGGAGTAATTCTCTCCACTCAAAACCTACTCCAAATGGTACACATTTGCATTTTGGTCACAAATACTGGCATATTAAATCAGTAACTAACAATGGAATTTACTTAGAAATTAACAGTCTTCTCAGAGAAGAAAACATAGTCACACCTTAGACTTTGAATTATATCATGACACTCAAACCCACTTTTCTTGGTGAAGTTATTAGGAGTTTTATTACAACAGCTTTTGTATTTGTGCTTGACTAGGTGCAACTTCTAGATTTGTTGTCAAGAGCAACATGAAAATGGGAACACAGGAATGGTGTCTTTCCATTGTAAGCGGCAATATTACACAGTCTCTTTCATGAATTGAGCAAGCTCCATGAAAAAGCTGACAAATGGAGAGTTTTGCATAGATTTTGTTTCTGTCTCCCAACATTTTTAGAAGGATACTCAGCTTTTTAGTGCACAAGGATTAGATGTCTTTCATATTCCTAAGAGCTATGCTTGTAGACCTGCAGCTCTGCCCTTTGCTTTCCACTCACTGTTCTCTGCACTCATATTCTTGTAAAATATTCCAATCCTCTTCCATGCTGATTTCGTCTGTCAACTTTGTGTCAACTGCAAGTTTCGTTAGCATGATCCCATTGTTTCCGCCAGAGTAATTAATAGAAAGATAATAAACCTCAAGGATCTCCGTGGATAAACCCATCCAGCAAAATCATTGTCCTCTCATCTAAGGTGTTCCCACTTACTAATACTTTTCTTTTGGTAGAAATTGGGCTATCCTGACTTTTTTTTTTTTTTTTTTTAAATAAAGAAGTGACTCCTTTTATGGTGTTACAAATAGTTGTGAATGCTGAGTATTCAAATCATTTGACAAAAATGTCCTGAAATATTTTGTACCACCAGAAATGACACTTTTCAAAATCAAAGACCTGTCTTTGGTGAACAGTTCAGGGATCCTTCTGTTGTACATCTTTTTAGCTAGTCAGTGTATTTAACTTGAATGGTTTGCTCATTATATACCCATTGTAGAATACAGCAATATCGACTTTCAGAGAAATGAAATAATGCATACAAGTACATTTTCACACACACAAGCACGTGCATCCTTATCAATTGCATACAAGATAAAGTGATTAAAAACTTACATAAAATCATATTAGTTGGAAGTAAATAATCGATGCTGTCTTCACCAACATTGATAATGTAATCCGCAATTCCCTGCCAACTACCATATTGACAAAATACTTACATGGATCATAAGAGATTTTCAAAGTACAAGCTTATCCTCATAAAGTGTATTAACTAAGCACAGGGTATAAATCCATATTCCACTTGCACCACTGAGCACTAAAATTCAGGCCTTCTTTTTTCTCCTGAGGTAATTTCTAACCATAAGGCAGTCATTCAGAGAAATTGCATCCCTAGCTCCTTAAGGCTAAGCATCTTTCTACTGTAGGAAATGCTATCTAATTACACCAGCAAATAAGCAGCCTTCTTAAATTGAATTCCCTGTGACAGTTAACATGTGATGACATTTAGGAATGTTTATTTCTTTAAGGTTTCTTCCAGTTGCAAAAATAGTCTAACCTGTACAGGCAAAATACGTTGTTATACTTCCATTTGCTTTCAGATTTTCTGGAAAGCAAGCTATTTAGGCCTTATGGGAACTATTTAGTTAGAGATGTTTTTGGGATTTAGGCAAAAATCTCTATTTAATAGAACATGAGACTTAACATACCACTTAAAAAAGACAAAAACCCCCAAACCCTTAGGCTCTTTATTTGCAAACCCTTTCAAGTAGTGCCTTAATACCAGAGATAATGTACCAAATCTTAAAATCAAAAAAGTTTAATTAGAACAAGCCAGAATAGCAGGGGAAAAATCTCCAGAAACATCTACTTTTACATTGATTGCCACTTAAAACAACCAGAGACACAAATACTTAGTATGTGGTGATATCACAGGCAAATACTTTTTGTTTTGCCTTTTAAACAAAGCAGTGGCTTTTGGGAACTGTGTACTAATGTTGATTTTGGGGAACATTGCCTTGCTATAGGTTTGCAACTGCAGAAGAAATTTGTAAGGGAGGACGATTATTCCAGTCAGAAAGCTTCAAAGATACTATGCTTATTGCTCTTAACTTTAGATATTATTACTGCTGTAGAGGTAGACTATGTCCATACCTCAGAGGACATTGTAGCATACTGGTAACTTAAACACTTTAAATGATCTAGGTCAGGTACCAGATGCAGCCTAACAGCAGCTGCACAGAGCTCTTGCAGCTGCATGAATGTGTACTAATTTACCTTGCTGAGAAGACTTGATAATTCCCTCAAGCTGAGCTCCGCATTAGCATGGTTATCCTGCTTGCTTTTTTGAGTTAGGTCGAGTAACTTCACAGTGCAGGGATACACAGCATAAAAGAAATCATCAAGGCTTGAAAGCTATGAATATGGTCAATGGTCTCACTAGGAGGCATGTTTACTAGCAGTCATAGCTCATCCACTGATGTGGTGATGTCCAAAGCATTTAACAATATGCAGTGCATACTTTTCCTCTGCACCATGCTATCATGTAATAATGCATGTGCTCTGCATTATTTCTGTCTTAAAAATAACACCAGTCTAGATTTCTAGATTTCACTTTTTTAACTCAATATGAATCACAGGAATAGGGCTGCAGCAGGAAGTCCTTCAAGACTCAGCAGAATTATTATGTTTAATTCTTCTGTTTCTATATTCTGTTTTGTCTGTAGCAGTGTCTTTGATTTCCTTGATTTTTGCCACGGGAACTGTTTATCTGATTCTCAATGCTATTTTGGAACTGCTTGCAGGAAGTGCTTTCTCTGTCCAATAACATTTGTGTGACAGATGGTGCAAATGACCACCACATAGATGTTAGAGTAGTGTGAAATGATATTGCTTACTGCTTGATGTTTTACCAGCTGGCAACAGTGGATGAATAGCAAGGATAACTCTGGAAAAGAAAATATAATTCTGTGTCCATATTTCTCTTAATTTTGGGACTAAATTTTAAGTCTAGCTCCTTTTCCCCTTTTTTAAATTTCTTAGTCTTGTACATTTGTTCTTGCCAATGCCCTCTAAGGACATTTGCAAGGCAAATTTCTTTCCATTGGAGGTAGGGCTCACCACCTTAGTCATTCTTTCTCTTTAACCAATCCATTTCTTAAGCTCCACTATTCTTTGTGGTACAGGAAGGTTTTCAGTGAATGTGTGCAGAATATATTGTTCCATCCAGACGCCTTTAGGTCTCTCAGTAAGTGTTTGGGTTGCTAGCTGTTTTGGTCCAACAAGCATGTCAAGAATTCACTTGTCTGGAACAATGAAGTCTAAATGAAAGAAAATTTAACCTTTATCATCTCTCATCTTCCTCCCAGTATGCACATCTTCACTCTCTCTGTTTGGCGTCTCTGAACTAAAATCCAACATAAATAATACACAGACATCCAGCTTCAAGATGACAAGGTTTTTCTTGTCAGGCTAAGCAATCATTTTCCTATTTCTATTTGTACTGCAACTCTCCACTCATATCTCCATTAAATCCCCTTCTCACACGGCCCACAACCCTGTTTGTTTACTGCTCTAAGATCAACAATTCCTCTGTTTCCTGCTCCATCAAGCTCCAGACTGATGGTCTCTCATGTCATTTTATATCCTAATTTCTGCCAAACTCTTTTTTCCAAACTGTTAGTGAAAAAACTTATACCAGGTCTTCTCCTGACTCCTGAGCATTTTGCTAAGATGTATTAACTTTTTTTTTTTCTTTTTTCTTTTTTTTTTTAAGACACTATTCTCTCTATGGCATACAAAATCTACAACACATAAAGTACCCTGCATGTGATAGTGGTGGACAATTCCTTTTTACTTTGAAATAGTCACTCAAGAGCATTCCCAATTACTGTCTGGTCTGTTGGTGAATAAAGCTTTGAGCAGCAGTGTTAAAAAAGGTAGAAACTTATTTTACAAAATGAACCTTGATTAATGAAGCAGCAAACATTCAGCTTCTGTAAGCCTGAAACCCAAGTGAAACCTGTATTTAGTTATCTACTGTTTTCTATGTTACAGAGGTCTGAGAATGCTTTACAATGACTTTTAACTACCTGTTCTCAAATGTAGCTATGAGTAAAACCATTTAAAACACCCACAAAAAGATATAAGAATCTGGGCAATACTGAAAGATACCATATTTTCAGAGTCATTTAGCAAAATATTTCTAAGACAGTCTCTTTTCCCTCCTTACAAATAAAGTTCTCCCTCAGCTGTCATTTTATGTTCCATTTAATGCAAAAATCTTTTCTCTGAATAAGACTGGTGTTGCTCTACTGCTAACCATTCAGTGTTTTGTCTGACAGATCAGATCCCTGATTTGTCTCTTTGACCAGATGATTCACATGTCTGAATGCTTTAATCGCTTTTTTTCCTTTTACTGTAATATCAAACTTCTACAACTTGTCTTCAATTTCATTTCCCTTTTAAATTTTCCTACTGTAAACAGCAGTTTCAGTTCTGACTATTCCATGGGACAGCTGTCATTGCCATTTTTTGTGTGCTTGTTTTTGGTCACTCTTCTCTCCCTTATGCTGACATTCGGCATTTGGAAAATCAGCACCTCGATATCTTTTTGCAAACCTCCCATTTCATGAAGCCTACCTAAGCAACAGTAATAAAGCTGAAAATGTGTAGCAATAACTACCTGTCATATCCAGCACTTTGTAATTTACTTTGCTCTATCTTTAAGATCACCAGTCATCTTGCACGTGTCTCTTGTGATAAAATTCAAGCACAAACTCATTGTACTCTTTTTCTGTCCTGCATTGGTATATTAGCTATAACAGTGGGACTATCATCTGAGATTAACACACTTAAATATTAAAGAAATACAAATATAGTTAATGGAGACATCAGTTATATTGAAAGGAAATATTTCTGCTTGGTTTCCATACTGTATATTAACACAAAAGAGTCTTGTTGGAACAGATTGAAGCAGAAGCATTACTGTTATTTGGCAGCGTTACAAAAGGTAAACACTATTGAATTCAGCCTTAAATCATGAAACCACATTAACTGCATGGTAAAAGGCAAATGAAAAGTATTTATCTAACATACACACAAAAGGGAAAACCTATACTATATTATTTTAATACTTAAGAACAAATGAGTCACCTTCAGAAGGCTCCATTGATTGTACACTGAGGTTTAAATTCACACATTGAGATCAGCTAGATAAAATATGTTGGAGTAGAAAATAGCTTGATAGGATAAAGAGCATTGTATATTCATCTCTAAGGGCTTTGCCACATCCCTTCACTGCACATTCTGTTACAACCCATTGCTTCAGGACAGACAATCTGTAAAGTCTGGCCTTTAAATGGATTCTATTAAGATGGAAAAAATTATAGCTTACTGATTATATACCAGGCTAAGTATTGGAAATAGTAAGATTCCATACGGAAAGAAGAAAACAAACAAACCAAAACAAAAACCAAAAAGCAAACAAAAAAAACCACAAAAACAAACAAACAAACAAACAAAAAAGCAGGAAAAAGCATTCTAAAAAGATGTTTTATTTGGAAACTCTACTTTTTAGACAATCCACATTTTCCTTGTCTTCATCCTAGAGGTAAAAAAAAAAAAAGGCTTGGAGAAATGTAAAATTTTTGACTATTGGGTGTGTTTTAAGGATGATTGCTATAACCTAAAACATGGAATTTTATAATTTATTTCCTTAGACTCTTAGTAGCTTTGTTAATCCTTTACATTTTATTACTCCTTTGGCAGAGAAGACAACAAAAAAAGTTTGGTCATCAGGAAAGGTTATCAAATAGTAAAGAACTTCCTTGACATGGGAGAGAAAGATATTCATGTTCTGTTCCAGGAATAATGATGCTGATGTTCACATATTTGCTTTTCTATTTTGTCTCTGCTTAACCTTCACTATCCCAAGAGGAAAGAACTTGCCTCTGACAAATTATTCGCATTGTGTCAAATGACACTAATCAAGTAATTTATTAGCATAAGTTTTCAACTGTTCCTCAGAACAACAGCACTAAATAGGCAATTAATTCTCAAGTCATGCTGTGGGTATTAATAGCAGTTGAAATGGAGAAGGACAGTATAGCAGGAACAATTTGGTCAATTGGGTAAACAACACATATAACCCCAAATAACTTGATTTATTATTAGTCTAACATTCAGATTGATCTATGTAGTCTGTAGGAAAAAAAAAAAAAAAAAAAAAAAAAAAAAAAAAAAAAAAAAAAAAAAAAAAAAAAAAAAGTTACATGAGGATCAGCAAGGAAATACTGCTTGAGGGGGAAGTAAGATTATAAAGATGTTTCATCTGAATTATAAAGAAGAGTTTAGTTTCCTTAGTGCTGCTTCACTTAGTTTCAAACTGATATTAATTGGCCAGATTTTCAGAATACTTCATCATTCCCTATCTGCATACCAGTGTCAACAATTGCACATTGACAGTCAGTCCCCTTCAAAAATTTGCTTCATGCTCTTACTATGCTGTTTCTTTTGCAAGAAACTGTTCACAATGGTCTTCAGCCTGAAAAAAACCACAAGACATAATATTGAATCCCATTCATTTTCAGAATTATTGAAAAAGCTGATTAACAGCAGTCTTGAAAAACTGTACTGCTTCTTTGGCTTTGGTTTTTAATTTTTTTAATTAAAAGTTTTAATTACTAGGGTATTCCAGGACACGTTTGTCAATCTTGTATTTGAAACTGCACTTATTCTATCATAAAAAAATAACAGCAGCCATCAAGTCTAAAAAAAAAATCTTCACTTCATAGTTTCCTCTCTTGTATAAAATATTGTAAGACAGGGTTTAGGTTTGACATTTGTCACAATTTTTGGAGGAACAAAGCCATCATACCTATTGAGTACCCTAAATTAATGGATCCATAATGGAAATCCAGTGTATTTTACTATGCATTGCTGGTAGTGCTTTGATTCAGTCCTACATACATTGTTTTAGACTTTGGTGCAGATCACATTTCCCACAAAATGTCATTCTTTGCAGCTGCCTGTGAGCAAAGAACGACATGCAATAAAGCAAGTTTGTCAGAGTTCCTATTTGCTTACCTTCTCCCTTACTCATCTGCTTAAACTGAGCTTATGTGATTTAATGATAATGAGATAGTCAGTAAGTGTAGCAAACGAATGGATGTTCTGCTGATCAGCAAAGTTTTGGTCTTGTCACCTACATCTTGTCACTTGGCAGAAATCAGGTTGAGAACAACAATTCCAAGAGCTAAACAACTTTGATTCTACCTCATAATTTTTCCAGCTAAGTAAAAATAAAAAATTTGCAATAAAATTATGAAGATATATCAGGGATCTTTACTTAACAGTATGTTGACCGTACCAAGTACTATTAAAGTAATGGAACAGTAAGAAAGATCTGGCATCAGTCTGCATGTGCTTTGTATTTTTATCAATATTACTTTTGTTTTACTTTAGAGAAAATACTCCCATAGTTCTCTGCATTTGAGAAACTCTACTGGAAGTAATGTGTGAGGTTTTTTTAATTTTGATAACATAAATTGCTTCCATCTGTAAGACCTCCTGGACTGCAAACACACAGAGAGCTGTTACTGAGAATGTCACTGAAAACTGGGGTCTTCTCCGTTGAATTATTTAGTCATCTAGTTTTTCAAGTTAAGTATAATCATTTTACTGAAAAAAATCTGAAGTTACTAGGCCTCTACCAAGCTATGTATTCTAGTAACATTCAGCCATCTGAATTATGTTTGAAGCTCTGATATCTCTATGCTGATGAATATACTTTCTGCCATAAATTGAGATCAGCAGTAGTTAGTAAGTTGTGCTGTTCCCTTGTGTGATATCTTAATTTTGGTCGACAACTGTTTCTCTTTTCTTCTCCTCCTCCCAGGCTATGAGGAAAATAGAGGCTGAGAAAAGGTTGGGTTCATTCTGTTTCCATCAGGCTGAACAAGTTACATCTTCCTTCCCTCTTCACATTATATCCTCCCACTAACTGCTGTTCTGCTCATTTCTCTGGTTCCACTGATACTATTATTGCTGAGAAGAATCTGAAAAACCCAGGTGAGCAGCAGGCCAGATCTGCATTTATCACCTGTAGAGATGCTGTGCGTCTTACTCCTCATTTCTGGCATCCTCTTTTAAAACCAAGTAGAATTTAATTGTTGTTAATTGAAATTACTTTGACTATATTTCACACCAACATTTGCCTACTGCTGTGTTGATTGAACAGCTGAACTATAATATTCATTGTTGGAGCTGGCTTTGGAGGAACAAATGTGTACGGTGGCTACTGAGTCTATGTTTTTATATGCGTTTAAAATTCAGACAACATTTTGGGGTGCTATAATAACACTTCAGAAACACATCTAATGTGATTACCTGGAGACTTGCCATGAAGCTGCAGTCAATGCTCTGTGCCATGCAGTATTTTCTTCCTGTCCAAGACATGTTTTGTGTATTTTCAAGATACAAGCATCCAGTGAATATTTCCCAGTTGGTGGGAATTAGCTGGTCATTCAGAAACCATTTTTCCTGGAGTCTCAAAAGCAAAATGACAAAAGCCCCTGAAGACTAACCCAGCATTAAGTTAGAGGTTGTCCACTACTGCACCTGTCTAATTCATCTGCATCACTGTAAGAAAAAGCAGGCAAGGAAGATGTTACCAAAACATCTGTGGTAAGAGGTGGGGTTTGGTGGAACAGAATTAGTGGCACACTTCCCTCACAGAGAGGCATGAGCTGAAAGGAATGGTAGAAAAGGGTAAGAATCTAAATTTATTGATCTTTACTTCTCATGAGGTAAAAAATGCATACATCTCAATTAAACTCTCAAGGAAGTTGAAAAGGAGGAAAAGTCACAACAAGTTTTGTCGTATCTTTGGAAAAGTTCAGAAAGATTCAGTCTATTTAGGAATTTCCCAGTCTCATAAGGTGCACATCATATATCTACAAAGGGGAAAAAAGTCCCACACTAAAGCTCCAGAGCTATTTCTTTTGTATACGTCCCCCATATTTCAATACGCAAGCATTCTTTCAGGGGAAAGAAAAAAAAAAGATAAAAAAAAAAGAATTCCTGTGTATAGAAATGTCTATTAAAATACTATTGGAAATTTCTAGTGCTGAATATCCATAATGCTACTTGTAGTTTATTCATATACCTCAAGGGCCTGGGAACCAAATATTTTGGGGCATTTTTTATAGATATTTAGGGGAGAGGAAGAGGAAGACTTTCCCTTGAAGGAAATAAGTAGACATGAAATTCTGCAAAGCCTAACACAACAAACTGCATTATCACTTTTGTAGACAGATAGGACCCCACTCTTATGCAAAAAGGATTTTAAAGTAAACCTTGAGAGGTAAATATCAATTGTCAGCATTTATTCTGACTTATTAAGCAATTTAGTCACAACAGAAGAATGAATGACTAATTTTGCTCTTGAACATTATCTGGTGATCAAGACATGATTGCTAGGGATGGTACTTGAGATCTTCACAAGCAAGCAAGTAATTTTTAAAAATCACAGTTCAGGGAATGCCACAGATGTTAACACCATTCCCAAATTAAAAAAATAGAAGGAGCATCACTGGGCTCAATTTTTTTAAATATTTGTGATCTTTTGAAAGATCCTGAAGATAGGTTCCAGTTAGGAACGACTTGGGTGGGTGAGAATTGTTTCTTTCAGTGCTTGTGAATAAGGGAATGCATAAATCGTTATACTAATTTCTGGGTTCACCTAGGCAGCTCAGCAGACCAGCACATGGAATTCTGTATTGTGACTGCATCGGCACTTGAGGTGCAGCTCCAAGAAAATTAAGGGAGCTTTCCCAGTTGCCAGGACTGCAGTATTGCCTAGCTCTCACATGCATAATGAACTGGTGGATTAGTATTTGATCAATCACAGAACTTCACTGTGGGTTAAATTTCTTTTAATGTAGTGGAATAAAATTATCTACCAAACAATATTTGTCAGCTCTTGAAAATAAATAATAGTGGGGTTTTTTTCTGCAGAATCCAAGGCATTAACATTGCTTGAAATAAAACGTCATTATTCAGCTATTTTAATAAAAGATATGACATTGAGACATTTAACCATTGTAAATCAATAAAGGGGTTCTTTGTCTTCACTTTTAGAATGTAAGGAAGTTAACTAGGCTGACATGTCCAAAATAGATTTTTTGAGAACCTGGGATAGGTAAGGAAAGGAGTGAAGATTTACTTTTTAGTATACATAAAGGACTTCCATTAATGTTACAGAAAATCCCTAATATGTCTAGTCATCCTCATTCAGTCAAGATGACCACACAGTATAATCATACTTATCAACCCACCATATTCTTCCCCTAATCCCCAATATTAAAATTCATGACAAAGGCAGAAACAGTAAACTCTAACAAAAAAAAAATAATAAAAATATAAAAAATCATTCATCCAGGCTTCCCTTCCCAATACAATCACACAGATATCTAGTTCACTTTGCTTCTTCTTCCCCATCATGCATGACTTCCATTTCCAAATATTTAGCCTTTAGCTTCCATCCAGAACCTAAGCCTTAAGTTAACAAACCAATCAACCCCATCAAGTTCTAAGCAATAAAACCAAATCCTAGCTAACCCATCACCTCTTTTCTCAAAGATAGCCAGAACATAGAGAGGTCATTTCATGCCACCACTGCTTAGGTTTCTCACACTAGCAAGGTATGTTGGAGGAGGAGTGAGGAGAGGAAGCAACAGGACAAGATACACCTTCCTTTCTCCCTTCTCAGGTGATGCCATATGGTACAGCTCTTTGCCTGTGTATGTACGTATCTTTCATTCTCTGCTTTTTCCTGTGGGCAATCATCCATCATCCATCATTGCACTGTATTTAGCATGCTGCCAGTACTCTCTACATCTCTCCAGGGGTTCGTTCTGCTTTGGTTATGCGAACCCCAACATCACTGCTTATTTCCTACAGCCCAATATATTTCCCTGTGCAATTTAGCTTCATTAGAGTAACTGTACAGCATGCAGAAAAAGATCATTTCTCTTTTAAAGTGTCTCTGTGTAAAACATTACAAATTCAAATTAGAAGTTCATGGCTTAACAAGAGATAACCCCGGCCTCGCTCAGTGTAAGGTCAGCAAAGATTTTCCTCTACTGGCAGATAAATGTTCAGTGAATAAAAATTTTAGAAACAATATCATTGTTTTAAAAGGGCAATACAAATGGCTTCAGCATGTGCAGCAACATTACCTTTAAATCCAAACACCAAATTGAAAAATACTAAGCATGTCAACATCAAAAGAAGTGGCTCACCAGGTAGTAAGATGAAAGCAGTGTGAAAACTCAGGGAGGCATTTTGCAGATCTCATGTCTAGAATAATAATAGTAGTAGTAGAAAAGATATACATAAGGCATATATTAATAGTTATATATATGTGCGTGTGTATGTGTGTTCAAAATGTGTATATTCACTTTTATATAACATATCTGTATTAGATATGTTTAAAATTAATCACCCTTTATAGGTGTTTTGTATATATATTTTATATCTATCTCTATATGTACATTTATGTACATATGTGTATATGTGCATGCACATGAAAGCTTAATTGTATATATATGAGTTCTATATATTTGAAACTTTATGAATTTTAGTTTTCATTTTACAAATAACAAATGATGGGGGAATGATAGGTGTTGCAAATGGGATAACGTGGTTGCAGTGAAGTGAGGGCAGACTGACCTTTTAGAGGAGCCAGCAATGATTTGCATGTGGTAATCTGCTTTATTTTTTTGCTACCTCACTCTTCTTGCTCTGTCAGGCTTGCTAAATTAGTAAGTTACATTGTGACTGATACACCTAACAGGAGAAGTCATTTAGTGAAGCCTGGGCCAGCATATCCTGTTTGAACAGTATGCAGTATCTTCAAAATCCCTTCATTTCCTGCAGGGACAGCAAAAGCTTCATCAGCTCTGCTGTGCCAAATGCATTCTTCTGCAAGTGCTACTTCCAAGAAAAAGAATATTGAAAATCTTCACTCATACGAAGAGCCACTCAAGTTGTACCACACTGCACCACAGAGAAACCACAGGCATCTGTCTGCATGACAGCCTTCTACAGGGTATCAGAGGTGGAGCTACGTTAATGCTGAGGACCAAGTCATTGCACTCCTTCTGTGAAACACATCCTGCAAGGAGACGTGGGGGCAGGTGAAGGGCAAGGGAGGTCTGGGGTCACCAAGTCTGTGACTGTTCTGCCCAGGGGCTGGAACCACAACATCAGAAATGTCACTAAGCTCCTCTGGGTGAGTGGGCAGAAATCTGGAGCTGAGCCCTGTATCCATACCTACCAATGGAATTGTGCTAGTGAAAATCATTTTTATCTCCAAAACTGGCAAATTAGTGTTAGAAGTCCAATTCCACATTCACTTCTAAGTAACAGAGAAAATAAATTCAGCTTGCTTTTTTTTCAGTCTCCATGTCCCATTTTTGTAGGTTTTTTTGCTGATTTTAATACAATTGCCTACTGCTATCTTTAAAAGCTAAAACTTAAAAGAAAAAATTTAGCTGAATCTCAGACAGTCCTCTAGAATTAATCCTTTTCTGACAAAAGAAAATGTGATCCTAGTGCATGCAGTGAACTGCAGGGGAATACATTCATAGTTAGATGTTTAAGTGCCTAATTTGCTGCTGCTGACACATGGGCAGACAGATACAGTATCTAATACCTAGCAATTAAATTACATTGAAAATGAATGGAGGTTTGCAACTGAGTCCATCAAGACAAAGAACACTTGAAAAATTGAAGCTTAAAGTACTGGAAGATTGCTCTTAGGGTTTTCTAATATCAACTTTAAAAAAAAATAAATTTGAATATACAGTAAGGAGCAAGTAATCAGTAAGCTAAGAACTCTATGGATTTAGTACTCATTCTGCAGAAAATTGCAGTATGTACACTGCTAGCCAGAATACAACAGTAATTCAGTGTCAATTGCAGTGTTTTTATTCCAACACTGGATTACTCTGAAGTGTGCTTTTTGGTTACAATATTTTATGTGAATCATTAATTCTTATACTTAAGAATGTGTATCCATGAGCTATAAAAGATATAGCACATCTTCATTCTTTACAATCTGCAAAAAAAAAATCATCCTGGTACCAATCATTTTGAAGGAGATATAAAGAGTGACAGCACCAGTTGGTTTTAGTAACATGTATTGCATTCTTCTATAAAGCTATTTAATAGTCTGCCCCCTATAAAGCTATTTAATACAAGCCTGTCTCATGCTGCTTTCCATTTCCACTGATGTTCTCTACAGCTCATCTGATTTTAAAAGAACAGGAGCCAGATCTATTTTCAGGATACCCAGGGTATATTGGAGAGATCAAATTACTGTGACCTGTCACAGACCATGCTAAACTCTAAGCAGTTGCTCAATTCTAGTTTGTAGGTAGTTCTTTGCTCTCCCTCCCCAGTGCTCGTGCTCTGGGTGGCTTACTGACACACAAACTGCTGTTTCTGCTATTTGTGATATCTACCAAAACATCCACAATAATAAATATAAACAGAAAACTAAGGACCTGTAATCAATGTGCAATTCTATTTTACAAGTCAATAGCTTCAGTTTAAGTGTTTTCCTACATTTTCAAAGTAATCAGACACAGAAGTTATTAACCACAAAAGAAATACACAATAGATTTTGGGAAAATTGGAGAGGGCTTTTACATCCCGAATTACTTCTCATCTTTTTCTGCTTTAGGCAATGATTTTTCAACACAAATGATGCTTTGTTTATGTATATCAGCCTAACATTCAACAGTTTTAATGGAATTGTATTTGCCTCCAACAGATGTGACTTTCTCTTTCTTTTCTACAGTAGTCTTGTTTCATGCCTCAATAAAATTTTCTTGAGCTTCTCTTTTCTTCCTAATACTAAAGGCAAGAGTATTGGATAAATTCAGTAGTGGTCAGAATAGGGTGAATATTCAGCATCAGGAGTAAAATGCAGACTCTTCCTCCTTCTCTGAGCAACACTGAAGTTGAGAATTGAAAACGTACTAGGGTTAATGAGTCTTATTTACAGAAAACAATTTGAGAGCCCATTAAGCTTCTACATCATGTGAAGAGTCTTGACCTAGTAAGTTAACAAACAGGGGTTTCCACATACCCATGATAAACGCTAGGGTGTAATTAGCAGACTTGAAACTCAAAGGAACAAGCAGACATGAATTTCTTTCAGTGAAACTGAACATCAGACAGGCTATTGAAATGTCTGAAGAGAGAATCCCATGGTTAGGATGGCTTACAAAAAGGCTGAGAGATAAGTTTGGGGTTTTTAAAGTGCTTTCAGGAAATTCCAGTACAATTCCATTGATGCACTTCACCTGTTATATCCTAGTTGCACTGAAAAAAGCAGTGGGGAGACGGTGGCCTTGAATAGCCTAAAATTGAAGGCTGCTTCCATTTATTTTTCCTTGAATACGTATGTTTTTGTTTTAACTACAATACTTTATATTAGCAGTTTGAGAACCCAATTTTAAAGATTTGAGGCTGATAGTAAGAAAATAACATATTAATTATATTACAATGGCACATGTGTTCATTTACCCACTGTACAAAAACATTAAAGTTGAAAGTTCTTGCTTGAATTCCTGTTCTTGTTCCAGGTTTGTAAGTTCTCTTAACAGAATAAGTAGGTGACGTTCGTAGAACAGATTTTCAAAGGTACTCCTAGACATGCAGCTGAGTATCTAGATACAGAAGGACTTTTTTCCACTGGCTTTAGGCATGTAAATGCTGCATAAAGTTTGAAACCCTCTTTAATGAACTTTGAAAATACAAACCTATGTGAAATTCAATACTTCTTTTTAACACAGCAACAAAAATTTCAATTTTTTAACCACTGACTCCTGGACAGGCACATTCTGGGATGCAGACGAAAGAAGTAACAGTAAATAAAGAAAGTAAGCAATTCAGCTGAAACTCTTCTGTATAACTATACAGTTGAAATATATTGAGTTTTTGTACAATACATTTCCTTGACTGTGTATGAAAAATATATCTGTACATTCAGACAGAAAAGAAGGAGACAGATACTACCTATTATGACAATCTGTCACAAAATAGATTTTTACAGTTCCAATGCATCTATACTGAAATAATTAATGCATTTTTAAGCACATGGAAAAGTATAAGAGATAAATGCAAGTTGTAACATTATCAGCCTCTGAGTTAATTTATCCTGTTCTTTGGGTCTCCATACACTGGAATGCAACCTGAGTTAGCTAGTATAATACTATATTGTTAGGACTCTTTTGTATTGCACACCCCTCTATGGCTTCCATGAAATGTTGTCAAAAGAAAAAAATTCTGTCTCATCTCTTCCTACATCAAGTGTGTGTAGTTGCTTGAACTAAAATCCATGTATTTTTTTGTAGCTTCTGCTAGGATCTGCAGTTCAAATCCCACCCTACATCAAGACACTGTCCTTGAGCTAGGATATTTTATACTGTTCGCTTCAACTTCTACCAAGAAAATGATAGCAATTAATGGCTGGTTAGGTTTGGCAACAATTACATAGGAACTCCTTAGCAGTGGTGCCTTTCAGTAGTCCATCTCTCACATAAACCATTATCACAGACCTCAGAGCTATAGCCACTGTGGTACATTGAAATTCCGGTCAGACACATTAAGTGATTTTTCCAGTCATAAAAGCTTTGATAAGACAGACTTATAACTGCACAGTTTGGATACTTTCCACAATGAGGTATTTTCTGTATCATTCACCAGTGTAGTCCAGGCTTCATGACTTTATCCAGGATTATGTTTCCTCTTCTCCCTGATACTACTCATGGCATTTTCCACAGCATACCAAACCTTAGGTCAAATTTTCTGCCACTCTCACAGATCAGTAGTTAACATCCCGCCTCCCATCTACTGTCTCCTCATTCTTCAGTCAGATACTGGCGCAGAAACGGGAGCATACCATTTGAGGTATAACATCCTATCTGTACGCAGCAGGCCTTCCTCTCACAATTTTTTCAACCATGGCATTTTTACCTTAGTTTGCATAAATGCAAATTACATTACAGTTCATTAATTTATCTAGCACTTAAAAAACAAGTCACGGAATTAGTCTCCATAAACCTTCTGCAACCTTGAATTTCAAAACACTGGGAAAATGTTCTATAGCAAGAGGTCCTGTTTTATTTTTGTGCCTTATATGTACAGGGTATTATTCCATATTCTTTATGTAATGATAATAGCCAACAGATACTTTTCTTTCAAAAAAGAAAAATAAATCACATAGTCTCTTTGTTTCCTCCTCCTTAACTTATCATTATCTTAGACATACATATAAACTTTTCTAGATTTCTGTTTTCTCTGCAGAAAATATCGAAGGAACATAAAACCAATAAAAACAAAAAGTATTTAAACAAGTAAAACATATAATGATAGTCCCTCAGCCCCTAGATTTTAGCTGAAGGGACTTCCTGAGCTAGAAGTAGAGTTTTTCTGACAAAATCGGAGAAGAATAATCCATCCAAATTTATGAAATTCAGTCAGTTCTGGAATCCATGCAAACTTTCAACAAGAAGTTCCACAACTATAGGCTGTGAGAAACTCCATCTTTTTAAGTTTTTTTTTTAATTCACCAATAATTTATTTTGATGACTGTTAGTTCCTAAGTGACTAAATTTTGAGCAATCATTCCTCATCAGCTCCCCTATGCCATCAGTGACTCTAAATACTTTTCTAATGCCCTCCATATAGTCATGTTTTCCAGAGTGAACACTCATTTTTCACATGTAAGATCTTTCACACTTTCACTAAAACTTGTTTGCCTTATCTGCCCCTTCTTCACTACAATACTTTTAACAGGTACTTTAAATAAAAGCAGCATCTTAATCTAATATTTGGAAACCAGCAAACATATAAAACCCGGTATGTTTCCCCCATTTCAACTTTACAGAATGTCAGAGAGTCATGTACTGTGGCCACAACAACCAAGTGCACCCAATCACCCATATGCTGATATTACAAGGTGGCAGCTGCTGCTTGTGTTATAGTGGAGAAACACTCCTTGCATACACAAGCATCTAGTGCAAAATACAGGTAGAGGAAGTTAAAGCCAGTCAGTAAACCAAACCGAATCTTAGAAAATCACCATGGGCAATCTTTAAACTTTCTGTGGCTCAGATAGTGGCAAGCTCATCCATTAAATATCTGAAAACTGCAATTTCTTTGTAAAAATCAATTAGTTTACCTGTGAATAAACAATAGGCACACACTTAGAAATGAAAGGAAGTAAAATTGGGAATAATCAGACAGAGACATTTCATGCATTTTTAGCTGCTTAGTTTTTTATTTATTTATTTATTTATTAAGCAGCCCTAAATCATTACTTTTGTACTGCATTTTGTACTGTATATTTTATTTTTAATTTTTAAATTGATTGAAAGACAAAAAACATGAATGCACAGGTCTGAATGTTGATGCTAGTTCAAGTCCTAACTACAGAATCACAGAAAAACCCCTAAAATATTAGTCCCCAGAATAAGGGGACAAATAATATCAAAAACTGAGGTTTGTTTAAACATTTGTACTCCTCTCAACACCCCTCAGTAATCACAACAGGCTGTTTTGAGTAATTAGCAAAACAAGAATCAGCCATCAGTGTTGATATAAATTATCATAACACCAATCAAGTCAATGAGTTACAAGGTCATAAAATGAGAGTAATGAGCATACTTTCTGTTGGAGTTAATTGGAGCTGTACCAGCTTATATCATATTGCTCAGGAGTAACACAGCCATATGTCTATCAGTATAGAGACACTTACAAACTATGACGTATTTCAATATCTAAAGTAACCTGAGAAAAGTTCACAAAACTAATAGGCAGCATCAGCCTTCAAATTCTTCAAATTTACTTTACAACCTGAAGTAAGCTGGGGTGGAGACCAAAGTCATACTGAAATCAGTGTAAATTCAGTGAAAGGAGAAAAATAACCATGTCCTATTTTTAGCTCTTTGCCCTAGCATCTCTTTCTTTTGCTATGATTAGTTAGAGAACAAAACACTTGCTAAGACAGATTTAAACTAGACTTGCCCTGTGCTGGAGGTCATCCTTTTGTTTTACTTAGCTTAGAAGTCTGCTTTTTCCTCCTCACTCCTCTCACCTCAGTTCATCCAGTGGGAGTGACTAACCCTGTGCTTGCTTTGACCTTTAACGATACATTACAATGCACTTGTGCTTTGTCTATGAGGAAGACTGGAGGAATACGGCTAGCAGCTGCTTTCATTTGGAAGGAACAACGATACAGTGGAAGAGGGATCTTACACCTTATTATCTGATATCCTAGTGAAGTTCTTCATCATTAAAGAAAGATTATATTTTTCTAAAGAAATGGCTATAACTTCACACTGTGCACTGACAAGATGAACATGGGGGCCTATGTCTTCATTTAAAACTGTCATTAGATAGGTTTAAAGAAATTATTAAAGTTTCCTCTCTTATGAACAAAATCAAGCATCTGTAACCCATTCTAGGTCAGCAAAGCTTGTGAAAAGGGAACATAGCCCAATTCCCTTAGCACAGCTGAGACCATTAACATGCGCGTCTTCAGTGGCTGGCACTGATAACCTGCAACTTACAATCTTTTACTCACTACTTGCTAAAGTGAATCCATTAAGGAAAAAAATTATTACAGATTCAGATCAAGGAGAAAAATTTCATGTACAGGAGCAGAATAAGTACCTGTTTTTCAAAACTAAAGCCATTCAATTCTGGCATCCCTGATGAGAAAGAGATGTGAGGTTACAGGATGGCCAGGTCCAACACGATAGAACATAATGCGATTTTTTTGCCTCTGCTCTATACTTGCCATTTCAAGTAAGATGGGTTTTGTTAAACTTATAATAGAAATAATTTCAGTGAATCATGTTCTTAAAACCCTTTGTGCTGAGGAGATACACTAGATATGCCAATCTCCTTGTGATATTTTGTGATTGCTGAAGTGTTACCATACCTTGCGCTACAGAGACAGGAAAAGACTAAGCTACCATGCTAATGCGTTATTATAAGACAGAAATTCTGAATGGAGATACTTCCTGTGGCTCTTGTAAGATGCTGATATATCTGCTACAGTATATGAATATCCATTCATACTTGGAATGAATGGTCTAAAATAGTGTTATGAAAACCACATGATACTTCACACTTTCAGGAATAATCCGCACCAATTTAAAGCCATGTTTAGGAATAAACTTGTGATCATTTTTCATCAAATGAGTAATATTTATAATTTCAAATTGCTGGATCCCTAGAGAATCTCTATTTTTTAAAAAATATATTTTATTTTCTTAGAAGAGGAGAAAATAATTGAACATATCCCACAAAAGTATTTTATGAATAATACTGAAGAAAGCTTTCTACTAATATTGATAATGGTATCTGTGTAAAACTTACACTAAAGAGCTCAGAAATTAAAAGTATATTCCAAACTCACTGAAATACAAATAAAACTTCAATAGTCTGATCTACAGTGAATAAGACTGATTTATAATTCAGTTCTTATCTTGAGCCCAGTGAGAGACATGCTATCTGTATACAGTGTTCCTGATGCTTATTTGTGTATTTTATCAACATTGCAGGTAGAGAATGTTTTATAAAGTGAAAAAGGCTTTTCCGCTATCTTAAACACCACAGGAAAAAATTTGGGCAAAGTTGCAGGAAGGAAATCCTCTTCTGTACGACCCAATGTTCCCTCAAATTAATGAGCACTATATAACATTTTTTTTTTCTTAACTATTTTAGATTTCAGTTTTTTCCACAGAGGACATTTCTGTTTAATTTATGCCAATACACATTTTCTACCTTTCAATTCCTTTATACTTAAACCTCACATTCAAACAAAAGGCCCTTTAACTCTTTTTTTTCCCATTTCTATCTGTGAAGTAAATTCTAAATATTTAATTTATGAACAGAATCTCCTTGCTTTGTGGTTTTCCTTTTTAGGTAAATTCATACAGCCCTAAACTCATCTTATCACTCTCTTGTGATTTCCTTTGTTTCATTTTTGCTAAACTTGTATTGAAGATTGTATATCACTGTTTTGTCAATACAGCATACTGTAATTATACAAAACCTGTACTGATATTTCTTTAGTTTATGGCATCTGCCTCAACTGTGTTAACCAGAGCAGAACACTGCCACTGTATCAAACTATAAACATACTAACAAAGTGCAGTTCACTGTATACCATCGCACATCCTTGCTCTACTCATCCCTGACAGCCCTCACTAAATTACTACTTTGCTGAAGTTTAGTTCCTTGAGTAAATCTTTTAAGCTAATTTTCCCTGACTTTTCATTTTTCAATTAGTAATTCCAGACTCAATCTATTTGTATAGCTGTCAACCGCTTATATATGTGTATAATATATATGCATTCCTAAATATGCCCATATCAAGCATATTTGTATCCTTTTCCAAGCTATTAGGATAGAAATGCAGTCTATCTCCCCTTAGACATCCTGCTATACCTCATTAGGCATCTCTCTACTAACACATCCCCTGTGCACTAGCTTTTGTTAATAATGTTCCTTTAGCATTTCAGATGGTGATTTCAGTCTCCAGTAGTGCTACAATCAAAATCTTTCAACCAAACTTTCACAGAATAGTAGCAAGTAGCAAGGTGTTTTTAAGAATACAAATACATATACCAAGTTCCATTTTGTCTACTGATTTTGTAATGCTGTAGAGAAGACTGACAAGAATCTCCAATGAAGGTTAGTTGAATCAGTACAGTTTAGGCCTTTTTTCTTTGAAATTTGTTAAATTGTAAAATGGCTCAACTTCTGCATCTTCTATCCTGACAGAAACACAAGATTAGTTTTTTTAAGTACATTTTGTAGGATTATTACTGAAATGTGATGGTCCTCAGCTGAAGATTGATGCTAAAAATCTATATTTCTACTTACCTACCTTCATCAAGATCAAATAATGTTAAAATATATATATATTTAAAATCTACTTCTTGGCAAGAATACCCAATTTTTGCTGAAAAGCTTTGCACCAAAAGTTTAGGGAGAAAAAAAGTTTGCATATGATCACTCCAGTACAAGAAAGAGAAAAAACAGGAGGTATATCTTGGATGTCAATGCATCAGTCATTAATTTATTAGGTCTCTGGATACTTCAATTGCCTTTTTTTTTTTTTTTAATTTAAAGATATTTCTAAGCAGAAAATTACTAAAATTCAGAGTAATCATCATGATACAGCATTTAATTGTAATTTGAGAACAAGGTGTAGAAGATTAAGAGTGTTCATGTGAAGAGGTAGAAGTTCAAACTTCTCTATTGGATTCAGTGAGGAAAATCTGTCCAGTGGAAATCACCACACACTTTGGCCCCAAAACTGTGCTAAGAAAACCTAGTCATATCTGGATCATAATACACCCAACTCCCAAGATATCCCAGGTGAAAACTGCAGGAGGAACTATCCAGAGATCCCAGATGAGAGGAGTAGAGGAAGCCAAAGAGGAGGCATGGGAGATTCAGGTAGATGATATTTAGAGCTGAAGCCAAAGTTATTTTTGTTAGGAGAGTGATTAAACACAGTAAAAAATAATAATAAAATAATAATAATAAAAAATTGCTTTGAGATTTTGGTATTGTTTTTTTTCAGGTAAAATAACTCATGGGTAAAATGGTTGGTAACATGTTTTGTGTGTACACATGGGCATGCATGTACATTTGTATGGAAACATTTGTCTCTGGATATTGGCAGTTGAGGTATTTAGACTACAACAAGGCAACTCAATTTTACTATAAATCATCAATGTTCACTGCTCTTTTTAACTTATTTCCATCAAAAATAAAAAGCAGAACAAAATACAGGGCAATTTGGATGTACAACGGGACAGAAGAAACATTACAGAAGGAAACTAATTTCACTGCAGTGAAAACCCTAGTTTACACGAGAGTTTGGCTGCTGCTGTTTCCAATCCTGCCTCCTTCCAATTCACTCTGATTACTCTCTTTTCTCTTACCCAGTATTATTTCCAGTGCTCCTCCTCACATTTTTGACTCAGTGTCTCCTTTAATTTATGAAAAAAATAAGCTAAACTTGTAGAAGTAATTTGCTTTTTGTTTGACAAGAGAGACTAAATGTGAGAAGACTCTACTTTGGTCCTTCTTTTTTCAGGAAGAGCTCATGTATAGATCTATTCCCACGTATTAAATGACATTTTGGCCAAGATCTCAACCATCTCTTAATATCTTAATAGTTCCTATTAATAAATGGTAATAATATATCTGAAAGATAAAAAATAAATAAATAAAGGAACATTAATCCCCTTCCTAAATATAACCTTGCACTAAATATAAGCATGCACATGCATTGTTACTGCCATCTAAATGACTTCTCAGCTTACTTTGAAAATATACAAGAAATTTAGAAACATTTTAAGCTACTCAAAAAAACTCTCAAATGCGTATTTTATGGGCACATAAACTAAACTTAGTTGACACTGTTCAGAAAATGCTTTTGCATGGGTATGGGTAATATAATTTGAATGACTGTATTTATTGTTTTGAATCCTTGGGGAATTAAGTAAATTAGGTCTTTAATTCAGTGATTCGAGTTCAATGCTTCTTTTTGGAAAAGGTTTATACCCCAAAACTACAACTTCATCCTAGAAGATTTGACTGTATAAAATTATTGTTTCATACTTCATTTCAACCTAAAATGTTGCTTTGCTAAAAACCAGGATACAAGTCAGAATTCAAAGAGTTCAATTCATTTACCAGGTGGTTTACAGGGGAAAGCCTTCCTGAATCAACAGGTAGGTACAATAATTTCAAATAGAACACGTTCATGAGGGCTTACGTTCTGGTTGAATGGTGACTTTCCGGTTTTTCATTGCTAATAAAGTGTTTTGAAACACCTGTGTGAGATAACATTGATATAACAAATCACATTCTTTCAGCAACAGTTGCATTAGTTCATTGGCTAAAAAGATTATGCATTCCAGCATACATTTATTCTGCAGTGTTTGATCTAAAATAAGTTTGGTTTTGAGATTACTGTATGTGAGTAAGAAGATAAGATTTCTGTAATAATTTTCAATAAAATCAAAATGCAAAAACCCTAGATTCCCCATCTAATTGTTGTACCTTTGACTTCATTATATTTCCTGGAGGTATGGACAGTTCAGAAATATCTGACGGAGAGGTTTTATTGATCTATTATGAAAGTCAAATAATTCCAGATGGTAAATTTTACTGAATGCTTAATTCCATTAACATATTTATGGCTGTGAGTAAGGAGATAATTTTGCGGAAACCAAATAACAGGTGCCAGTATATATGCATGTGATTATGAATACATTGCATGACAATAATGCAAAATTATTCATCAACGTAGGCAAAGCAAAAAATACATACTACAGAGATATGCTAGTGTGTAAAAATTAAGTTAGATGTGCTTTCTAGTACATAGTCTGTACTGCAGAAAGAAAGTAGGTGGATTTCTAGTTCCTACAGACAGGAAGTGTCTTAGGGTTTTTTTAAGCCTCTTCTTTTTTTTTTTTTTTTGCAAGTAATGCTACTTCTGCTCAGTTAATTCCTCTCTTTGCATGCTGAAAAAGAGTGTCATGGCAATTTGTCAAACTAACATAAGCCAAAAAGAAGTAAAAACAACAATTCTAAGAAATCATTTGTAGTTCTGGCTTCTGGTTCAGTATTTCACAAAATTAAAATATACAGACAAAAATAGTCTTATTGCATCTAAGATGAAGTATTTAGGGACTTCACATTCTAATACCATATTTTGGAATTTAAAAAGAAAAGCACCAGAAAATGCTTGGGGAATTTAAATTTTCATGCGTATTATAATTCTGGAAATCAAAACAAAAATCAAAGGACAGAGAAAGAGAAAGGAAAAAAACCACCTAAATAAAAGCAGGCAATAGTAAATATTTATTTCTTTGAAAGATAATTTTATAGTAACTATCTTAATATGATGTACAGAATACTGGCTATTATCCACACAGACAGAAGATGAGACAATGGTTTTTTACCTTGTATTCATAAAATGCCTTTCACAATGCAGACTTGGTCATAAGTTTACAAGGCATTCTTAACAAGTAAGCTAAGCAGCCATGCCAGCACTAAAGATTATTTTTAGAGTTCTCACCAACTAGAACCTACAAAAAGGTATACATAGCACATTGAATTTACCCATGTGGTTAAACATTTAAAGGATCAGGGTCTATGCAAATGACAAAACTGATAGGCAAAACATGCAGATGGGTAAGGTCAAGAAAGAGGAAAGAAAGAACAACAATAACACAAAAATATGTTCCACACAGAATGTGTAAGCTGTTGCCTGCCAAATGGTTAGCAGTAGGCAGTATTGTGTAGGCATAGTGGAAGAAATAAGGCTTGCTGAAAGATCAGAAAGAGGTTTGCTTGACTTATGTGTGAGCTTCATAAGTGCTGGATGAAAACATTCATTTAAAGTCAGTCCTAATATTTGAGAAGTGAACAATCATCAAAATCACATCTACTGATCCCTTGTCTTCTAAAAGTTTAATTCAGCTAAGCGATCTAGCAGGATAAATTTACCATTTTCATTTAAATACTTCAGAGACAGTTCTGAACAATGGTTCAGGAACAAAGAATATATGCAGCTGGGAGCTTCTTATATTACCTTACCTGATGTCTTTTGTCCTGGTGGACAATAATCTGAACATGAGTGCTCTGCTGCAGCAACAAAGGTAAATCATATCCTGGGCTGTGTCCACAGGGAAATTACTAGCAGAGACAGAGGCAGGATTTTTGCACTCTGTTCAGTGCATGACAGGCTTCACGTGGAATACTGTGTCCAGTTTTGTCTCCCACAATTCAAAAAAGATGTGAACAGACTGGACAGAGTCCAAAGTAGGACCACAAAGATGATCAAAGGTCTGAAGGACCTGCTCTGTGAGGGAAGATGAAGGAGTTAGGTCTTTTCTCCCTGGGGAAAAAAAAGCATAGAGACGACTTCATCATGGTTTTTGAATACTTAAAGGACAGATACAGAGGGGACAGAGGCTCTCTCTTCTTCAAGGAGCCAAAAGGGAAAGAAAAAGGTCAATGAGTACAAGTTGCAGCAGCAGAAGTTTAATCTCAACATAAGAAATACATTTTTTATTGTAAGAAAATCATTCACTGGAACGACTTCCCCAGGAACATGGTACAGTTACCATCAATGGAGGTTTTCAAGATGTGATTCAATGAAGAAACCTTCCCATGAAAGATTGGACCAGATGATATTTCAAGATCCCTTCCAACCCAATTGTCCTATGATTCTACAAGTCTATAATATTTGCTACAATAAATTGTAATTGAGTTTTTATAATCTAATTTATATCCATTTTTACTAGCTTTTAAATCTTAACAGTCTTGGACTTTATCTGTTGTCTCCCAACTAGAAGGAAAAGTTGCTGTAGCTAGTTATTCCATGGTAAAACTACAAGAGCAATCACAGCACCTAACTGAATACGGTTTATTACTAAGTCTTAATAGACTCCTATTACTCAGTCAAGTCTAAGCTTGCTCAGTTTCAATATTATCTTCCTTTCTTCACCTCCCAAAATACCCCCTATTTTGACATTGTTCATGATTGTACATTTCATTAAGTTCTGTTACTTAAGCAATTTTTGTATTACCATGGAGAGCAATTTTAAATAGTTCAGAAGGAAGTACACAAATCAATACTTTTTTTGGAAAAGGTGCATTACTGTTATGTAAATCCACTGAAAACCCACTGCCACAAGTGATAAACACACTTCCTGTGTATCAGAATTTAAAATAACTGAATAGAACTGTGAAGTTCGTAAATTGTGTATATTAGAACTGGCATTCTAAATCTATAAATTATGTTCCAACCAAATTAACCTCTCATTTTCTGTTTGAGAAAGCTTGATAGAGACCATAAACATTCTTTATGTATTTCTTGATGTATCCTGAGTTATTTGTATACCTTTCTTCTTCAATGACAGAAATAAGTCATTTGGCCTAGTGCATAGGTACAAATACTTATGTTTTTAAGCATATATCCTATGTGTTTAACAGTGCACTGTTAATGCACAGCACTACAGGTAAGCATGCTTCCCACTAAATTATATGATTCTCAAATTTCTAACTTTATAAGACTATTATTTTGGACTAAAATTTTGTGTGCTACAAATCAACCAAACAAAATTTTATTTTGCAATACTAGAGTTCTAAGGCAAAGTGAGACAAAGAATAGGAAGAAAGAGTCATTCTGGTTTGTTTGGTTTTTTTAATGTCCAGTTAATTATATGTGAATTCAGGAAATATCAAACACTGTTGTGGAATGCTATGTCTGTTTTAAAAAATTCAGTGGATCTCACTCACAAAAAGAATCTTTGGGCAAATTTGGTTTTATTCATGGCATGCAAAGGAGAAAAACAAAACAGACAGACCTTGCTTAACTGTCTCCCATTACAAAATGATACCCTAAAGTCTATTTCTGCTTCAACTCTGTAAAGACAGCACTCTTAATTTTTATTTATATTCTTTCATCATAGAAATTAACCTGGACAAAAGAAGACAATTCACCTTATACATTTCTTTTTTTTAAGAAGTCACTTCTTTAAAAGCTTGTATTTTTTAATGACTTATTTTCACCTGAATATAAAAAAATAAATAAATTATACAATCATAGAATAGTTTGTGTTGGAAGGACCTTTAAAGGTCATCTAGTCCAAACCCCCTGAAATGAACAAGGACATCTTCAACTACTTCAGGTTGCTCAGAGCGCCATCCAGCCTGACCTTGAATGTTCCCAGAGATGGGACATTTACCACTTCTCTGGGTAACCCGTGCCAGTGTTTCATCACCCTCATTCTAAGAAATTTTTTCTTTATAACAAGCCTAAATCTTCCCTCTTTCAATTTAAAGCTGTTTCTCTTTGTCCTATCGCAACAGACACTACTGAAAAGTTTGTCTCTATCTTTCTGATAAGTCCCCTGTCTTCCCAGAGCCCTCTCTTCTCCAGGCTGAACTCTCAGCCTGTCCTCATAGCAGAGATGTTCCATCCCTTTCATCTTTTTTGTTGCCCTCCTCTGGATCCACTCTAACACCTCGATGTGGTGTCAATGTAGTCACTCAATCATAGAAGTTCACTAGGTTGGTCAGGCCGGGCTTGCTCTTGGTGAAGCCATGCTAGCTGTCTCGAATCATGTCCCTGTCCTCCATGTGCCCTAGCATAGCTTCTAGGATGATCTGTTCCATGATCTTTCCAGCAAATAAATGTCATTTAAATGTTATTCCATTACAATTCTTATAGGAAAATAAGCGATTGTTAGATATTTGAAAGGAAAATTATTAATGAAGTTCCACTTATAATAAAATGTTAAAAAAAAAATAAAATAGTCTTTGGTCATGAATTTGCTGCCTGGTTGTTGCCTGCTGTCCATCATTGAAAGTGTTCAAGACTTCGAGTAATATGATCTACTGAAAGATGTCCAAGCCCATGGCAGTGGGGTTGGACTAGCTGATTTTTAAAGGCCCTTTCCAACCCAGTTCATTCTTTTATTCTGTGATTTTTTTTTTTTTTTTTTTTGCATAAGATTACTTCAAGAAATTGTAGTTAGTTGCATTGCTGAAAAGTTTCAAGACAGCAGTCCTTTATATTAGCAGAAATAATAGAAATGAAATACTGAAAGGAAATGATATTATATTTATCTAATGCAGTTGGTTGGTGATGAGTTAGTTTAGCCTAAAGGCTCATTCAGTTAACAGGTATGGTGTCAACTCATTTTGCATTATATTATCAGGAAGGAACTGAGTGAAAGCTGTCCAAAAGCAGAAAGAAAGGAAATTAATAACAAGTGATCATGATTAGATTAAAATACATAGAAAAAGCATTGCATAATTTTCCTGAGATAAGGACAGTGGCAGAGCTCCTGCTGGTCTGGGCAGATGGAGGCTCCATTTGACTGAATTAGTAGTTTGTTCTCCTGTTCTCAACATGAGCATAGAAATGCTAGACTTTTGAGAAATGGTGGAGAATATTTATATTTCTATTAGTAGTTCCTGAAAAAGAAAACTGGGATCCATAGAGACTCTGTTGGCAGAGGTTTTCTAGAAGCACTAAATCAGTACATTGTCTCACAGCATTTTTCCTTCCTTTGCATTTTGAAACTCAGCATTTTCATTTCACAGGGAGATTTTGGTTTTGTGAAGTTTGTTTGCATCCAGTCTGGAATCAAACTACATGCATTTTGAGTGTCCTAAAGTAATTTTTTCCCATTCTTTTTTTTTTCCACCCAATCTTTTCTATTACAAGTTTCTTGGGTGTAAAATTTATGATTTTTTTAGGGACTATAAAACTTAACTTTGTTTGTTTGTTTGTTTGTTAGGTTTTTGTCTACGGAATCAGCCATTTTACTAACGTATTCAGCTGCTGCTGGTTTTGGACTGAATGAAGAATTTTGACTTGCTTTCTAGGTCCAACAATAACTTTTTTATGTAGTCAAAGAAGCTGGAACTCAATATATACCATGTTGCAGAGATGTTTTGATGCACTAGGCTTATTGCCTCATGCATATTGCACACATACACAAATTAAGGTTAGTTCTGAAGTAACTCATGCAAGACGGCAAGTATCTGCAGTCTTAAGTGAGACACTGCAGGTGAACAGTCATAATTTCAGAGGAGAGATTTTAACCCAGCAAGCTAAATTGTCATCAGCTTTTCATAGCAAGCACCACAGAAATCCATTAAGAATGCTTACAGGCCAATTTATGAAATGACATTGATTTTGTACAGTATTTAAATTTGTCCATGCATTGTTAATAGCTCTGTACAATTAAGAAAGGAAGAAAGTCTGGAAGAGAAGCTGGAAAAACAGGGTCTGTTGCTTTTACACACAGGGGTAATGGTTTTAAACAAAAAGAGATCAGATAGAAAGAAAAATATTTTTACAATAAGGGTCTTGAAACTCTGGAGCGGATTGTCCAGAGAGATGGTAGATGTACCATCTCTGGAAATATTCAAGGTCAAGTTGGATGGGGCTCTGAACAACCTGACCTAGTTGAAGATATCCCTGCTCACTGCAGGGGGAAACAGACTAGATGACCTTTAAAGGTCCCTTCCAACCCAAACTATTCTATGACACTCCTATTAATATGACTGCAATGAACCAAAAAACTTGGTAATCTTCTGTTGTTCAGAATGCAAAAGTCATCCTCTAGACATTCATTATATAAGTGTATGTAAGTATGAGTACACCATTCTCTATCTGTAAATTAGAGAAAGGGTTTTAAAAATGCATAAACTTTAGTGTTAGAGTTTTAGGAGATATTTATACGCAGAACAAATAGAGCAAAGACTTCTACATACCAAGGTCTTTATATCCTCCTACACTAGACTGATAATGGCTACTGGGAGAGGAAAATTTTGTTTTGCTTAAACTTTGACCTCGACTATAAAAAAAAAATCATGCTTCATGTCCAGAAATGGTGTGAATGCAGTGATGAGAAACACTTATATTCTGTTTTCTTCTTTCTTTTTTAATAATTTAAACTGTAAACCTAATACTAAAACATGTTGAGGTTTGGATATTAAATATTCAAACATATACGTCTTTGCTCTAAAATCAATAGGAGAATCTGTCCTAAGCAAGAATATTTGTAGACAAGAGTACAGTACTCCTTCCAAAACGCACCATTTTCTTTAAATCACAGTCATCTCAATCTCACACAGATGACTATGCGATCAAACAGCTAAATTCATCTGGCTTCTCTTTGCTAGCTTCCATACTAGCAAGTTTGTCTGCAAGAAAAGCAAGCAGTTAGGAATTACAGAGGTTTTTGTTCAATTAAAAGAATTCTATTATTGCAAATGAAAACAAAAATAAGGAATCAATGTAAAAAAAGATGTGACACATGCCTCCAGATAATGTTTGCAGAGACCTATAGAAACATTCAATGAACTGAAAGACTGAATTTCTTCAGTGAGGTCCTTACAAATACCATACCCTGTGTTAAGTAACTGCTGTTTGCTGTCGAGTCTACTTTGGTGGATCAGAAACATCACCAGCTATGTTGGCACAGACTGTATGAGAGAAAAGGAAGGGAGCCTGAGCTCTGGGATAAGATATCTATTCACATGTTAAGTTTTATTCAGATAAGAGACATCATTCCAGCATTAACAATGTCTTCTTACCACTGCAATACAAAGACAGAAACTCTGCTTTCCCCACAAGAAAGGAAAATCAAGGATATAAAAAAGAAAAAAAGTAAATAAATAACAGATTTGGTTGGCTTAAACTGATGCTGTTTGCTTGCTTTTTCTTTTTTTCTTTTTCGCAATGCTGACTCCAGGCTTAAAGGAAACCCTGGAAACAGCTGGGACAGAAAATTTAGCTCTGTCTCACACCTTGAGAGGAATGGGAGCAGAAGCTGAAGTAACTTCTATCTTTTTAATTCACTGGAAAGGAACTCTGCCACTTCAAATGGAAACTAAGGAAAAAATGTGAATGATAGTCTGCCATGTGCCTCTGCTGAGATAACAGAATCACAGAATTTTAAGGGTTGGAAGGTACTTTCAGAGATCATCTAGTCCAATATCCCCTGCCGAAGCAGGTTCACCTAGAGCAGGCTAGAGAGGAACACATCCAAGCAGGTTTTGAGTATCTCCAGAGAAGGAGACTCTTCAGCCTCTCTGGGCAGCCTGTTCCAGTGCTCTGTAACCGTCAGAGGAAAAAAGGTTTTTTTCATGTGTTCAGACATAACTTCCTGTGTTCCAGCTTGTGTCCGTTGCCCCTTGTCCTGTCACCAGGCACCACTGAGAAGAGCCTAGCCCCATCTTCTTGACATTCAGCCTTCAGATATTTATAAACATTGATGAAATCCCATCTCAGTATTCTTTAATCTAGGCTAAATAGATCCAGGTCTCTCAGCATTTCCTCATAAGAAAGGTGCTCCAGTCCAGCTTTCCACTGGACTCCTTCCAGTAGTTCCCTGTCCTTCTTGAACCGGGGGGCCAGAACTGGAAACAGTACTCCAGATGTGGCCTTGCTGGCCATGCTCTTTTTAATGCACCCCAGGAGACCATTGGCCTTCTTGGCTATAAGGGCAGATTGCTGGCTCATGGTCAACTTGTCGTCCATCAGGATTCCAAGGTCTCTCTATAAAGCTGCTTTCCAGCAGGTCAGCTCCCAATCTGTACTGGTGTATGGGATTATTCCTCCCTCGGTATAGGACCCTACACTTGCCTCTGATAATTTTCATCAGGTTCATCTCCACCCAGCTTTCTAGCCTGTCTAGGTCTTGTTGAATGGCAGATTTACTCACCCACCTATACCTAATCTTATCAAGCCATTCATACTCAGAACTCCTGACCTTAAGATTTGCCACAAAATACGCAGGTTTGCATCAGCCTTTTGAGTCTGGTTAAACTGTCGCACAGATACTGCATGCTTGTCATGACTCCTAAAACAAGAAAAAGCTCCTCAAATGCAGAAGGCCAAAGCAGACCTACACAACTAGGACAACGTATTAACAGAACATATGTAAAGTGAATAGATTAACAACTTTAAAAGGGGAAAGTGTTAATGAAGAATTAAAGTGAAGTGGTAAAACACTATCAAGATCAGTTCATTTCTCAAAGAATCCTGCCTGTGCTTCCAGTTTTTTGTGAGAAGGTCAAAGTCATGCAAGATTTTTCTTCCTTATGTATGGGGTTTTTTATTGTTTCTCCTATGGAAGTCACCATAGGAACCTCAGAGACATGCAAACAAAAAGGAGCTTTGAGTTTTGAAAATGTTCTTAAATATGCCATAATTAGAAGTCTTATTGATTCCCCTACTTGGACTTAATCATCTGTACTCTGATAATCTTACCTGTCTGCATCTGTCAGCTATTAACATAACTGCAAATCATATGCCAAAGCAAGTGTTTGGAAATTTCTATCTACACTTTTTCAGGGAATTTAGAATGAAAATTTTTGTGATTCCTCAAATTCGTGTATTTTTAAAACTTCAGGGGAAAGAAGCATGTAATTTTAGATGTGCCTTAATTTTGTGTCTAAGTAGAGTTGAGTAGATGTCTCTGATGTTATTCAATGTTTTACTGTCATTGCACCATAACAACAACAAAGTCACCATTCATTAAGTGAATAAATAAAGAAGAGAAAAACTGACTCAAAAATTACCCAGATACACATACAGAAAAAACTTCTAGAACTGCACTGTCAGAGATTTGACCCACCAGGCTGTATATTCTAAAGATCCCAGTTTCCTTTAGCTGTACTGACAATAAGCAATAAAGCTGTTACCTGATGTATAAAAAAGAAAAGAAGGAGAAAAAATACATTGTAAAGCACTACTGAACTGACAACTCATATAAGCTATGACCAGGCTACCAATAATCAAGAAGAAAATAAAGAACATAGGGATGTATGACTGCCACAGACAGGATTTTTACAGTGGAAACATTAGAGTTACTTCAGGAAAACTACAAAAGGATGGAGCAACAAAGGAATTAGGCCCATAAGTCTGCTAAACAACATTTTAAAGGCTGAAGTTGATAGCCCAGACTTACCCTTCTGCCTCCTAACAATGGTACAGTTTATACTTTTGCAGTATTAGAGTCTTCTAGCCATCAAATATTGCTTCTGGGGGCACTTCTAACACCTCGGGTTTAATAGTGCTTATATCATCCTAAGTCCATGACAAACTATGTATTTTCCAGCTCTGTGGCTAAGAGTTTAATGATTTACGTGCTCACAGATGTTTACTTATTCTTTGAGATTTCTCAATTTGTATTTGCTCATCACTCAGTGGTACCGGGCAAGGAAAGACTTCTGTTCAGCTGTCACATCAGTATCCCTTAATTTTGTCTTCCTGAGAGATATTAATATTGGTTCATACTCATCTGTTTTGGAGTGAAGGAACTTTGCAAGGAGGAAATAAGGTTACTCACGCAAGCTGAAGTGCAACTTCTCCAGACAGTGTCACAGACTCACAGAATGATATGGGGTTAGAAGGGACCTCTGGAGACCATCTTGTCCAACCCACCTGTCAAAGCAGGTCCTCCTAGAGCAAGTTGCATAGGAACACACGCAGGATGGCTTTCATTGAAATGGAGACGGAGACTCCAACCGCTCTCCAGGAAACCTGTTCCAGTGCTCTACCACCCTCAAAGTAAAGTTCCACCTCATGTTTAGATGGAACTTCTTATGTACAATTTTGTGCCTGTTTCATCTTGTCCTCTCACTGGGTACCACTGAAAAAAGACTAACCCCTTCCTCTTAACACCTAACCTTTTAGTATTTGTAGGTGTCAACCAGTGTCCCTAATACCCAAACCAAATGGTTACAGGTGGTCTACGTTCACAGCATTCAAGGTTGTCAGCCTTTAGAAAAGGTCGGCTAATTCAATGCTACATTGAATGCCCAGAACGGCCCACCAGCAGCTGATAAGGGTATTCTCCAGGCTAGAAAAAAATGTGAGGTTTGATTCCAACAGAGGGAGGAGGGGACTGGTACAGCAAGTGCTGTAACTACTGGAAGAAAAGGACACAGTACTCTTTCTGCTTATAGGTACAATTTAAAAAAAAAAAAACAAAACAAAGTTCTCTTGGGCTTTTGAAAGTATACATGTGTATACATGTATACACACATGAAGTTTCATGAGACAGTTTAGGTTTGTGGAGGTTAGTTGTCACTTAAACTTGAAGTTCTTATGGCCAAGGAGGATCATGCATTAACACACATCAATGAAATTAGTGTTTCTTCTGACTATTCAGCCTGCTACCTTGTCAGAGGCACAGCTCTGAACGGGCAGTGGGGGTTTCACTACCTATTGCAGGGCTGAGGGTTTTGCTGCAATGGCAGAATATGCAGGGTTTTACTCTAGCTCACTGTCTGCAAGTAATCTATAAAGAACTAGATGACTGTTTTCTGTCACAAGCAGTTAAAGACATAGAGATTAAGTAAATCCAATAAAGTATTCCCTTTCCAGTGCCCATACACAGCTCATCCTGTCATAATCAGCTAGGAACAACATAATAATAGACCAAATGCATGTAAGCCTGGCATTTCTCACCAACCTGATGACAGAATTGTGTTTTACACTAAAAGAAATAATAAAAAAAAATATTTTTCTAATAAAGAAATAATGTTCATCCTAGATCACAGTGTAGTTAGCCTAGGGAAAACTAAATTTGTTTCATGGAGTTTTTCATTCATCTAACTTAAATCATACCAAATTTGACCTTAAGACAAAGTATGCTACTCTATACACAGCAACCATATATCAAGAAATACAAAATTGTTTTTGACAGGACAAGGCTGGGTGACTATTACTATCTATGTTTTCCCTCTATCTTTTACAATTAGAAAACACTTTCTGGAATAATAACACATGAAGCAATGACTCTTGTGTCACATGAAAGTAATTTTCTCCCCAGGCTGCTAGAGGTTTTTTCCTCAATTGTGAATGTTCAATTTTTGCATGTGGATCAGAAACTTCTTTTTCCCAAGAAAACAGAAAATAAAAGTGCATATATTTGAAAGGGTTGTTTCTAGTATTAAGGAAAAAAGGCAACCAAAACCAAGCTCCTCCAACTTCAGATATAAGAGGTTATTCCATGTCTAAGATCAAAGTAGGAGAAGCAGAATTTAAACCTCCAAGAAAGAGAACATTGGCTAAAGTGATCAAGAAGTGTAATTGATTCATTAAGTATAATTGGGCTGGTGCTACTCCTTGAGGGCTTGTCTTAGCAGCAGATCCAACTTGTCAGGAGTCCATACCAGTACATCTGTCTGTAGGATCAGAATACAAATTACTCTCTATATGTTGAGATGGTCATCAGCATTGCCTGGAGATTTCAGTGGGTATTCAGCACTCTGTATTATTCTGAGGATGTTATATTCCCTCTGTACAACTGACTATACTTTCCTAATGAGAAGACACAAATAGGATACAAAAAAAGAAAGCAGGAGAAGATGATAATTTGATGCTTGCAATTAGAGAAATATCCAGAGCCATTTACTTCAACAGACTTTCACTCAACTGTTTACAATCTGTCATTTTGCTTTCTATATCTGGACATACATTTCCATGTTGAGTAACATACATATACACACATATGTGCACACACCCACCCACCATACATGCACACACTATGTTTCAATGTTGCTTAACAAGGAGTACTATGGCCTCAGAGTTTCAACAGACTTTACAAAAATTGAATGATAAAATTGACTGATAAAAGCCAGTGGATTCACTAGGATAAACCTTCAGATTTAATTGTTCCTATACCCATTCTAACACACTTTCACTCTATTTTCTATTTCTTTAGATCAGACTGCTGTTTTTTGTTTGAGGAGAGGTCACCTTCATCGTAAAGATGAAGGCAAATCTGTGAAGAGCCTATCGGGATTGCTTTTAGCTAAGAGGAACCGTTGTATTAGTTTCAGCTCTGAAAGTCTACAGATCTATTTCTGTCACAACAGAACAGTAGCTCTGTCAACAGCACACCATATTCAGCATAAGGAGTGTTTCCTTCTATTTATGCCAGGGGACATGCATTTTCAGGCTTCTCTCTATCCCCAGCAATAGCACAAGGGGTCAGATGCCGCCTTTAAGGAAATGCATTTTAGATTAAACAAAGACACATTCCTGGCTGTTTGCTCGCCTTTTTTTTTTTTTTTTTAATAGTGTCTAGGAAAGGAAAAGATGAACCTGGTCTCTGCTTTGCTTTTGTTTATTAGGGTACTCAGAACTCTCCTCTGAAAAAAACAAGTAAACATAACGCACAAAGAGGATTTTAAAAAGATTTATCGTCTTTGGTTCTTCTCTTTCCTTCTTACAGTGATTTAGCAATAATTTTCCTTGTTTGTTGTTCCATTTATTGTTTCGGTGAGAGGTATTGCTGAAAAGTTCTTATCAACGTGGCCTCTCTTAAAAAATATATGAGCATTTAAAACCACTGTTGGTTTCAAACATTTTTTTTAGAAAGTGTAGCACCGAAAGTGTGCGTCTTTTCTCCCAAACCCCTGAGCTATTCCTTATGATAGTGAACTGAAATTCATAAGGAAACAACCATTTGCCAAAAGATGCAGCAGTTTGGTCCTATTTGCTTTCCTGTCCATGAAACCAGGGAAGCCCACTACAAACAAGAAGAGATCTCATTAATATAATAATAATTAAATTATCCCCATATAAGTTGGAAGTTCAAGTGTTTTTGGTGAATGGAAACAGTATATCACTGACACTTGAAATGACTTTGAAAGAAAATTTAATGTGGGCAATGCAACTAAAATTAAAAATTAATCTGTAATGGTTTTATGAGGAGAGAGGTATTGTGCAGTATAGCTGAACTCAGTTACTTAGAACAAAACTGCAGCCCGTCAGTGTTGGTCTGTTCTCTCACATTCTTAAATAAATTAATTGGCATTGACTGTAAAATTTGACCAGGAGTTACCAACAAGAGGCTTGATTTGGGTAATAAACAAGTAGAGAGGATCTAAGCCAGATGTTTATAGTATAAATGCTTTAAAAATTTAGAATAGAAAATATTTTCTTGTGGCTTTATTTCTCTTTGTGTTAGATATCTGGGAGTTTTTTCTTTATTCAGTTTGCCTCGGAAGGGTCAGCATGTTATTTTGGGTTAAGTGAAGGGGCAACTTAATCCTTAGGGTTCTGGGTTGTACAGTAAAATAGGTTCATTTATTCTTCAGTATGACAGAAAACATGATTTATTGATTTCTGTCCAAACCTTTTACAGCAAAAATCAGTAAGAACTGTAAGAATGAGACACATTGTCTACAATCAGTGATGCTGAATGTTAATACAAAAGCTAATCACATAAGAGGAAAAAAATAATTAAAATATTCCATTTTCTGTACTGAATCAGTGAAGGAGAAGCTGTCTACTGTGCAGAGAAGTTCCTTTTCAGCTGCTTCTTCTCCTATGGACTAGAGGATTTTGTATTTTTTGATACATTTGAGACCATTAACAGGACAACCAGTGAAGTCTGCCTTTTGTTCAATGTCATCATTAGTTTTCTGCAAAATAGCAATACTGCTACCAATATTCCAGTATTTACAAAAGAACATGCATAAAATTAGTTTCTAGGAAGACTATAAAACATTTCTCTTTCTGTGCTGTCTTTGGTCCTGGAGTATACCCTGGGGCTCCCCTGAGCAATAAGCATTTATCCTGAGGCGTGGGCCTAAGGTGGGCCTAAGACTAGCCCACCTCCCTGGACATTTTTTCTCTTTAAGAAAGATGAGCTGTATATCCCTGAGTAACACCAACATTTCCATTCCATTGATTTCATTAAGTGGTTTTCTTCAAGATTCAATTTCAAAGGAAAATCCACACCTTAAGAGGATCATGGAATTTCCAAGATTTACAGGACCCTGGCTGTGAAACATCTTTCCTGGCTGATCTGCCCTGGATGCACCGATCCAGAAAGTGATGGCTGTATTTTTTGGGAGACAGCCCTGGGGAGTCTGTCTGCTAAGTGCAGAGGAGGCAATCCACTACAACAGATGTAACTACCTGTGTCCCAAGCACACAGTGCTGACTCTGGGTATCCTTACAGAGATCAGCCAAGATGGAAGAAGTTTGATCAGGCTAATTGAACCTTTTTTACTCTTGTGTTCATAATGAATATTCACGAACTTTCTGAAGTTCATATATATACACATACACACATAGATAGAGAGAGGTGTGACTATATGTGTGTGTACAGTGTATAAGTATTTCTTGGACACTATATTGGTGGATCATTATATTCCTAATATCAAATGAACTTTTTTTCTAATTAATTCTGTTGCCTGAGCTCTTGCCAGAGGGGGAAGACTTCTGCATGAGTATTTCCTCTTGAATGAAAGAAACTTTCCTACCACTGCCCTCTTGTAGGAACAGGGACGGTAAAAGTTTTTCAGTTTGAAAAAAACTGATAGCTTCATTATGCTTACCATGCTGTAGTCTGTGATTTCTTAGAAACTCACCTATGGAGACATTGAGTTGTTTCTGCTTTTGTCTGGCCCTTCTGGACTTCTACTTTCTAATTGGAAGATTTGGAGAATATTTTTTCAATGGATAATTTTTTCATTAGGCTTTTTCTGTAGCTATTGCTTTTCATCCCCTTCCCCATTGGTGGTGCATGAGGGCACACTGCTCCAAATAATTTGTCTAGTCTCAGAATGTAGCACCTAAATACAACAGGACAGTGTGAGCTAATTATTTGTGGGAGAATGGCACCTTTGTTTTTTATTCAAGTGTAACCTCTATAATGAAAAGATTATTAATTGAGAAGCTAGAAGTCCAGGAGGCACTGGAGATAAAAAAAAAAGTGACTTTATAAATCTCTGTGGATGTGACTGCTGTAATAATCCTCCAGAACTGAACTGAGGTAACTTGTCCATTTAAACGGGGTGGTTTAATGGAATGGGAATTGTTATGGCCAAGGCTGCCAAGCTGAAGGGGGTTTGGAGGGCATCACTCCAGGGCAAGAATAATATTGATGATTAAAATAGATTGTGGTAGAATCTAGAAATTACTTACTAAAGGATATAGGCCCTTGGGCTAAGAGTAAATGTGGTATTATTCAGCTATCAGATTAATATCTGAAATATCATCTATTTTTGAACTGTATTCTATTTGGCAGGGACTGGGTAAATGATTAAGTAGATCTTTACCATCTCTGATCACTCTAGTCCTGTGATATATATATATATATATAAAAAA
>VXBW01007860.1:1747453-1857318 GCA_013400375.1 Thinocorus orbignyianus
AAAAAAAAGAGAGAGAGAGAGAGAAGCACATCCAAGCATGAGGGACACAGAGAAAATGTGTGAATAAAGAGGAAAGCCTGAAACCAGAGACTGTGAGTTAGTTCAGCTTTCTCATTCAGGGACTGATGGATTTTTGAAGCCAGAATGATCATCTGCCCTGACCTCTGAATATTACAGACCATAAAATTTCACTTTTTTACCCTAGCTCTAAGCAAAATATATCTTACTAAAGAGATTAAAAGGTAGGAGTCGTATTTTCAAATATATTTAAGTATTTAAAAGGTGGAGGTAAAAATACCTGTACAGATCAGGTGGTTTTCATTCATGATAGGTTGATGTCCAACAACTTTACGTTGCTCTTGAAAACTTTAGTAGATCTCTCTGAGGGTTTTAAATGCCATACGTGTATATAGAAATCACAGTACTTTACACTTTCTAAACATAATTCATAGGACAAGACAGAGATGTTCTCAAGAAGAGGCATATTCATCCCCTTATGACTTCACTGTCTAATAAGAAACTAACATTTCTTCATTGTTTGGATGAGGATTTATTTTCCTAACCCAACCATCTTTCAAATGAATGCTAAAGTTAATATCTAAGGGGGTGGAAGAGCCCACTATTCTAAACACCAACCCTGAAAAGTTCCTGGATCTCATAGTATAATTAAATTATTGTCAGTGGCATTTTAACAAACATTAATACAGAATTCATATCTATGACCATGAAATATATTCTGATACTTGAGTCTTGAAGAAAAATCTCCGTTGGTGGGCATATCACAGCATCCCTCCAGTTGCCCCTACAGGAAGCTGATATTGGAAAGGTTTGTTTCACTTCTTACCCACTGCAGCAGTTGTTCCCATTTATTCATTCAAACATTTCTTCTGTTTATTAACTTTGCATCTTACAAGACCAAAAAACCCCTGCTGGCATTATTTCTGAAAATGTTTCACATATACAGGACTACAAATATCAGTTTGACCTGAATTTCCTTTGAGATTATTAACAATGTCACAGAATCACAGATTATTATGGGATTAGAAAGGACCTCTGGAAATTATCTTGTCCAACCCACCTGCCAAAGTAGGTCCTCCTAGAGAAGGTTGCATAGGAACATGTCCAGGATGTTTTTGACTGAGACGGAGACTCCACCCCCTCTCTGGGAAACTTGTTCCAGTGCTCTTCCACCCTCAAAGTAAAGAAGTTCCTATTCATGTTTAGATGGAATTTCTTATGTACAAGTCTTTGCCTGTTTCGTCTTGTCCTCTCACTGGGTACCACTGAAAAAAGACTGGCCCCTTCCTCTTGACACCCATCCTTTAAGTATTTATAGCCATTGATCAGATCCCACCTCAGCCTTCTCTTCTCCAGACTAAAAAGGCACAAGTCCCTCAGCCTTTCCTCGTAAAAGAGATGCTTCAGAGCCCTAATCACCTTTGTGGTCCTCTGCTGTATCCTCTGCAGCAGATCCCTGTCCTTCTTGAACTGAGAACCCTAGAACTAGACACAGTACTCCAGATGGGGCCTTACCAGGGTAGAGCAGAGGGGAAGGATAACCTCCCTAAATGTGTCGGTCACACTGTTCCCGATGCACCCCAGGATGCCATTGGCCATCTTGGCCACAAATGCACATTGCAGTTTCATGGTCATCCTGTTGTACACCAGGACTCCCTGTGATATTTTTTCTCTATCTAATTACATGAAACTTGTTTCAAATGTATTTAGGCTGGTTTAAATTATATTACCTTGTACTTTTACAAACAACGGATGTAAGCAATCTTTCTGCTTCCGAAGATCTATATCAGGGGTGTGATTACCCATGTTCGTTTGACAAGTATCAGATGAACAGTAACTTCTCATTCACTCAGAAAGTGTCTTAAAAGATCTGGAGTAAAAATTGTTGCCTGCTTAATCTTGTCTTCTACTAACATGGTATTTTAAATAATCTAGCACTATTTTTTTGTCTACCTAGCAACTCAAGTACAGCTGAGAGACCAGTGTCATTTTCAGGTACTTACGCATGACTTAGTAACTAGTATCTTACATCACCATTTTAATTTTATTGTCTTTTAGAGCAATATGTATATGCGCAATTATCTTTGCTTAAGACAACAATTCTAAGACAGCCAACTACAACAAGCGTAAAAAGAACATATTGTTTTATAGGCCTTATGCCTTATTGCTAACTTAATTATCTCCCATTTACCCACAAGCACATCTTGATGGATATATTCTGTTCTTTATTATATCAATTAGCACCCTGCAACATGGTGCTTGCTAAAATTATCTAATCTGCTGCAGATGCCAATGCTCTTCAGTGGTCATATTCTGCAACAGATAAGTCTTACCAGCGCTGGTCCTTTCCAGTCCTTCCCAACTTCTAAATTTCTGAAGCTAAGGATGAGACTATAATCATTAACAGGACACTGGAAATTCGTCCAGAATGACCTCTATAGAAGCAGACGAGAGCTCAAAGTCATCACCAAACAGCATCAAAGGCAGTTTTTCAGAAGTCTTAGTTTTATCTATCATCATGTAAAAAGACAACACATTAAAATAAATATATTTTCCTTGTTTGCATGGGCAAACAGGCACTGGGGAAAAAAGACCTGTTGGACTTTGCTGAAGGCAGAAAAGTCATGTCTGTTTTCACCAATATGAGCTTTCACATTTCTATGTTCAGAGAAGCCTCATATCACTAGTAACATCCAGAAGCTGTATATTCTGAAATAAAGGAAAAACCCCACACATGCAGGGTAAGGATCTCATACTGATTCTGACACTTCCTGATTACTAATAAGGAAACATTACAATCTGAACAGTGAGTATCTAAACCCAAATATTATTACTATAGCTATGGGTATGCTTTTCCAACAAATAGCACAACAAACAGACTTTTATTTGTCTCCTTTTCTGACAGATCCACTTCATTTCTAAAGGGCAGTGCATTATTCACTGTGTAATTCACATAAACAAACTTCACACTAATATATTTGCTGTTTCTTGTTATTACATGATTTCATGCACTGTAATGACTGGTGACACACTGAAAGCATATTCATCTTCTTAGTTCAAATACCAAAACTTTCAAAATGAGAGAATGAAGCCTTCTATTGCAGCTTCTGTGTGGGTCTCAGTCTTATACCTAGTCACACAGAAGAGGTCCCTTTTGCCTGTATATAACTACCTCCAGCCTCAGAGGCACATTTGTATTCAGAACTAGAGTAAGAATTGCAATCCAAAGGCAGCAAAGATACCACCCTCTTTCACAACACCTTTTCTGGGACTGTCCACATTAAATATTTGTCTAACTAATCCAATAAATGCCCTAGTACTCCTAAAATTGAAATTCTGCAAGCCTCTGGACTGCAGCAGAATTAACTCATCTCCTTCATTTGCAGACTGCTTTCCATTATACAATTCTTTCTGACCAGAACTCAGTGTCTGAGTGCAGCATACCCATATGTACCATTTCATAGCATTTTATTTAAAAAATAGACTATTATACATGTTTGTCTAATACACTATGAAACATAATTTAATTTGGAAACAAGAATCACTAGTAATAAGGCTAGAGCTACTGACTGGTACTTTAAGAATACTGTTCAACAGGACATATTTGGTGAATTTTCTGGAAAAGCTTTTCTGTAATATTAGCTGTGAACAGAATATATGGAGAAAAGTTCCTTACTAGAGATGAGACAAAGGCACCATACAATCTGAACTGAGAATTAGTGTTTTCAGGAAATCAAGGGCTTCCTGAATAATTAGCATACAGCTGCTAATCACCCTGTAAATTGTTGTTACAACCAGCCATAACCCTGTAAAAAAATACATTTCACTGGAACGTACTTTAATTGTTTACTCATTTTAAATTTTCTGTAAAAGGAAGACGATAAAAAACAGATATGAAAAGCACAAGCCAAAAGCAGATAAAAACCTCTCAGCTTTCTGACTAGTTTGTGGGGTGAGTTTATTCTCAGGCCTAGAGAAATAACAGCTAAACTAATGCAAGAGTAAAGTCCTACAGAATTTAGCTTTTTACCAGATAGAGTAGAAGCCTTTTTTTTACTTCTGTCATAAGAGACTTCTTTAAATCCTAATTAAAATTAAATGAAATTTTATATCAATGAAATAATATATAGAAAGAATTCTAAAATACACATAAAGAGAGAGATGTAATATTCTAAAATACTGCCACCTTCCCCTCCTCTGCTCCCTTTTATTGTGCTAAGGAAAACACATGAATGCACTACTACATTTAAATCTTAGCTACCACCTGGAACTTCAGGAAGCAGATCAGTGTTTTCCATTGAAATTCCTATTAAGAATATTGTCAAAGTGAAATAAGCAGAGAAAATTGTTTGGAAGCTCTTCATGTTATCTTGCATTGCACTTCTTTGACATGATTTGCCTACTCACAGAGTATATTTTTATTTTATGCAGCACTTTTCATATAAGAGACAAGAAATTGAGTGAGAGAGATGAATTTAATTTTTTTTCCATGAGATTTTTAAAAGAGAGAGTGAGTTAATGAGGCAGAGAAATATAGCAAGGCTGTCCCAGATGGTAAGCACTATACAGACAAAAGCTCTTACAGCAGAAGTGGTGTGAGTTTGTTAAGGGTCAAAGAGGAACCTTATGAGTAAAGGCAGAAATAACATTAGCAAGTATTAGATGTGGTTCCCCTTGACTATATACTAGTTCTATTTGTTTCCCCTTTGTGACAATCATTGCCATCAGGAATGAGCATTAAAAGCTCATTGGTACTTCAGGGGCTTCTGCTGGTTTTACTGTTTTTTGGCACTATGTCCATTAGTAACTGGGCCTGGGGAAATCCATCCAGCAAACATAAGAATCAACAAACCCCTTCATTTAAAATGCAAATTAACTTGAATGTACCCATTTTAAACTAATTTCAGGACCACGGCAAATAGCTTGTAATACCAAAAGTATTTTGCTTCATTTCCTGACAGTTTTCTTAACTAGATAATCAATTTGGGTAAAAAAGGGTGCGAATTTTAAGTGTAATAGCTGTCCTTGAATAAACGGCTATAGTCCATTTCAGAATAAAAACTCTTTTTTTTTTTTTTATTTAGTTGAATCCTTTTAATAGTCAGATTGTCAGTTACTTGTCTGAATCAAAACCAGAAAATAGATTTAGCCAAATAAAGTTAAGATAATTTTAATCTACAGGGCAGTTTCCTTAGGGCTTGTCTTCAAAATGGAGCTAATCTATTTTACATACACAAGTGTCTTCCATATCAAATTGTGAAACAAAGATCTAAATCAGATTGGTATATTTTGATATATTTATTTCTAACATAGTTCCAATGAAACCTGAATTGAAATTTCCAGTCCAGTTAATCGATTTGATTGTCTGAAACAACTGATGGAACAATTTTTCTCAAACACCTTGAACATTTACTTCACATCTGAAGCAGCAAACAAATGATGCATGCAGGAGTAATACTATATGTAAGGTTAATGCTAGAAATCATTAAATCCTATCATAATACACAGGAACTGGACAGATTGTTTCTCTACAGCTTTTGATACACTTCACAACAACAAGGATTTATTATATCTATTTTATGCATAAGGACATTAGACATATAGAAATATCAAGCAAATAACAGAAAACTAAACAAGAAAACAAGATGCAGAGCAATTACTAGAATTCCTCAATAGTCATGAAATTTTCCCTTCTGAAATACAACTGTAATCTGGTATCTGTCCCAAAATGTTATTAAATTAAGAAAGAGAGGCCTATCCACTAATAATTTAAAAAAAAAAAAAAAAAGTTAGTTTTTTTCTTGGTTTTTTTTTTTTTTTTTTTTCAAATGTCTTTCTCATGATTGCTCCTAATATAGAAGGAATATTTTTTTAAGCAGAGTGGACAAAAAGCAAGTTTAATGACAACTAATTTCTTTACGTTCAAGTTATCTAGGCAGAAAAGCTTTCTCATCTTTGAGAAATCACTAGATGTTTTTGTTTTTACAGCCATAACTCAGTAGTGTCAGTTTCTTAATCTTTGTTAAAAAATGGTATTTGAATACCTAAGCACACTGTTTCAGTCCCACTGAAATTGATCAAAGTACATTAAGAATTATGAATTTGATCTTCTGGGTAGGGAGAGAGAGAGTTAAGCACACTTTTAAAGCGATAATTAAAAGAGTGTTATCAGGCTGGGACTTGAACTGAGTTCCTCCAGTAACTCAGTTTATCCTCTCGATTTTGCCTCTTGCCATTGTGGAAGAGAGACATTCATGGTAGCAATCGTGGAAAGATATAAAGGTAATAGGTTTATTCACAGATTTCTTCTGTTTTCATCCATTTTACTGAGTTGTCAGTTACATTGCTTTATTATGTTCTCCACCATTCTTTCTACAACAGCAGACTGAGATTTTTTTTCAATTTCTGTGTCCAGATATTATCACATCCCCTTTTTTGACCCCATGAGACTTCTTTCCCTCTTCTCATAAGGAGCAGAAAGCCTGTAACAAGTCCACTGGCATGGCAGGTGCCTAAACTAGATACCCCGAATAGCAGATTGAATTTACCAGCCAACATAAACTAAGCATGAAGCATCTACATTCTGCTTTATTATTTAGTATCTTTAGTATTTAGGAGTACCTTCTCTCCTTATTTTTTCTGATGCAGATCTTGGGTTAAGCGATATTACTTTTTAAGGAATGTAATAAACAGACATCTGATTTTGTTCTTTTTGTAGTATACAGTTGTCCTAAGGGTTCATTCTGTGCAAGACTGTGTAAAAACGTTTTGAGATTTGTAGCTAACTGTAGGCTTGGATGAAAAAACATTTGGAATTTACAACATTTAGAACTTGACCTGTTCATCATCCTCCCTGCAGTTTACCTCTGATGGCCTTTCCAACAGATGCATTTGTCTTCAGCAATGACTATAAAAATCCGTAGTAAAATCTGTCTCCCACTTCTATTTTATAACACATAATCAAGAAACATCACTGAAACTACAGTTTGGTCTGTAATAAAGTATGAAATCAGAAGTAAAAGATTAATTCAATATGAACTAACTCACCTTTCCTAATGCACTTTGTTTTCCCCATAGTTTATCAGTGTCCATAACAGAAAATGCCATAATACTGAGACTTTGGTGTTTGCAAATTATATAAAGGGCTAATTGGATTTATGAGGAATACAATGCCAAAAAACAGGGAGGTAATAATGTGTTTGAATAGAAGCAACTTAATATTTCTGTTAGGCATAGAAAAATCCCAGATCAGCTGCAGTATTTCAGTGCCTTATCTAAGACTCCTACTGGTTGCTAAGGTCTTGTGAATTCTGTCTAATTTATTTCTGGATGCACTAGAAATAATAAAAATATTTCATAAAGAAGCAAGGTTAAAGCCCAGCTGACATTTCACTGGCTTTCCTGTACTTGTTGGAAGATGAAAAGTTTTGTCTAGACATTTGCCCCCTCTTGATATCATAGCATGATAAGCATTTGATGAGAATTTAAAGACAAGGTGCCAAGGCTAACAGGTCACAAATACAAATTTCTTACATGTAAGTGTAAAATCCACTACATTCTTCTGAGGGGACAGATGATGGTTGCAAAATTAATTTGACTAGGTTCTTCTTCCATTTAAAATATGTTTCTCTAAATGCCTACAATTCATTTGTGGGCAAAGTAATAGTGCTAAACTTATGGCCGCATGCAAAGCAAGGAAAGAATAATAAAGAAATAGACTGCAGCCTCTAAGGAATTATTTTATGTTTCCACTTTATGTTATAAAAAGTAATACTTAACCACAGTCAACATTGCCAGCAACTATTTTGTCATACAATAATTTCAAATGGGCAAACAGAAATGGTGAGCTAAAATAAAACTGACAAGACATAAAAGCTACCTTCCAGTGTGCACTGATAACTGAGCAGTCTGACCTAAAGATTTTTGTCTCATTCAGATTATAGGTTAAGAAGCAATTGCTATTAAAAAGGCCCTGTAGTCTGCCTATCTTATAATTATGCGTGTAACTGAGAAGCATAGGACTTTTTCAGTGCTGAGGATGCACGTTTGTATCATACATAAAAATCTGCTAATGAGAAGGTTATAGGACTAAAGCAACCCAATTAACTGCCTTATTTAATGTATCTATTAATTTACTTCTTTATTTAGTTACATGTCTTTTTTTCATTTCTTTTATTCTCTCTCTGCCATGAATATGTTTTCACGGGGGCCAGCGACTAAAGAGAGGAAACAGGAAAGGGGGACATCATAGTTCTTGAGGTTGTTCCACTGAAGGTCATAGGCAATGTCAGGTGTTGTCTGACAACTTGTCCTCTTTCAGGGTCCCGTTACTGCCATGACAAGACCATTGCAAAACTTAATTTCCAAGGCAGGGCTTAGCAAACATTAAAAAAAACCAACCAAACAAACAAACAAAACAAAAAAAAAAACAAAAAAACCCAACCCCAAACAGTTATTGGGGTTCTTGGGTTTTTTTTGTTTGTTTGGTTGGTTGGTTGGTTTTTTATTTAAAATGTTTGCTGGTTTTCAAAGTTTAAACTATTTCCTAGTTCTTCATATCTCTCTTTTTTCATAAGTAAGGAACTCTTCCAAACCCTGCTGGTTTTGTACAAAATTGCTGAAAATGCATCTTAAAACTTTCCACCTATGTATTATTTCATTCTAATTGGCTGGTACTGTTGATGTTAAGTTCCTTAAGAACAAGAAATATTTAAAAATGAGATTTTTGATGCTCATTTTGATATCCTAATAACTTTCTCAATAGAAATAGGTGAAAGTACAATTTCTTTCAAGGGTGAGGGGACCATTTCTTAGAACCTTCTATTTGCATTTTAGGAAGGACATAGTCCCCTGTCCTGAAACAGTGAGCAGCTAAATGAATACCTACTTCTAGGAGAAAGACAATTTTCTTAGTGAAACAATGGCAATAACACTGAAAATCTTGCAAAGAATATGAATATTGGAAGGTTTGGGAGACAAAGAAGTACCCCATAAATTATACCAGAGGTACTGTTTCAGACTGAATGCCTACATTTGGTTGTCCAGCATCAAAAGCCTTGCTTTTTGGAAAACATTATACATGAGAAAAAAAAAAAAAAAAAAGTAGAGCACTTGTTCTGGCCAAAAACATTGAAAGAGGGAACAGGTTTGTCATATTTGAAAAACCTTATCTTTGATTTTTGCACAGTCAATTCCTGACCTTCTATGGTGAAAGTTACCCAGAAACAATCAAAATCTCAATTTATAATTTAAAAAGACCCTTTAAAATGGAAAACACAGATGTGATTTGGTGTTCTAGTTTATTCTCTAATGAGGGCTTTGAGGTTTGCTGTGTCTCCTTGAAGCTATTCTGTATTAGGGAGGCTGACTCTGCTGAAGATTCAAGGAGTGTTTCTCCAGGTTTCAATAAGCAATGTGAGACAGGATTATATACACCAAACATTTGATTGGAGCTCCACTCTCAAGTGGCAGCATGACCCACCCCTAGCTCCTAATAATCAGGAATCTTTTCCCTTTCCCTCTAAAATTAAGCAGGTAACATTGACAAACTTTTTTCAGTATGGTACTTAAGTTACAAGCTCCTGAAAATAAAATAATAAACCTTAGAGTTTTGAAAACACTCCAAAATTATTATACTAATGCTCCCTACAACATATCAAACCTGGGTACGACTGGTACGACTCAGCATAACACTATGCTAAAGAAGGTAAAAAACTGTTCTGCTGACTACTTGGTATTGCAAGTTTAAATTATGTTCCAGTGTCCTATGCATCAGATTTGGGAAAAAGTATATATTTATTGTGTTTCCTCTCCACAAACCATAGTTGTCCTTCCTCTTTCCCTACTGAAATTAGAAGTCCCACTTTCTCACCCAAAGCAAAACTGAGCCCTTGGTTGGGCTAAAAATAACTCCTAATTTAGTATCTTAGCTTCAGAGTAAGTACATTAAGGAAGGAATGCTTGAGTGGCTTTCAGAATGACATAGATTGAATTGACTAGGTCTCTCCTGATCCATGTGCCTCTTTCACTAAAAAAAAATAAAATTGTTTTGCCAACGTTTTTCTTTAGCTGTAACTGAAATTACTGCAGAGTAAAGTGTTCAGTCAGTTTATGGCAATTCTGCTCAAAAATCCTATTAAGCAATAATAGGATTTGTTTCTCAACTGCCAGTGTCTGTTTTGAAAATACACCCCCGTGTGCTCTGAATTCTCAGAACAAATTTTGATTGATTTGTTTCTCATCTTTCTCCTTTGAAAATAAAATTCATAGTCTTCACTATTTTAAAGCAGTTAAAGAGGTGATTAAAGTGCAGCCATGCATCTTTTTTTTCAGTTGCATATAATTTTGCCCACCAGGGACTTAAATTATATGTCTAATTGCAACCAGAAACTATCCTGTTTGCAGTTCTCACCCTTAAAAAAAGTATTCACTACAAGTTACAGCAAAAGATTTATCTATTTATTTGTATTTTTAGAAACAGCTATCCTAGAATAAAATAATCTACAGAAGCTTTATTTTTTATATGTTCCATATATCAAAAAAGATAGAAGGTCGTTAAAAGAGAAAACTACTTTTAAAAGTTTTTGTGTTAGATAAACAAGGCAGTATCTACCCGGCATAAAACAGACAGGATTTTTGCTTAGTTATTTTGAATGTTTATCAGGAAACGCTTTATGAGTACAATTGCCTTTCAGACTTAGATAGCTATTTCCAATCCAATTTTGAAGAGGAAAGTGAGTAACAGAATAAATGTATTTCAGTTAGAAATCAAACAAAAAAAAAAAACAGGAAGAGGAAAGTGAAAGAAGTAAAAAAATGTTACTTGGAATGATAAATGTGTGTTCTCCCACCAGTGTGTTTGTCAGCCAAAACAACTTTAGTCCAAGAGTTGAGACTTACTCTGCAGATGTAGCAGCAGAGGTACAAACACAGGAGTTGTGGAACATCCCTACTAGAAAAGTATGATTTATTTCATAGATTTTCAAAGTATATATTGAAGCCACCATAACCCCATATGTAAATGAAGTACACACTCCTTATACTAATTATATTAAATTCCTGCACCTTAATCAGAGTTTCCTCATGTGCCTCTGCCACTCTCTGGTTCTATGAAGTGCTGAGCACTGTCTGTGTCCATGGAGGTCATTACTACTGAAAGTGGATTATGAGTATTCTATGGGACATTGCATTTTAAGACACACAGATTTCACAGCAACCCACTGGTGAATATTTTGCATCAGAATACAACATAATTTGTTCTCCTCTTTTAGCTCCCTTTACCCTGATCTTTGACATTCTGTTCATTAGTCGGTTGTTTGTTAGCCAATAATGAATTTGATGACAGTCTCCCTTTGGACTTAAGTATTCTGTGGATCAAACCTATCATGCCTTCACTCAAATTTGGTGGTTTTTTTGGGTTTGTTTTTTTGTTTTTTTTTTGTTTTTTTTTTCCCATCAGAAAGCCTATTTTTCTCTGATTAGATGTTATGTAGGAAGTATTTCCTTTCTGTGAAATAATCCTGAACCAGTAGCTGAATACTCATGCCAGAAATTATAACAAACTCTCCTCCTGCACAGGGAGGAATTGAAGAAAATTTGTGGACCTCTTGGTTTGATGTATCTTCTTTTTTTAAGACGTTTGGCATTTCTAAAGCTAAGGCTTATTGCAGGCTATTACCTTGTGGCTGTGGGCTGAGAAGAATCCTTATGAAAATCAAAGAACACAAATGTATCTGTAAATGCACACACATAAATCATTAACATGGGAAAGCAAGAAAGCATCTAATGAAATACTAGCACATTTCTAAACTACTAAATAAAAGATAAAATTGTGAGTGAAGCAGGAAAATTAAGGCAAGAACAAAAAGGAATTCATCTAATACACCCTAAATTTTTCTCCAGTTTTGAACAAAGAGAGTTAAGGACTATTCGTTCTTATAAATTAAAAGTCAAATTCTTGGTCTCAGAAAAACACAGACATTAGTAATTAGAATCCAATACTAGAAAATTTTGAAGAAGTATAAAGGGATATACTTAGACTCTCTCATTAGCTTTTATTAACAACCTTCTGAGTTTGTGAAATCAGTGTAACAAGTTACAAATGATGCATGAAATTAAAAATGTCTGTTTAGCCTATAGAGTTTTCATCCATGGTTGGCAATGCCCTCCACTGCTGCATTATACACAGTAATAGGTTGCCAGACCCAGCTAAAACCTCTCAAAACCCCCACAATTTCTTAAAAGGAACTGTTAAAATATTGGGGGGGCTGGGAGTGTTGCTTTTTCACACAAACTGTTGTCTTTCCTTCGTAGAGAAGCAAGTGTGTCAAACTCATTCCAAAATTTTACCATGCCTCTTAGTGACCTCATGAAATAGATACAAGTCAGAAACCTGCATTAAGAACACAGGCTGAAGGGCACTGGACAGTAGCAGGCATTAGGCCTATACTCATATAAGAAAACAACATGAAACAAAAGGAATTCTAATCGTGACATACTGTCTCCCACATTAATCACATCCATAAATCCTGTGTTTACTAGTACAACACTCAACAAAACGGTTCTGTGCCTTCTTGGTAGATGATGGTGACATTTAAAAGGAAGATTTCCTTTGATATACTGCATAGAGTTTCTGACAGGAAAAATACCTATAGATCTTAAAGCAGTGCTTTCAAGATAATCATTCTTTCGAAGAGATACAATTTCTCAACTCGCTATCCCAAATTCAGCTGCACTTAATCTAAATGGTTTGTCTCAATCTTTAGACACGCTTTCAAGCATCATCATGTGAATTATGCATATTACAGGTCTTCCTGTGGCACCATGTTCATGTAGGAGATATTATAGTTTTTTTTTTTTCTCCCACTATTTATTCTTTCATTAAACTTCCTCCAGATATTTCTCACAGCAAAACTGAACATTCTAATCTAAATATTTTCATTCAAGAAAATTTAAAAAATACATTATTTTATCTTTTCCTTTAATGTTTTTAGGTTCAGCCTCTTTCCAAACTGCTTCTGTGCTTGGAAACATTTTTATCCATAGCTGAAATCTTGCCTTAGAGTTGGAAATAGCACGATAAACAGGAACAGGATAAAACAATGAGATCACAAGGCATTATCTAAATTATGAGATCTTCAGAGGGACAAATGATGCATAAAAAAGAAGTAACACGGAGCTTAAATTTTCCCCACCATTACTCGTAACTATTACAGCTTCTTTCTTGGGCTTTCGTATGCCTGAATTTGATAAATACACAGAGGCTTACACAACAGTTTCAGTTTTCAGTGCCAGCTCTAACAACTGTTTCCATAACAAGCTGCAGTAGCCTCCTATCTCTTCTTTGTTTTGGGGTAGCAATAAATAAACCAATGAATACAAATCCAGTTATGAATAAACATAACTCTTCGGTGTTCAGTGCTGGACAGTGAGAACTGTGCATATGAGAAGAACCTGTTCATTCACCTCACACAAAACTTCTGGTTATTTTGTAATTTATTATATTTAAGCATAGTACTTTGCCTTCATCTTTGTTGAACTGAATCTTGTTAATATTTCAGATTTTTTTTTTCAGTTCATTTTAATTTTCATTAAGGTTGTCCAGTGTATATTAAAAACATTTTGGCTAACTTTGCAAAAAAATAGTTATCTGTTTTCTCACACTAATGAACAATACCACAAAGTAACAGGAAGTACAATAAATACTCTCTATGCATATACACTAGTTGCCAAGGACATACATACTTTTCTTTCTTTCTTCTGTGTTCTGCCTCAGTAAGATATTTTCTTATTCTTTCTCTTTTTTTTTGGTCTCTTATAAATTCTAGTTTATAGAATAGAATATAGATTTTGTATAACAACAACATTTCCTTCTGTCAGTTGATGAAATATATATATTCAACATGTCCTTAACACATTATTAAATTGCTATGAAATCCTACTTAGTGAAATCTTCTTCCAAAGGAAAGACAGCAAAATAAAAGACATCAGTGGGTTACTGAAGATGTATTTCAACTTTAGCTGGATAAATCTGCAGATTCCAAAACTTGCACTTTTCATATGTGTGTTGTCACTGTCTACCATATTTAATAAAAAAATCTATAACCTTTCCTAATGTGTTTCTGTATAACAATGACAGTGAAGTGACATTTTTCCTTAAGTGGAACACAACAGGTATTTTTGTTACAAAAGAGTGCAGCCAAATTGTTAAGAGCAAACCCTTGATGGATTCCTCTTTTACCAAACTGTTGAATAGCCAAAAATGCCTTGTTGTTCTGAGTGTTTCTTCAGTTTCTTGTCCAAAGGATAGAGCTATTTTTAAAATTACTTTCCTTTGTGGGAGAGATATGGTGCTGTGCCGCCTTTTAGTATTTATTTCTCATTTACAGTACTTGTTATGAGGAAAGAAAGCAAATAACAAAGTGCATACACTTAATCCAGTAGAAAGCAATAACAATATTTCTGGCTGCATTAAATCTTTTATAGCTCTGTAAGTTCTCAAGTTGCTGAAGAGAAATAAATTCCAGTGCAATTAAGCAGACTCTTAAATACTTAGATATACTCAGACAGTAGATAACTACATGTTTTGCTCTGGGTAGTTTCCTTCTGCTGCTTATGCTTCAGAAAATCTTCTGTGACAAAGGCAAAATAGACATTCCAGCAAAAAACTGATAAACCGTTTAGTAATACCACCAGAGCTGCATGGGATGTGCCTTGGTGATCAACATCAGTTGTCAGGTATAATGTGAAAAATAAAGTGTTGCACACCAGTCAATTCACAGAATTCCTCAAGGTTATTAGGAGGGAAGAATGATAGACAACTGATCAGTCTATCTTAAATATTTCTGTGATATCTGTCACTGCTGTATCTTATTTCATTTAGGAGCTCAGGATTTCTTCAGTCATTTCCTTCTACTGCAGATAACCACATTATTTATATGATTTGACAAACTTATCAAATTCCACGTTAAATAAAATGTTAGGTATCTTATGTCTGTTACTTTTACTGGTTACTCTTCCAAAATTTCATTCTTATGATTGCCAAAAAGTATTTTCTGCTTTTTTATCTAAATGTATTTCTGTTCTAACAACCTCTTACAGCTATGCTATAACTATGATTGTGTTTGAACAGCTCTTGTACCTCAACTAACATGTTTGAAGAGAACAATCATATGCCTCTTATGCCTTCATTTTGCCAAATAATCCAGTCTTTTGGTGTCCTCTTTAGAAAGGGTACATCCTTCCTACGTTATTCTAAGAGAGGGGGGTTTGCAATTTTTGCAGCTTGACTATGAATGAACAGAACTATACTTAGTACTGTAGATGATGAATCTTGATTGCATGATGATTCCTCTCCATACATGCAGATGCATCTTTCTTGACGTATCCAAAAACTGCTGTTACACTTTTGTAGCTACATCTCGTTGCTGATGTCTTGTAATTTTGTCATTGATTCCAAGGCTGCTTCACTTAAGATTTTGGGTTAATTTTGAGCTAAAGTATATGATCATACTTTTATATTATTAATTCCTGATCTGTTATTTTAGAATTTGAGGCATACAGGATGGGGTTATATGTGAAAGGTCATCCCTCCAATATGGTATTTTGATCTTCCTCTGTGTTGACAACATCTCCCAACTTGTTTTTTCATAAAAAAAAAAAAAAAAATGCATCAGGTTACTACTCCTCCAATTTTTTACCATCAAGGTCATAAAAATACTAAATAAGATCTCTTAAGATCTGACCTTAAAGAATTTCACTAGTAATCTCTTCTCATTTTTCATTTTAACCTGAAATTTTCAACATTGTACTGCATTACGTTTCACTAATGTGAAGATAGACAAGATATATACCATGCTCCTCTACTATAAAACTCAGTTATCTCCTAAACATACAAGACTACTCAGTTGAAATAGTCTTCACAAACCTAGTTAGGAATTAAAGTATCTGAAACACATCTGCATTTAGCAATCTATTTCCGCCCTTTCTCCCTGACTGTAATTAGATGTCTATATTATTTTATCCTCTCTCTACTGAGCCTTAGTGTTCTATAGGCTTAAACTAACTGTTCAAACATAGTCAGATATGCTTGCTTCGGAGAGAAAGGCACCTTTTTTGTCAAGTTTTATGTTGCTTCCCCAAGCCTCTTTTGCTGTAATATTTAGGAACCTTGGAGAAGAGAAGGTACACATAGCAAGTTTTAGTGACAACCTTTTATATAATAAACTACTAGTGAGAGCACTCACTTACAGAAAATAAGTCTATGTGCAGTCTGAGAAAAAAGTAACATCTCAGAAAAAAAATATAATTTTAATAATCTCTTTGCAATGGACAGCTTCTGCCTTTTCTGAAGTTGAGCCACTAGAAAGCTAGAAATCAATGAATTGCAGTTTGTACTCTACAAAACAGAGTTCAGTGAGTCAGAAGAACCTTAACTGAAAAGTAAAATTACTGACCAGAGAAATGGTTCTGTTTTACCTCAAACTGGGACACTGGACACAGTCATAGAACAAGTGAGTCACTAACAATTTCTTCTAGCCTGCTAAAAGGTAAATTGTTTTATTATTTTACTATAAACACAATTACCACAATCCATTCTGATAATATTAGGGATATTTCATTCATATAACTACATTTCCTGTACAAAAATTTGTCTAATCACACACAGTTCTTCAGTTTTACACAAGAGACAGTTTAACTTTTAATTGATTTACCTTCTCTAGTTGTGAAATACTGGCATAAACCTGGGAAGAGAAGGTATGGGAACCTAATACTAATTTATCCTAAAAATAAAGCCAGATTTTGGAGTCATTTTTACTCAAGGGCTGTTCAGCTATTTAGTTGGATATTTCAGTTTCTTGGTCCTCATTTTGCATTCGTTAAAACTGACATCTAGAGGATTTCAGAGCATAAAAGTCACAATTGCACATCAATCCAGAGCCCGGGATACAACAGGGAATCTTAGTTAAGATGATTTTAAAAGCAGTTCATGGTACCTGCCCCTTGCAAATCTTCCTAACTGTACCAAGAGAGGTGGCCTAATATGCTTGCTTGAAATATACTGCAATGTCCATGTGCAATCTACAATTCACGTTCATCTCCTCCTTAGGTAGACTGTTCTCCTTGCACTGCATCTATTAAGACAAAATATAAATATGCATCTATCTATATTCAAAGTGTTAAATCTATGCGCATACATTTTAAAAATATTTACATGCATATATATGTATATATATGAAAAACAATGTTGTAGTCCAGTGAAAAAGAAAATAGTAAATCTCTAGTGTTTAAGCATGCTTGATATACCAGCTTGATTTCTGTATTCCCATCACACACATTAAGCCATTAGTCTGAACACAAGCAAAACTGTAGGAATCTAATAAGGGACATGAAATGCCTTCAATTTTGAATTCATTTGCAATATGTTTTGTATTACTCTGGTATTTTTAATATAGTCTTTCATTAGAACACCCATAACAGCCCATCATTCTTTGACAAGTTGAAATATATAAGTAGACTATGATAGTACAATAATAGCTACTAAAATGTTTAAATGATTTATTTAATTTAAAGTTTCCAATGAGAAGTGGAGGCAAATTAAAATTTTAGTGCTGAAACTGCTTTGGTTGACACCATAGGAAAACAGGAATGAAAACACTGGAGACTGCAGTCAGAAACCCAGCCTGATGTTTTTCTACACAAAACCACTAAGTAAGGATAACCAAGACATAGTTAATGGTTATCTTAACGGTTGTCATGGGTTGGGACAAAAACTGTTTAGCAGAACAACAGGTATTGCAGGGAAACAGTAACACGGATGGAGGACACAAACACCAGTAGGATACCAACCGCAGCCCGCACCGCCCCAACTGGCGCTGACGCTGCCGAGCCGACCCCCGCACAGCCTGCCCAGATATACGCCTACGCCCTGATGTCGACGTTACCACGCCCACTTCCGGTTGAGGCCCCTCCCCTTCCCGACCAGCTCCCTGCTGCCCCTGGGGCCTGGCACACATGGGGTGGAGTAGGTGTGGCTGCTAGAGACAGGGGAGAATTGACCCTGTCCCTGCTGGAAACCGGGACAATGGGTTTTATGCATAACACCACTAAGTAAAGACATAATTTGGACATGATGACCACTATGCATTTTACTTCCTAGGTCCACTCATTTCAAACCAAAACCTTGTTAGTCTAGACATGGCCAATATGTCCTCTTTGTTGCAACTCATGTTATCTCATTCAGGCTAATGGTAAATCATCATTTCCTATTACCTGTCCCTTTCAGGGAGCTATTCTTTCACAAATTCTTCACCATGGGTCCACTTTTCCTGATTCTAACTGCCTCACATTTCTTTCTCCTGCATTTCTCAGATCCTAGTTCACCCAGTCACAAAGCAAGAGCCAGCTCTAGATTCATTGCTGGTTTTTTTCATTACTGAAAAATCACTTCAAAGGTAAGCAACTGTCATTAGTTTAATGGAAACAGTGGGGTCCAACCTTCCAGCAGCTTCTGCTGGTAGGCAGTAGCTACAACTACTCATACAAGTAGATGCCAGATTCTGTTGCATAGTGACTAGATGTATCATAACTTTAATTACTTGCATGTTCTTGATCCAGTTATTGTAGTAGGTGTATTTCCAAGTCCTCGGTTACAAACTAGATGAGTGATGGGGTGTTCAACTTTTAATAGTGATGCAGAGGCCACATATTGAGCAGAAAGGTGGAAAGAGCCCTTCTCTTTTATTCAACCAACAGGGCTAACTTTCCTTGCATTTCCATCTGCACATCAGTCATTCCCAATTATCGTATTTCAGATTAATTTTTCACTGTTTGAACTTACATAATAATGCTAAGGCTCTGTATACCACAATTATTCTTACAACTCTTCACAAACACTTCTCAATAATTAGTCCTGTCAGCAGGAACTGCAGAACACATAACTTCTTAATTACTGATGTATGATCATACACCAGGTCACGGTAAAAAAATAAGATTCTTGTTATTGGACAAAAAATAAGCTACCCTTGTACAAATACTGTATCCTCTTCATTAATAACCATTTCCTTGAATTTTGAAACACCTTCACATCTTCCAGTGAAGATTTTGTCAGTGATTTGGAAAAAAATAACTTGAGACTAAAAACATTCCCATTGACTCAACTAGTTAGTGGCCCTTTCCTCATTCTGTTTTGGGATATATTATCTAATCCATATTCAATCCACTTGATATATGCCATTTTTCTTTAATATCATTGCAGATTCTTAATAAAAATGTTGTATAATAACGACAATGTGTTAGAGAAATTTAATTATCATGTTAATAAAATATAAACACATTTGTGTTTATATAAAATTACATACAGCTAGTTTAATGGAATTAATTTTCCTTAAACTCATATTGAATCTTTAATTATTATTATTTCTGTATACAGTTTATTTTGTATGAAAGAACTGCTGTCATCATTAAAATCACATTAAAATGTATCTGATCTCATTGTCATGCAATGCTCTGTAAATAAGCAATGATCTAGGGCTTTAACCACTATATCTACTGTAAGAACAACACAATGGGCCACAAGAAACCTCTCGGACATTTATGGAGACTGCTGATGACAACTTCCTGACATAGGTAATTGGGGAGCCGACATAGGTGACAGAGGAGAGAAGGTGCTTTGCTGAGCCTGTTACGTATAAAAAATGAAAAGCTGTTTGTGGGTGTGAAAACTGTTAATGTTACATTAATATGCTAGGAGTTTTTGCTATCTTTAAATTGTTATCATTACCATGTCTGAAATTATATGCATATTGTATAACTTTTTTATATTTGTTTTTACAAATTAAATTAGAAAGTTACAAAATGCATACAGATCTTTGAAGTGCTCATAGACCTGCAGGTCACATTATAATTATATACATTATTCCTCTCATTTCCATACATACATTTTTATAAAAGTTTCCGCAATCACTAATCTGTAATTTTCTCCTCTATCTTATGCTCTAGTAATAGAGAGTTTGATAAAAATATGTACTTTGTGCTTCAATTCCAATGGAAACTGCTACTGAAGAAAACAGATCAAGCAAATTCCCATCTAAAAACTGCATAGCAGCTATCCAGAGTATATCCTATAACAGTAAACTCCAAAGCCTGAAGGATCATTGTGCCCTTTATGATGTAATTTTTGCTTGGGCACTCTCAGGATATTTTTACATCTTCTGAAGAGTGGGCTACCAGGAAAAGAACCTAAAGCAAAAGGCTTAGGAGGTGAAGTCATCAACATCTCTTTTAGCTTAAACATTTTCCTTTTAATTCACAAAGCAAAACTTCACACATCCACAAGCAGCAAAAATTCAAGTGCAACAAGAAAAAAACATTCATTATGGAAAAAAAATTGGCATTCTGTTTTTCCCATGTCTAACATGCTGGCAATTTTTTCTAAAACCAGAGGTCCATGCAGAGTTTTGAATAATTATGTTAAGCTTCAGCCATCTACTTAAAAGTTTTGTAGTTGAATGTAAACACATAAAAATATTGAATTTCCAACATACACTGCATTTAGACAGACAAAAAAGGGGGGACCTGCATTCCTCAGAAATTAAACTACCAAGTCTGCCCTGTACTGTGACTTCTGATCAGGATATTGGTTAATTCGTAAAGCTTTGTCATCAAAGAAGAAAGAAAACAAAACTGTTCTTTTTGTATCCCTAAACTTGCCTGATTTAATGTAATCCCTCTACCCAGTTAATGCAGGACATTTTACCTGCAACAAATGCAGAGTTCATTGATCAGTCCAGTAAGACGTAAACTGAATGATTTCCTCAGCAATCTGTTCTCATGGAAACAAATTCTCCTAAACGTACCAACCTGGAAAAATCAAAAGAAATGCAATTGCACATTGATTTTATTTTATGTCTATGCAGACACAAGGAAACATTTGAGAAAGATGCTGACATAAGTTAAGAAAAAAGCCCAACAAGACTTAAGTGTTTCAGTTTGTCTTTATTTTAAGCAAATGAAGTTTATTCATTCTATTTACTCATTCACAGTATTCTTTAGATCTCATTGCTGAAGTATCCATGGTATTCCAAAAAAAAAAAAAAAAAAAAAAAGGAATCAAAGTTTTTCAGCTACTTATGCAAATGATTACAGTGATAACCTTTCCAGAATTAACAGAATTAATACATTTGAATGGAATGACATTTTTATAAAAGCTTTTCTACAAGTATGCTACATCTGTTCAAAACATGGTTCTCAACCTGACCAGGATGCACTAAAGATCACACAAAAGCTTAAGGTTTTTGTTTGCTCTTCCGGGGTCTGGGTTTTGGGGAGGGTTTTTAGTGAAACAGAGGAATGATTAAAAAGAAGTAAATAGTAAATAAATGTCACATCAATACCTTTACATTTAAAGGAAGAGTATCAACTAATTCTGCAAAATTTCCTTCTTAACAAGGACTTTTATGAGCAGAACCATGACCACAGCCCATTTATATCATTAAGCAATGGCAAAGTAAAAAAGCCATCTCAATGTCCTTGAGCTTTGTACAATTTCTGTGTTTTTTACCTTCCAGTTGAGACTGTAAAGCATGGCAAGGACTCTAAAACAGCACTTGAGTAAAGATCCATGGGAATATGTGTTGTAAATGCCCAGCACCAAATTCCTTTGTTTCTGCTGTACTCTGTTGTTATTTCACTAGCAACAATACTCATTGCTTTCCTAAACTCTCCTTACTTGGCCTTTACAGCAGCAGCACCAGCAGCAATAACAGTTTTACACAGAATAGCCATGGAGAGGACATACACATCTGTAAGGATTAAATATGTTCACTGGAGAGAATTTTTGCTACTTGCAAAAAAACGTTATTTGAGTGACACATCCATTAAGGTGTTGGACTTGCAGGAGATCGAAGGCCTTGTCTGGGACAGGCAGATGTTAGAGGGAAAAAAGGAACGAAAGGAAGGAAGGAAGGAAGGAAGGAAGNGAAAGAAAGAAAGAAAAGAATAAGATTTCTTTATTTCTGTTGCTTCTTTTTCTCCCTTTTCTCAACCTAATACTTAGGAATTTTCTCTTCTATAACAGATGAACAAGACAGTGACACTTATCTGTATCAAACATTGCAAGCCAATGTTAAATCCACTATTGGTAATAAAAGAACTAACAGTAAAGAAAATGTCCTGCGTCTGAAAATGAAACAGAGGCTGATTTGTCTCAGACTTTGCAATTACTGACATAGAGATAAAAAATACTTGTGAAAGTGATTCAAGAAACAGAACTGTTGCATTTACAGAGGCATTTCTTTCCTCATGGTACAGATCAGTAAACCAAACTTGCTCAGCTGAGTAGCTCTAGCAGCATAGAAGACTACACATGGATTTATATCCATTAAAAATGTACTTTTAACATTCACATTTCTTAAGCATACTTTCACTTCAAGTGTTTCTTCAGACAAAGTTTAGGAGTGATTGGCATCTTTCCATAAAAATATTAATACATTAACCTTGTGAACTGTTGAAGCAGTGAGCAAGATTAATTGAATTAAAAAGGGACAATTCACTTAGACTGGCAAAAAATGCGAGGTCTATGCTCAGACGTTAACTGAATAAGCAACTGACATTTGATAAGTATGAATTTAGCTATAATCTGGTGAGCTAAATAAGGACCCTAGCCCCTACTAAATTACTATCCCTATTCTGAGTTGTATTCTTCATATTGCTAACCATAAATAATGAAGGAGCATAAAAAGTTGGAAATAATATTTCAAATACTGGGTTAATTTGGGCATCAACCTGGAAAACTAGAGACATTCATACTTTCCTAAGGTACTTTACCACTCACTATCCAAGTTCTTCCTACTTCATGGATCAAGAAAAGCCCCCTATTCTGAGAGTGATAGACTTAGCCAATGATAAAAGTATCATCCTGCATGTTCTTCTGCCACCCCAGGTTTGGCATCCTCCCTGCAGAGCTGGGATGATTCAGTGAGCTTCTTGAACTCAGCTCCCCATCAGTACAACTTGGATACTCCAGCCAGAATATGTTTAAATAAACCTTCTGTCTAGTATTGCCAATATGTACTTACGGGACCAGGATGAGCCATGTGTTTAGTTGGGAAAATAATTATTTGATTCACAAGCTAGAAGAAATCAAACAGGACAAAGATTCTCAAGGGGAAAAATTTCTACCCAAACTGATGCTGGAGCTGCTGACTGGGAATCCCTTGGAAAATACCTGCATCCACATAATATTTTTCCCTATCGTAAGCAAAGAAATTACCAAATACTCCAAACAGAATTAAATATATCCTCTTTCTACATACAGAAGTGGCTGTTGCAAGCAAGTATTTACTTCATCTTCAAGGAAAAAAATTAGCTATTTAGGATGTCTCCTTAGCAAATTCCTTTTGACAGGTCTGAAAGACAAAATCTTTCTCCTGCAGATGCACAAGACCTTCCAACCATGCCAAAACCAGGTATAGCATCTCCACTTGATGAACATTAGTTTCCTTAACAGTTGGCAAACTAAATTTCTGGAAATTTAGCAGTAAAAATATGACTTGTCTTGATCCAGCACAATTAACATGAGTTAGAAGCAGAAATAAAGCTCTTTGGCAGAAACAGTCAATTTTAAGCCAAATATCAAGAACAGTACAATTGTAAGGAGATTAAAAGTTCCTCCATGAAATCCTTTGAACAGCAAGAACTCTTTTTTTTTCTTCCTGAAAAATATTTGGATTTATAATACTAAAATTCCAGAATGCTTACAAGAAGGAAAACATGACTTCTAAACATTCTCAATATCCAAAGAGACTGGTCATTAAAATTTGTCAAAAACAAAGAAACGTGCCAAATAACAGCATTCTAATCAGATTAATGCTAAAAATAGAACCAAATTCTTAAGGAACCGAATACTATGAGTTGATAAAAGGAATGCTGAGATTGTTACCTCGGCTTTTCATTTATCATGACAGAAGTTATCAATAGATAACCATTAGATCTTTTTACTTTACCATTATCTCTTTATACCTTTAATCATTTTCATTACTTTTTATTACTTCTGTATCTACTAAATGCCTAGTCCTACAAAATCATGCCCATCTGCCATCTGATTTTCTATGTTAAATGGGATTAATCGTGAATGGAAAGAATGAACGTATTCTCAAATATTAATGATTTGAGGCTGATAATTCTAAGTTAATAGAAACCAATTTCTGTGATGAAGGTCACATAATCTCCCACAACATTTTATACAGTATTACCTGGATTATTCCTTGGACAATTTCCTGATGCTCCTCATTCAGAGGAAGGTCTCTTACCACATCTTTGCTGGTAACAGCTGAAAACAGTACAGAGCATGGTATCATACCAATTCTCTAAGCAATATCTAGTGAGCATTCAAGGAAAGTTATTGCTGACAGGAACCCTGATAATGCTGAAGAAAGGTAAAAGAACAAGATTGTTGCCCATCGCTTTTGCGGTCCTACTGAGAAATAATGATATAGTTTTGTGTCTCCACATGAAAAAGAAGACATCGTACCCTACAGAGGTGTATTTAATTATCAGAGCAGACTTTTTATTTCAATACTGAGCTATGGCAGCTGTTTAGGATATGAACTAGTCTCCCACTAGATACACCTCTTTGCTTCGTTGCCCAGCTTTCATCACAAGAACATTAAGGACTTTTTCCCATATCAAGACTGTGAAAATCATTTATTGTATCCCTGCAGTGGTCAATAATATTATTTAATATTTAGTGTATTTGTCAGTGCGACACAAGCAGCTACTTAAAATGAAAATAATCAAATACATAAGCCAACATCTTTCCACATTTACTGTGGACACAATTAATGGCATCAACTAATGCTGAGAGATAGAAAGTCAACAACATCATTAATTTAAAAATTATCTCCAAGGAAGAAATAAAAGAACAGATAGATTTGTAATGGAATAACAATCTAAAGCTCTTTTAATTAAATTGACAATAAGCCAGGGAAACAGTGAGGAAAAATGTATATTTCTGAAGTTGTGCATCATTATGGCAGGCATCTTTTGCATTGGTACAAACCATTCTCTACATAGTAAAATACAGTTTTATTTCCTTTAGTGAGAAATACTTGAAGTAATCTCAAACATTTGAGATGAGATCACATAAATCTCCTTGTGACCAAGTTGGGGGAGTTCTGAGTATGGGGATCTGATCATCTACATTAAGAAAGACCTGACAGAGTCTTACTTCTGATGTCAGTAGAAATAGGAGCAGTCCCAAGGTCCACTACACTAGAGTTCTCCAGAAAGTAAATTTACTGTGCACTGGGCCCAATACTTAAGCATTATCTCATTTTGATTACCTACATTAAAAACATACACGTTGAACCTTAATTAACATTATTCCTGCATCAAATACCAATAAGCCTTATCAGTAATAAACATGAATCAGCAATAAAATTATTAATTTAGCTGCACATTCTTACCACTAAAGTGAATTTTAGGTGCATAATGAATGACTAAAAATCTAAATGTGGTCCAGGATTCTGAAATCAAACAAATTCTACTGTTATTCTTTTAAATCACTTGCAACAACCTTGTACCTATTAGGTTGTTCAGGCGCTAAAGAGCAGACTGAGAAATTTGAGCTGTAAGGTAGCATCTCCTTTTCATTATGCAAAATTATACTAATTGTTTTTATAAAAGATGGTGCATTTTTTTTTTTTTCTGCAGACAAGCTATAGCTTTTCCCATTATGGGGCCTAGTTGTTGGTGTTGTTAAAATCATAGATGTACAACATTTTTTGATTTTTAAAGACCAAGAAAACAAAAGTGAAATGCTGTCAGCAATGTTATTCAAGAGAAACCAGTTTGCATACAAGTTGAGTTATATTATCTCTCAGAAAGGTACAATGACTGTATTATTTTTTTAAAAAGAGTGCTATAATTCTAGGATCTACTATTCCTGGGTCCTCAAAGAAAAGCTAATCAAGCCCCCTGCAAACCTTTTAAGGGTTTCCCTTCTGCACTGGTCTGACTCCCGTGGGTTGTAAAAAAATCTAGTGAAAATACCTACCATATTTCTCCTACACTGGTAACACAAACATCTGCCTTTCTGCTTTAATCTTGTAAAGGTTTTAGTGCTTCTACAATTAAAGCTTCTGAATGCTCTTCTCCATAACTGCATGTGTCACACAAGACACTCAAGAAAAGCTATAGCAGACTACATTCTTGCCGGTGGGCTGTGGGTTGACAGACAATGCTACACTCAACTTGTTACAGAAAAAAGGGAACACATCATACTGTTCATTCAGTTAAAGTTTTAACTATCCAATCAAGCAAATTATCAAATTAATAAATAAAAGCCTCTTTAATAATGTCTTTAATTCAATAGCTATACAAAGCTTTCTCTTCCTAATGTACGCTCACACTGGATGCTGAGGTTGGCAGTTTCATTCTTCCTCAAGAAAAATAGGGAAGGGTTAAAAGGAGCTATCAGCATCTTGAGGTCTGAAACGGGAGGAGTTTGATCATGATGGTGGCGGTGGGCTCTTTTCTCCTCAGTGTTGGTGACTATTTGGGTCATTTTTCCATATTCACTTATCACAGTTTTATTCTTCCTCATTGATTCCCAAGCTACACCTTGCACAGCACATTCCCCCGACCCAAATTACCTGTTTGATATACAGTGACAAACCTAGGTTTGTCAAACCTTTTAAAATACATTGGATTCACAGAGTTTACACTAAATCAGATGAGGCTGTGGTTACTTGACCACCACACTGTTGTTAAAAAAATGCTAAAATCAACTCCAGCCGAGGCAAACCTACAGAAGTCCTGAGACTTTCAGTCTCAGATCAATACTAAGTCTATGGCCTTCTTTTAGTAATGGCAAAATTATATTAGTCAGGCTACAGTTGTGAATGTGCTCCTGCCCAGCACTGCCCACTGGAAAATAATCTATTTATATGCTACCTGGGGATACCTCAAAAGAAGTGCATGAAGACTGATGTTGTTTGAAGAAGAATAGTTTTCTTCCCTTTTCTATAATACAAAATTAAATTCATTTAGCAATCCTAAAACTTACTTTTCAAAGGATATTACACACACCACACAGTTCAAGACTTCTTTACCTCAAAATGTCATGAAAATTCATGAATTCTCTCATGCCCCAAAGACAAAAACTGAAGCTGGTGACATTATGAAAACCTCCCTTGTGAAAATTAGACAACTAAGGAATCTAACCTTGCATTCTCCTCAGACCAGTTGACATCATAAGAATGAGGACAGAACAAAATCAGAAGAAAAATGTGTTTCTGTATATTAATGCTAGTCCCAAAAGTGGCTTTCACCTCCACAGAAAAATACAAACAGGGCAGATAACAGATGGTTTATTCTCTCCTTGAAGAAACAGTCAGTCAATAAATTTCTGATGTGCTAAAAGTTTTAGAAATATAGAGGTCAGCAGCACTATAGATACATAGCTAATATAGAATGTTAAATTAAGTATTCATTGTTCTCAGAAAATGAGCTTTATAAACATTTTTCCATTAACGTGAGGCTTGTATTTATTCTTCTAATGTTCCATGGAAAAATACACTAAAGGATAAAACAAATGATTTTTTAATGCATAAAGGATTTATATAATGCTTTCCATAACTTAGGGAGAAATACTTTGAAGTCATGTTCCCTTTTGTTTCCACTGCTATTTACAAAGATAAGCATTTACAGTCTTAATTTTTTTTTCATAGTCTAGCCAGTGGAATAAAATGTCATTAAGCTATTGCTTTAGGATGAATGCAAGCACATGGATTATTTGCCTTCTTGAAGAGATGCAACTTCTTGAAGCGAGATCCAAGATGCAAGAACACAAATAGTAGGGAATCAATCATCTTGAAAATTGCTGCAAGTAGTAGTGTGTTTACTACCTTTTAGGACAATTAGCCTACCTGTCTCTTAATTCTGACATATGAGAAACAAGACATCCATACATCCAAAAGTAATGCTAAGTGGACCATACTCAAGAAAGACAAAAACTGCAAACAGTTTGTTTCCTTTCTGTTTGGTTGCTCAAAGTAGAGATCACTATTATTTTCCTCTCTGCTTTTCTGCTGTTACTGTCTTTTGTGTCAGTCAAAGTGAGACAGTGAGGCTAATTTCCTCCTGATTGTTTTCGCATGCTTACCAATTTTTCCAATGAAATATTGAAACTATAAAGAACAAATGAATGCATTCACAAACTAAAAAGTATATTCTGTTAAAATAATATTTCTGGGGTTTTTATATCACTACCTCAGACATGCCCTTTAATCCATAAAAATAGACCACAAATTACTTGTAATTTTCCTGGGAATCTTCCTTTGCTAATGAATCTCTCCTATACATATGGCTCTCTTTCAATTAATATATTTCTTAATTAGAATACATAGCTCTTCAGCTTGCAAGGTTAGAATGAAATTTACACATCAAACTAAACAAAGATTATTCCAGAGATGGCAGTCCTTAAATTTTCATTCTCACTCAGCTGTAAAACATATAGTATCATCAAGGGTCACATCATTATAATGTCTTCATGAGAATTAAAATAAATTCAAATATTTACATCCAAAACCAACTCTGGGATTATAAGATTTCATCTTGGATAACCTTTCAAAATTCAGACTGGAAACAATTAGAAGATCTTCCTTTTCAGAATATTCAAGGTAACGGTACCATAATAGCACCAAGTTTAGAGGAAGCACCTGTTTCCACAGAACAGCAGGATTATTCAGTCTCAGAAATATTACAATAGCAGAAGAGGCTAAGTATATTGAACAACCCCCTGAAAATTCCGAACTCTTACCATTAAAGTAAGTCCACCATGTGGACTTATTATGTGTATTGACTCCGCACACAAGTTGTGGTCAATTTTTACCCATAAGTAGATTTTTGCTATAACACTGTCAATAAGGTAAATCCATTTGTTGCAGTTCTTTCTCCTCTTTCTAGAAAATATCTTTATGATAGAAGAAGTTTCTGCTGCTGCAATGTGAATCTCTTCTCACCTTATTTAGCAATGTCAGAACTAGTCTCAGTGTTGCAAGTCTAAATGAATTCATATTTTGGCAATGGTGAGTCTCCAACAGTTTGAAATGATTGGAGGCAACAGACTGAACCAAATCAAACTACACTGAAAACAGCATGCAGCATACCTACAGCCATTGCTAAGCCTAAGAAGGTAGGAAAAGATGCTCGTTAGAAACATCTTTTATGGAAATATGAATAAATTGTATTTTCTTTGATATTCAAGCCACTCTAGTTGGGAGAGAGGAAAGTTTCATTGGTATGAAGGAGACTGCAGTAATTTTATTTGGATATGGCAGTAGAAGACTGGTCAAAGATAGGGTGGCAGAAATAGATGATGTAAATCCTCATGTTATAAAATCAATGCATTTCACAAGCTTACCTTGTCACTTCTCAAATTCAGATAAACCAGAACTCCCTAACTGTATCTTAAGAGCTTATATCAAAACAACCTTGCCAATTTCTCCAAAACATCAAAACTCAGCCATACCTGAGTCACTCAGTTTCCACCGGCTGTAATTTCTCAAACTTCATCATCCATCATTTCTTAGTTACCTATCAAGTGGAATGCAAAGGAATTCAATATGCTACCCATTTGGGTAAAAGGGGAAATTCAAATGGTAACAAGCTAGATATTACATAGCAGAAGACCATTTCTAGGATTTTTCGACAACAGGCAAAAAACCAAAACAGATGGTAATAAAAGTGATGATAAATACTGGAAATGTGAGGAAGAAGATGGAAAATTAATATCCCATCACACTAAAAGATATGTCTTATAGTACATTCTATGTGGGAAGAAATACAGGATAGAATAAAAATATTATCCTGAGCATTGACATTCCTACTAAGGCAAACTTTAATATTAAAGAAGTGACTGATATGGGGAATCGAAATATAATAAAATAGTCTGCAAGTCAAAAAGTTGTTGTCTGGTAAAATGGACAGAGATAGTAAGTCTGAATAAATGTCTGTAATTTCAAAGATATGTAAGGGTACTTGGGGAGCAGACTTTGAAAAATATTTTTAATAATTTTGGTTTATCATAGATGAGCTTAAAAATTGACTCAGTCTTCAGCAGCTGTGCTATTTACTCTTTCCTTTATTCATAGTTCATACATAAGTATAGATCTCAAGGGCATCATCCTGAATCTTTTACTGTATGTGAGTTTCAGTACTTAAATTCTAATACACAGAGGAGAGTCCTGATGAAATGGTCCCATTCTCTGAAACAGAATTCTTCTTTCAAAGGACAGATGTGGCAACAGATGACAAGCTAGCTAATTTTTATTTATTGATATGGTAGATTAGATTTTTGAAGTGATGTGAACTCATCTTGTTTGCCCATACACCTTTGTGCACCAAAATGAGATGCCAGGTGCACATCAGATGCCTAAAGCACCAGCTATGCAATTTTATGTGAACTGCCAATATTTGATTGTTTGAGCAATTTCTAATTGCAGCAGGAGTACATTGAAATTGCCTGGATCTGAGGCAGACTCTTTCTTTTTCAAGATTAACAAAATGAGGACGTAAAAAATACTAATAAATGAAACCTGTCTAGATAACTTGATAATTGCTGATGAAATGAAAAATTTGGTGAAGTGCAATGCAATTAGATTTCAGTAATATGCTTGACTTGGTATTGCATGACATACTGCTAGGAAACCAGAAGACCAGAAAATCACCATGGTACACATTACACACGTTCAGTTCTGAATAACCAGCAAGTATCAAAGTATAATTAATTCTGGAGTGAAGACTCCTTGGTGAGCAGGTGTGCATCTCGAGATCTCACGGGGATTAATTCACGATTCTACTCTGTTTATAAGGTTATTAGCAACAAAAATACAGTGAAATCTTTACCAGATGAGTTTTCAAATGACACAAAAGTAAAATGCGGAAGGGTATATGTCGCAAATAGGTAACAAAGAGCAGACTTCATTTTTCATATAGATGACTAAAGCCTTGCATGGCATGATGGCAAAGTTTAACATTAATATAGGTAATACTTACAGAATGCAGAATGCTGGCAAGCAGCAGCTCTGAAGAACGATTAAAACTCGTGGTACAGAAAGATATCACTACCTTTGTATTTGCTTTAAGGTGAGAGTTACTAAAATGCTGCATCCAGCTTTAGTGTTCAAAACTAAAAAATAACTGGAGAATGACCAATGGACTAGGAATGTGGTGGAAGGTGGAAGTATCCCATTTATTTGTCCTGCTGAGAACAGTGAATTGATCAGCACACACACATTGATTTCACTAGGGGTTTTTTTGGTTTTGTTTTTGTTTTGAACAGATTAGTTAATTCACATAACATCAAAACAAGCTGCTTCTGCTTTATTGTTTTGGTTATTTGTGTTTGCCAAGTAAAAGGATCCAAACTAAAATAAATGGCTATGAAACAACAATGTTATGTAGACGTACTAGAATTTGCTGCATTGATTTGATCCACAAATTAAATATATATATATATAAAAAATAAAATTTTGAACTTCCATCTTTAGTAAAAAAACAAATTAACATTCCTTTTTTTCAGATAGATCTAATCATTAACAGTGTGGAAAAATATCATTGATAAATTGTACACCCCAACGCTAAGAATTTTAAAATAAAGAGTCAGTATTTTTCCACAATGTATCTTCTATTTAATTCTCAGGTCCCAGACTTAAAAAAGATATCAATTCAGAAAAGCCTTATGCCTTTCAAAAAAGTTAGAGTAGGTCACAGTGGTTCTTCCTTTAACTTAAAAAGGAATTTTTAAAAAAATAAAAGAAAAAAAGTACCAGTTACATAGGTATAGAACTTTTCCTTCAGTTTCCTTTAAACATTTTTTTCCTGGTACCATGAAAGGAGCGAGGCCATGTACCATCAATTAGGATTATAATGACATGTCAACCCACTAAGGCAGCAAGAAGGGAGAAGAAAGGGAGGCAGGCACAGTCTACTCATTGCCTTATGACATATGGATACTGTTTTCAGAGTCTCTTTTGCAAAACTAACTTTGGAGTCAAATTTTGTTGTCTCTCTTTTCCCTATGCAATATAACTGAAAGGCTGAACAGATTACCTTAATTCTGTCTTTTCTTAACGCTTGTGGTTTCACAACCAGTCAGAGAGCAAATGAGCCCTTGCAGATAATTATCCTTCTAAAACTCCCTTGCTTCTTTTACCAAACTGTTTAAAGCTATTTCAGTATCATGCTCGTCTTTTGCACTGCCCTTCTACAAAAGCATATTGATGTAATATGATAATTTTAATAAATAATTTTAAGAAAAATTTAAAAGACTTTCAGCTAACTATGAGATGTAAATGTGCAAAGTTTCAGATGTATGGTTGACGTTGCTTAACATCATCAGAAGACGCTGAAAGACAAGACTTCCAATGAAAACTGTTTGGTACTGTGAGCCTTATCTCACTGCAACTATAGTGAAAACTACAATCAAAATATCTTCCAAGTATTTGAAGTAAAATAGTCATAATAAAAAACCTCCAAACACTTCAATTTTAAAAAACAAAATCTATTGTCATTATTATAGTTTCTACTGCATGATGAATACAACAGGCAAAAATTCAGGATTTGGAGCTTCTTTCATGTTAATGTTTTTGTAAGAACATCTTTCTTTTCTTCCTAACAGCTTGCTTAAATAATTAATATTCAGTACTATAGATCCATAATAAAGACAGTTATGAATACAATCTGAATTACTCTTTACATTGCTAATTATTAATCTTTAGCATCACAAAACTTACATATTACTGTTGTGGAAAAAGTAGTGGACCTAAAACTTTTTATGGGTCTTAGTAATTTTTAACTCATATATGTTCGCACCTTTCTTAAGGCAAAGTGACTAACACAACAGTCACCTACATGTGGTTAAAGGTTTTATTATTGGCAACCATTCTTCAACAACATCCTCCCTCATGCTCAAAGAACTGCCAATATTCATGTCCTGTCAACTAAACAAGGGCAATCCCAGGAGAAAATGAGAAACATGGTTTATAAGAGAAAGAAGCAGATAATGTCGTACAGGAATAGCAGCAACAAAGTTAGATGACAGGTCCTTATTCCTTCCGCTTTTAAGAACTCATTGTAGCAGACTATAAAAATGGTGAGTTCTAATTTGTTCTTTCAAATGGGAATACCAGTCTTGCACTATGTAACTTCACTCTTCAGAAATGATCTCTGAAAGACTTGGATGTACTGTTTAATTAGAATGTTAACTAAGCTAAATGTTGCTTCTTAATCAGTATGGTACATGTCATTTTAGATATGCCACTTCAGTGTTCTTTACAGGGATAGAGCAATTGTCCGGCACCAATTATTATTTATTTGTATTTTATTCCACCTGCAGATTCTGTCACAAGCTATGATTCCATTGTAAGTAATGCTGTAAAAACAGAACAAGATTGTGCCTATATAGAACTTTACAAAGAAGTTTATAGGCTGAGGGTAAGATGGGATATAGCAGATGGGTACAGATTGCTAGGGGACTGCTTGGATATAATGAAACAGTAATTATTAGTGCAATGGGGAGCAGTGTTGTAAAATTCATGGCTGCATTATGGGAAGGGGAAATTCAAGAAGAAATTTAAAGGACATAGCTTTGGGAGTGCTTCTGGCAAAGTCCTGTGAAAGGCAGCAGAGAGGAAAGCTACTAGTTAAACACAATTATCTCTTGGTTGATGGGTCTGAGTTTGAGGGCTGATCAGAAAGAAGATTGATATCTATATAGACAGTGAGAAATAAGTAGGAAAATTACAAAGAAAATCTGTCATCTTAAGTTTCATGTAATAGAAAAGAGCTGGTAGATTACAGGACAGGAGGGAATGACAAAACCAAAGCAGAAAACGAGATAAAATTTGCCAAGTCCTGGAAGTTAAGACAATTCCAAGTGTGGAACTGTTGGCTCAGACATTTAAAGGATAACAGCTTCATCCCAGTGAACGTATATGTAAAAGCCTGAGTAGTCAGATAAATGCTTATTTAATATTATGGAGTCATAAAGGGAAAAATCTCAAAAGCAGATTCACTATCCAAATTCACACCTCCAGCACACTGCAGAGTACTGCTTAACAAAGTTTTTGTTCCTCACACAATGTTCTCCCTGCTTTATGAAATTCTGACATCACTTTCATCTAGAAACTTGTCGGATAGGGAGTGACATAAAACCGGTGGACTGCCTCATCTTCTTCCCACCTTTTGCAAATGATGAGTGCCTTTCAGATTCCTTGATTTCTAAGGCATATTCCTAGATTCTCCATCAAAGAGTATTTGTAGACATTTGAAAGTCATCCCTTAAATGCTATTGGATTAAGCATCCAAAAAGAAATCTTCTACAGTTGCTACCACCTCCCAGGGCTCATAACACTTTCCACATGTCCATGCCTCTTCCCTCTCCTGCAGCCTCCCAGCTTGAGCCAAAGAGAAAGAAAATGCCATTGCTGCCTTTAAAAGAAAGTAATTGTGTTATTTCTCTACATTTTCCTGATGTTATAGGTAAACTCAGTTAAACACAGTTTAGCCTGAAATGCTCAGGGAACAACCATGTCCTAATTTATGGCAATGGTTGTTTATTTTTTGTATTATATTTGAAGTGGTAACTGATGGTAACGTATAGCCCAGCCTGAGGCTGATAGTTAAAAACTGGATATGCAGCAAGCACAGAGAGTAAATTCCAGTATAGACTGGCAACATGGACTATGTTGATTTGCAGCTGAAGAGTAAAGCGCAATTTTGGACTGATGGCAGTTGCAAAAAAATCCCACGTTATGGCAGAAATTACTCATGTCTCTCTGAGGCAGTGACAGTCACTCCAAACAAAGCAAACAGCACCATTTCTAATGAGAAAGAGCAGTGGCAGATCACCTTTAGCTGGGACCTAAAGTTTTAAAGGGTTTGTCAGGTACGTGCAAGCACACACACACACACACCCCTGGAGTTCTTAAGTGGGCATTGCAGCAAGCAGAGAGTGAAAACAGTGTCGGTTCAGCAGCAGCATCCACCAGTAAAACAGACTCAGGGAACCTGGACTTTCTGTCTTACTACTTATGACCTTATTTGTAGCATATGCGGGCTTGTTTCCAGGAGACTCATTAAAAAAGAAAAGGTTATAAAGTGCTGACAGGTTCTCTGGGCTGACAATGATCCTATCAGTACACATAACATTCAACACATAATGTTATACCCTACGCTGTTATGTAGGAGGTTTTGCAATGCTGTTAATTTGTTTTATATAGGAAATAGTAAAGGGAAATTAACTTCCACTGTCCTCATCATAAGATACAATTTTATTAATGTGTCTCCATTATTAAGTTACTAAATACTAGTTGTCCTCATAAATCACACAATTTGCACATTCCAGTGGAATTTATTTACCACATCAATCTACTTTTTTTTTTTTTTTTTTTTCAACATTAGGTGTAGTGAATGGACAGGAATACTGCATCAACAGTAAAATAAAATTGAGGACTTTAAGCAGTCTAGGATTTTTTGTTGAGGAACTCTTAAGAAAAAAGAAATTACTGAAATTCTCCAAATTTCTGCCCATCTGCTTTACTGAAAGGTGACATGTCTCTGTAGCTAAAATTTTCAGAACTTTTGCTTCAGGAAGTAATTTCTGTTACTCATCACCATTAACCACAGCCTGGATGGAATTTTCAGTGGTTAGAGTATTTGGAGTTTTGTTTTTGCAACAGTTTAGAGGAAGTTCATCAGACCCTGGTGACTTCAATTTGAAAACAACCGATTATCTTTCAGTTTTTTCCTCTCTATCCTTCTGTGTAGGTCTGAATACTTACTGACAGTGATAATGGCTGGGCAAAAACAGCTGACAAAATGAAGAGACATATTTTGCCTTATTTACAGCACTTACTGTGAGGAGGTGCTAATTATTTTGTTTCAATATAAACGGGAAACAGCACTTCAAAACCTTGCATCTGGATTCATAACTGCTGCAGACAACTATAGGAAATTTGTGGCTTGGAGAATGACAGTATAGGAAGGTCACTAGTAATTACTGAAAGCATTAGAACAAGAGGTGTTTTAGAATGAAGTGTGTGAGAACTGGTAGAACTATGAAAGGAAAATAACTGTCAGTGAAAAGCTTTCTCCTGCCCTCTGCTATTTTGCTAACCACTTAGAGCAATACTTCATACTAGTCTCTTGACATTTGGCTTTTTCCTAAGGTTATGCTGTCATTCTTTCTCGAATCTGCAAGAGCCTGCCAAGAAATCTGGTTTTATAAATATACAGTTTAAAGTAAATAGACCCCTGAGATGCTGCTAATAATTCAAGTTCAAGCAATGAGCTTGAAAAATCTCAGTCTACACATGTGGTCTGGAGGTACTAGCAAGAGCTTGACAGAGAACTAGCATGAAGCTCCAAGTTGTACTGAGGATGCTGCATGCATTTAAAGCTCCTAGACATCAGGAATCTGTATCCCTGCAGAAGGATCCAGTATGCCAGAATTTGGTGTTGAAAGATTGAGTATGGCTTTTGATGCAGTTGCCTTCTAACGGAAGCAACTGGAAATGAAACAGTGAACAGGATGGCTGCAGTGGTAAGAAAGATGGGACAGGACATCAGACAAGACAGGTATGGACAAAAAATGTTGCAGGAAGAACAATCTACTAAGAGAAACATGAATTATAAGGAAAAAAAAAAAAAGGAAGGTATTACGAATTTAAGTGGAACACACATTTCTGCAGGTCACAAGAGCGGTGATAGCTCTGCATTTTCTGACTTGTGGTGACCAACTTTGCACTGTTCATATTCTTCTAACATAAGAATTTAAAAGTCTAATCATTTATGCAGTATTGGTACACATGAAGTTCTATAGATGCTGATACCTCTAGTAAATAGCTTGCAGACTGGCTAGTATTTCCACCCCAGGATTCCTTCTACGATACAGAAATGACTTTGGCAATCAATTTCCAGTATCTGTCACCCATGATCTTTGCTCAAAACAATCTATTTGCTAATGAAGTTGAGTTCCAACCCTTTTTAATAGTGTTACAGTAAAAATAGTCACAAGGCTTTAGGCTATAGTACTGAAAACAGTTCTTTTGTTCCCATAACAGCAGTTTAAACAGCTGTAGTATTGGTTCAAGTGCATTATTAATCAAGATCCATAAACAGGTACTTATTAAAGCCTTCCATTCATTAACAGCCATTACTTGCATTGATTCAAAAGCACCCTTCTCTCTTATACAACATTACTTACACCATCGGTATAGGGGTGCTGAAGTATCACTTCTCATCAGTGTTTCATGTTACATTTTAGCTATACAAAATGGCAAAAAAAGTGAGTCTTCAGTAACTAGTGAAGTAATAGACAGACCCTTAGATTTTTCATGTTCCCAAGTGGCAGGGGTTGAAGTTTCAGGCTACAGATGAAATATACATGATACATTCCTCAGCTAATTATTTGTCAGTATATTAATAAATCACACCAGTCCCTTCAGGGCTATCTAAATTTAGAAGGTTCATGAGATGTAATGCATAATTAATACCCTTAGATTGGATAGCTTAAAGGCAAGTGATTTCCTGATCTCGTACGAAGTAGAGAGCATTTATCATTGTTGTCCAAGTAAGGAATTGCCAGCATGTCTGCTTTCGGGGACTATGTATAAATGTCTCTGTCATTTTTTTCTCTTTCATGAGTAGAAAACAGAAAATACATAACAAGCAGAGCTAGACTATTTAAGACCCATACAGTTATGTTTATTCATGTTAAAGGTACAAAACCAAATATGTCCACATATAGGTACTGAACTGATGGTTGATCATAACAATCAGTGCAAGTTTTACCACTGATATCACAAGATTATGGTCAAGTCAGAAATATACACATGCAAAATTCTGCAATCATTTGTGCATATGGCTTCATGTTCTCTAATCTTTCATTTTCCAAAAATGTTCATTGATAGCTTTTTTGAAAGATGGTCTTTATTGCTTCCCACACTCATCTCTCTCCTGCCATTACTCTCTGGCTCTCCATAGGATGCCTTCCCTGATTCCATTCTCTCCACTTGTAAAATTATTTTAATTCATTAGCTGTTTCTGCTTTAATGATATACTAAATGGTCATGTGATTTGTCAGGAAGTGTAGTGATAGGACAAGGGGTGATGGTTTTAAATTGGAAGAGGGGAGATTTAGATTAGATATTAGGAAAAAATTCTTTACTGTGAGGGTGATGAGGCTCTGAAACAGGTTGCCCAGAGAAGTTGTGTATGCCCCATCCCTGGAAGTGTTGAAGGGCAGGCTGGATGGGGCTTTGAGCAACCTGCTCTAGTGAGAGGCGTCCCTGCGCATGGCAGGGGGGTTGGAATTTGATGATCTTTAAGGCCCCTTCCAACTCCAACCACTCTATGATTCTATGATTCTACAATTTGTATATGCACCATACACCAAATAAACTTTGAATACATTACTACTTGAAATAAATGCCTGTAAAACCTGGCCAGTATAGAAAAAAGACTATAACTTATTAAAAACTTTAGAATAACTTTTCCTCTTCTGATAACATCCATATATGTGAAGAAGTCTATAATGTCATCACCTTTTTGAATGCAAAATTTCCTATTATAACAATTACAATAATCAGACAGATTGTATTTCCTTCTAGCAAAGGGAGAATTTTTGATATAGAATTTGTAAGCAACTTCACAGATACGTTTTATAAAGTTAGTTCATTTTTCTGCTTCCAATCTTGTCAAAATGTCTCTACTTTAAGAGCCAAGAAAATTCTTTTTACTGTTGGAAAATTTTGTATGATACCTTATCACTTGCTCCAAATTGTCCTTGAACTACGAGTGCTTGCAGGCTGATAAAATAATGAAATTATTTCTTAACCAGTTAGCAGTTATCACATTTTCCAAAATATTGAATTTAATTTTTATCTCACTTCTATGGTTTAACTCTGTAGATTTTACTGCAGGACTACAGAAATGTTGAGAAACTAGATATTCAGTAATACCTTCAGAGACATGTTTTCAGAGATTTCAGGACATACCCCCGGAATGTTTTATAATTATAAAAGTAGCATACCTGAAGGTGATGGACTGAGTTCTTTGATCTCTCCTCCTATTTCTGCTTGAAGGGTAAGATCAGACTCTTCAAAAGTCCCAGTTTAGAGCCAGGGGAAAAGAGAATGCTTGTTGTGTTATGCAGTTGAAAAGAGGAAGAATCATTTTAAGATAGGTTGGTGGTTAACACAGTAAGGAAAGGGTGAGAATAGCAATATGGGAACTAAAAATACTATAAGAGAAAGAATAACAGAGATTAAGATATTTTGGGTTGGATTTTTGTACTGAGGCAAAACATGCCAGTCATTTAAAATTGCTTGTGTGCACCTTGTGCTTTCATTTTATCTTACTGAACTACACAGGAGCATTCAGATCAGCATTAGAACATATGTATTTTTTAAGAACAGTCATGGACTATTTTCCAGAACAGATCTCCAAAACAAGCAAGATGCTCAGTCAAGGAGGAGACAATGCATCATGGAAATGCAATCCAGCCAGCAAATGTCCATACGAAAAAATGAGATCGTCATTCATTCAAACTTTATAATCTCTGAATAACAATTGCTAATTCTAAAGTAAAATTCCTTGGACTTTATCTCCAGCAAGCTAAAATAGTTTAAGTAAAAAACAAACAAACAAACAAACAAAACCCAAAAAACCCCAAAACCACCTCTGAAAAGTAACAATTCTATAGTTTTTCTCAGCATAAAATCTGAAGGAAAGGTGTCTATGAAAAATAGGCTGTTTTGTAAAAACATGCCCTTTCTCCTGAAAAATCATTGTGACAGAAAACTGTAAAGCAGTCATAGAGTCTTCTAGTTATTAAGAGATACATCTTTTTTTTTTAAATTCACATTGTGCTAAAAGCCACAGTCACACTATAAGAGAATGCTTTTCCGAAGACAGATCACATCTTACATATGTGCTAGTACCCTAGATGTGGTGGCTGCAGTCTGAACCAAGGCAGGGCCATAGCAGTATAAGTGTTCATATTTTGGAGTGTTGATTTTGGCATATGCAAAAGGAGGATAACATTTTTGTGTGTGAAATCCAGTTATTACACAGAAAAGGCATCAGTAGCTCTCATAAGCTGGAGAACGCTGGCTTCCATTTGTCAAAGAAAGAAGCTGAAAAAAATTAGTAGGAAAGAATGAAGAATAATTCCATGGTTTTTAGGCATAAATAGTATCCTTCTATCTGATTAACTGCATGGGAAATAAGACCTTCTGGTCATATAAATGCAGTAAAAAAGGAGCCTTGAACAGGGTAACTACCCCAAAGAACATTGCAACTTTGCAATGGCGAAGGGATTTCTATGTGCTACCCCATAAAGTCAAACTCAGACAATAAGTCAAAATAATTCTTGCAAGAACTGGTTAAAAAAAATTAGTTTTAAATTTAATGCCTTCTGTCATGTTCTGATTATTTTGTGATCCTGATCTAACCAGTTACTGATTTTTTAGTCTTGAATAGAGATTAAAGTATAACAAGCGCAGTGATAAAGGATTTAGAACAACAACCTCATCTGAAGACCAGATTTCGGTTTTGTGTTCAAGCTTGTGCATCATAGTCAGAGACAGAAAGTCCTCCACTGACCTATTCCAGTGTCCTGCATCATATCACTGAATTTTATCCATGACTGAGAAAAGACAATAGTCAAGAGTGTTTTACAACAGTCTGTAAGGTATATTTGTGATATTTGTGACAAAAATGATTATTTACTTCCCTTTATGTCACTCCATATCTTTCTAATCATATACTGGGCTATACATAGAACAGCTAAGCCACTTAGGGAGATAAAATACAACCACCTGTGAACTTAGTAGTTGTAAAATTCTTGCATTTAAAATATGAAGATTTTTTTAAATTCAATTTATTATTGAATGTGTGTGTGCTTTCATTTCCTTATTAGTTTTTGTCTTGTTTGATTTATAGTTTCAGATTCATAATCAATAACAAGTGCTTGCCTAGAAAGTAAATCCCTTCATTGTTCTCGGAATTTTTTGGAGGAAGAAAAGACTCTCTCTCACAGATATTTCTTTTTTTAGTTTTGTCTTCCTTTTGCTAATCTGAAATCAATAGCTATTTGGACATGGAGCCAAAATTAAGATGTACTTACTAGGAGTAAGACTGGTGGCCCTGATGCAAGACACATTTTGTGGTGATTCCCTCCTACAAAACAGGAGGAAGGGACAGGAGCCCCTCACTGTGCTTACCCACCCAAGCAGCTAATAGAGACCTGTGTGGAAATACATCTTTTAATACACCAGAACATACAAATGTACTGGTTCACATGTGTGGTCTCCCTGCACTCGGTTTCTTAGGCCTATGGGGATGGCTGCATACCCCAGCTGCTGCCCACCGTTTTACTGAAAAAGCAAACCTCATATTTTATCAAAATGTCCCTTTACTTTGTCAGACAGCTGGGAACCTGTCAGCAGAGGCAAGTCAAAGCACATGAGCTGCTGCCAGGTGGCCTCATGCCATTTCTAGGTAAAAGGAGCTTTCCCAGATTCCTGGACTAATATAGCTAAAAATGATAACCACAATGATTGCTGCTTGACAGTTTTACTGCAACAAGGTTTTTCTGTATCCACATTTTTATTGTAATGGCTAGGTCAAACACATTAATAAATCTATTTCTAAGCATCCTCAAGTCATATAGAGTAGTAGTTTCCTCATTTTGTTGGGAGATGGTGAGGAACATCAAACCGGTTTTTACATTTCATACAAAAGGCAAGTAGTACAGCCAGATATATAAGCCAGAAGCTTCACTGCCTGTCTGCCAGTCTGAAATGAGCAGTTGCAAATTTTATATTATGTTAATGGACAACCAACATAGTGGCTCTGCATCTTTATCAGAGTTATTTCAGATTAAACCATCCCCCAGAAACAGGACTGCTTGTTTAATGAACAATGAAATCCTGTGCTTGCCTACATTTCCTCTTTCTCTATAGCCTTAACATCTTGTTAGAAGCCATATTAATTTTTCTCAAATAAATACATCAATGTTAGGCAATGAAGTGTCCTCATTAGAGAGACCAACATCATAATGTTGGAAAAATGCTCTACAAAATATTTAAACAATCACAGTTTAAGAACTGGATATAATCACACTTTTAATTATTGCTGGTTCTAAGAAAAAGCATTGTTCACTTATAATTTGCTATCCCAAAAAGGCTGCTAATAAAACTGGTGCTTTAGGACATACCACAGCTAGCTCCAGCTGGGAAGCAGTATGGTAAATTTACTCCTGGACTGAAGTTGAGCTTTCAGCTGGCTTGGAATACAAGCAGATAAACCTTATCCCTGATCAGGGCATTGGTCATATCTATATCAGGTGCCATGTAAGTTTGTCTTCCTAGAATATGCGATTTAGACATATTCTTCCTGAGGTGTATTGTCCATCCTCTTACATCTTTTCTTAGACTTCTAATTCTTTCTAAGCTCTCTAATCTTCTTCCCTGTTAGTTTCTAAATTCCTCCAAGTAAAAGCTACAAATGTTAGCTTATTTCTCTCTTATCACAACATGGAGTTTAATGTATCCACACCTTCTCATCTAGTATTCTTTGCTTCAGGCTGAAATTCCTGTGCCCTTCCTGCCAACTGCAGCCTTTGAAACACGTGGCTGCTCACACATGCCTGCAGTGAGACGGGAGTAAGCTATAAACAAAGAGGATCATATTCAGACATATTCAACAAATAAAACAGATATACAGAAGCCAAAATTACACAGCCAAGTATCTCATGGGGCATAAATCTATGCCCACACAATAAAGGTTAAGGTTGAGTACCCTTTAAAAATGCATTAAGAATAAATCCAGAAGCTGGAAAACAGTAAGTGAATACTTAATGTGTCATTAGAAATAAAGACTCTAAAACTTTAAGAAATTTATAGTGTTATCAGAGGCATTCAAAGTTGCCAACGTAATCCATTTAGAACTGCATGTTCATATTGGCCTCCCTTTTGCCACCATTGGTGCTTGCACAAATCTCTCATACAGGATTGCAAAATGCACTGTCACCTGGTAAATGATAAGTGTCATAAATGCTAAGCACACGCAAGTAAGATGTGTGCATAGACCCTAGATATAGATTTGTCCCTCTCATGTATTACAGAAGTACTATGTCCAAGTACTTATAAATACAGAATTAGAGACTCTGATCATCTTTTAAAATTGAGTCTTTAAAAATGGTGCAAACTGGTAAAGCGTAAGTTAAAACAGAACACTTAAGGTCACATACTCTCCTTACAGTTTCGTCTATTGGCATAAAATGACACTGTCTATATTAACAAATGTTGACATTAATGTCTATGTCTACTTTTTGTATTTTATAAAATATAAATCATAGATACACATTTTTTACATACATTTTGAATTAACTGTTAGGAGGACATCACCGTATATGCAGGTTCTTCTTCTACCAGAGCTTGCAGGAACTGAATTCTCTGTATTAGAGAATTCTCTAACATTCTCTCTATTAGAAAGTTGTGTACTTCTATATTACAAGCCCCTGATTTGAATAACAATTTTCAGTTATAGGCATATCTTGAAGATGTCATCTATGTATTTAGATGAGCTGTTATTTCTCATAGTTCAATTTCCTGTAATGATACTTAATCTAACCCAAGTACTATAAAAGTACATTTTTAGATGGATACCCACTAGTAATTGAAACAGCAACCATCTGCTTCAAAAATGAGAATTTCAAGTTGATTATCTATCATCTGCAGAATATGCATGTAATTCAGTCCTATCCATAACTTACTCCTTGAACAACTGTCATTTGTACTATGAGAGATTGTAAGAACCACATGCCTTGCTTTTATTTAAGCTTTGACACAAAATACCTAATTTCTGGCACAATCAGTCGTAATCTCTCTAGAAATTAGATCCTTCTTCCTTTTCTTTCCATGTGACTTCATTTCTGCATGGGAAAAAATTTTGTTCAGATCAATATTTGCTGAATAGCTTTTCTATCTCGCTCAGTTCTCATTACAAAGCTAAGCTGCTTACAGAATTTGTGTTGTTAAAAACACATTTCATGATCCTAATGATGCTAATCCATGTGTAAAAGAATAAATGGATCTACCAAGTATCTACCTAAGGAGTTCAGTAACTTTCAATAAGATTGGGTCCACTGACTTTATGGATATTGAAGCAGATGACAACATCTACTGAAGTAAGTAGGCCGGCAGACAAACACTGCTCATGTCTGAAGCCAAACCACAGCCAAGAAACCAGAACTCAGGGGCCTGGAATTTCCTTTTCATGCTTTTAAGACTTTATATAATAAAACCAAGGCCATCCTATGGAAATGCAATGAGATTTTCTTGCATACATTTAAGCACACATTAAACACTGCTGTGGGAGAGAACAGAACTATAACCTTCTTGAGAATCGTGTATTTCTTCGTTGCAGTACATACATGTAGAGTTGCTGCATATAACTTTTACATCAAATTCTTATAGGATCTAGAATTCCATATCACCCCCTTACAATGCATTAGCTCAGTTCACAGGATGGTTTTAATTAATGCAAACTAGTTTCCTTTTGGAGGAAAATGGAGAGAAAACTCTATACCAGGCATGCACCAAATGCAACCTAACAAGTAATGGGTTCATAACGGTCCTAATCAGAGGTCAGTGCTTCAGGTAACTTCCAACTGCATGTGTGGTGAGGACATTTGAATCAGGGAACCAGACTCAAAATAAACCACAGAACAGTACACAGGACAGTGGCCGAGGCCTCAGCACCAGCTAGTTTGATCTGCTGACCTGTTTCTGCCCAGTCAGGTTTGACAAATTGTACGTAGCCACTGCCAGAAAAGTTAAGCTGCCTGCCATTTGTACAGCCAGAGATAACTGATCAAAAGAAAGAGAAATGAAAGAAATACTAATCACTCATGTGAAAGTCATAGCAAATCGCCACAATACTCACCTATATTTAAAATTAAGACTTACAGAATTCTAGGATATTTAATTTGTGGGGTGGGAAACAGAATTCCTGTTCCCTATCTTTCCATAATGGCAGCATCAGCTACTGAAAGTTTTGATATTATTCTTTAATCCCTCCTGTTATGAATATTCTGAAACTCCTCTAGTATAACTTACCCTGAAAGCAAAACAAAATAACAGTTCTGTTCTCAGTACAAAAATATAGAGAAAAACAAAGCAGCAATGAATAATTAAATGCTACTCAGTTTAGTAGTATAATAACCATTCATTTGAAGTTTTATGATGAACTGCTTAAGCCAGAATGTGGGCCAAGATTTTGCCCTTACCTCCTATTCATTTCATTTTATGTTCATGGAGAGTACTTCGAATGAATAATAAAACACATAAACACAGTATAGCATGCTAAAAAACGTTGTGAAGTAGTAGAAAAGGGGCATGTGTGTCTTACAAGTAATAAGTAATTCTTTTACAATTATCTAAAATTACACACATATTATCATTTCAGTAGGTAAAAAAGTTGTCAGAATCAACCCCCAGAAATTTCATATAAACATATGATATGTGGCATATGCTTCTCTAAGCTCATCCTATCCAGCAACCAGTAAAAACGCTAGTGGTGGCTTTGGAGTAGCTTCTGTGAAAAAGATTGCTTGCAACTCCCTGATGATATGAATATGCATCAGAAAATAAATTCTGCCCAACTTTAGTACCAAGTCACTTTCAATGATGTCTTGAATGAGCAACAATGACAACCAATTTTCTTGACTTTAAATTTTTCAGGTAGCTGAGCTTGGATTTAGTGACAAAAAATGAACGGATCTTCATGTCCATCCAGTGTCTCAAGTTAACACTGCACAGTCCATGGATAATGAAGCAATTTTTGTTAGTAACCATTCTATCTGTTATTACAGCAACTTGTATAAAAACTGAATTTTCTTTATTTATCTCACGATAATAAGAGGCTAGTACACCGCTCAGAAACCTACAGCAAGGTTACAGTTCCCAGAACTTAGTGAAATCTATACTCAGGGCATCTTTTCTAATTGTACCATTTTCTAAAAACACAACAAAAAAATCCCCAGAACAATACTTTTAAGACTGTTTTGTAAATATCACTAAAGTTTTTTTCCAGTCCTCTGTGTAGACTAGAGCTGCAACTAGTCAACATAAGTAAGTTCTGTTTCAGTAAAATGTTTAAACTACTGTTATAGTTTTAGGTAAGTCTCCGCTTGACTGAATGAATGACTTTGCATACTCAGAGTAAAATATGCTAATGGTGATTTGTTGAATCAAGACTTGCTTTTTAGGTATTCATTAGGGTTATGGCAGAGAAATAAGAAATAATCTTATTTTTTGATGTAAACATCAGAAGAGGGAAGATGGTGGGCAACCTAGAATGAAGAAACACACACATTAAATCATCAATACATCAACTGTACTGATTTGTAATAATAACAGGAACTGTCTTTACAAACATATTAGAAGACTTTTTTTTTCTGCTCTAATGATTTAAAATTGTTTCTGATTTCATTTGTTTTCCCCCTTTCTTCTACTGTTCCTACCATAATGTTGATGATGTAAATCACCATAGCACTGTTGATTAGTGTTGTTACGTATTTTTGGTTAAAGAATGAGACAAATTATTGTGAGTCATCCCTGCTTTCAGCAAGTAAATCAGATTCAGTTTGTTAAAAAATAAGATTAGTATGCAAAAATTTTCTGAATGTTGAAATTTGTAGGTCACTGCTTTACCATCCATGAACCTTTCCAAGACAGCCTGTGTAAGTCCAAACAGTTCCCATCAGCTCACTGCAGCACAGCTACATCATAAACCGTGTATCGGCACTGAGGAGAGAGTGAATTTCACAGGCTTAAAGCTGAGCATATTCATCATTAAATTTAAAATTTTCCAGTCAAAAATTCTTCCCCTCTCAGTTTAGACTGACTGAAATATTTTTCAAATCTGGAAGAGACTGGACAGTAATGTCCACTGTGCAACTATGAAGACTGGTGGTATTTATAGAAAAAAAACCCTCTATTTTTTAAAAAGCATTTTGATAATGTTTTCATTAAGAAAAAAAATAATTTGCAGTTAAAAGACTTCTTATCCAATCAAATAAAATAATTTTATTTGACTCGAAATTTTTGTTTTGCCCTACTTGAAAGCAAGTCTAAAATTTTCTTTAACCTAAACTATTTTTTCCTGGTTTTTCAGTTAAGCAAACACATTGAAATTATCATTTGTTCAAACAACTGCAACGTCCTACAAGCACTGGTTGTAATCGCGTTCCATAGCAGCTATCCTTCAAACGTATGTGCTAGATATGAGAAGGTCAATAGCTCTGAGAAGTTAATCAGCACGGAATTTGATAATTAATGTATAGATGAAGATGGTAACAATCATGTATATAAAGAATTCCAAATATGTAATTTAATATAAACCCAGAGACAGTGGTAATTGTATTTTGATTAAATAATGCCTTAATGCTCTTGTACTCTGTAGTCCTATAGTGATCTACACTTTCAGTACAGAAAAGCTCAAATTCTCTAAAATGTGGGATGGAGTCTTACAGAACCAGAAGAACTCACTTAGTAATTTGGAAGCAAAAAAGAAGGCTTTTGTAAAGTATTTCAGGCCTATAGCTTCATCCAGTTCTAAAATTAATAAGCCAGTAACCTCATAGGCTCTTATTCACCTGCGATATTTTTTTTTCAGTGGTTTTTAATATTGGACCTTGGAGAAATGCCTGCCCCAGACACCCTCTTGTCATCTGCAGTTTAGTGTTTATATTGATATGAGAATATTGTCTACTGTTTATTACAAGTAACTATTAGTGTTTCCTTTCTCAGATCATAGGTGAAGTTCGTAACACTATAATATCTTCTTCTCATTCACTCCCTTGTTCAGTGTCTCCATATCAAAATGCAATTTTTTTCCCCCCAGAAAATCAGGTTGCACCGTATTCATACTTTCAGTTCAACACAAGCAAATGAAAAGAAACAGAGATCTAAACTTGAGTCACACCAGGCTTTCGTCTTCCAATTGCAGGGGGTCAGGGCCCCTGGATCACTCCTTGTCCTTTACCTTACAGTAAAAGGGACAATGACAGGGAAGTTCCCAAGCAGACCTAATAGCGATTTAGCTGAAGTTTAATACTTGTAAAGAAATTCTGCCACCTATGAAACTAGCACATGTCCTCAGTCTAGGCACATTCCCTTTTGCTCCTGTTTATATTAAATTCCCAGAGAGATTCATTTAAACTGCCAGCATAAAATATGTGATTATAACAAAAGTACTTCATACAAATGAGCATCATTGTCTACACAGACTGACTACTGAAAAGGAAAGAAGTTTGTCTTTTTTTTTGGTTTTGTTTTGTAGTAGAATTCCCTCCTGAATCACAGTCTTATTAAAATTTATTCATTTTTTTTCTTTTGTCATACTGAAATAGGAATATTACATTTTTTACATAAATTATTATTATCCACAACATGCCACATCTGCTGAAAACAAAGAAAGCATTTCTACTGATGATTCAGTACAATGCAGAATAGTTCTGTACAATATCTTTTATGCAGCATTAAAGATTTTTTTTCATGTGATAATTTTTTACATAAGCTCAATATTTTGAATTCAGCTGAAGAGTCACTTTGCTGTTTATTCAATAGTTTTCTATTTCCTTTAAGGAACAAAAGCTTTCTCCTGTTTGCGTGATTCAATACCAACAAATTCAACTCCTACTAAGGACAGTATAATCCACAAAGCCCTGTGGTGAAAACATTTACTTTGTGTTCTGAAGACAGTATACCCTCAAAAAAAAAAAAAAAAAAAAAAAAAGAAAAAGAAAACCTAAAGCAAACCAGGAATAAAAAAACCANTCCTTAATGCCACTTTCAATATAAAATCAGTACTTATTCCATCGTGTTGAGATCAGTTTAAAACTTTCTAATTAGATATATGGTCACTACATCCAAATTAGTTCTGAAATCTTTGCTGAAAAAAGAATTTTTAAAATGAAACCTTTGTCATTTATATTAGAAAGCACTGGCTTATCACAATTTTAGTGTAAATCAGTGGGAATTAACATTGCTTATCTCACTACTATGTTGCGAATGTGAATGTAACTCAAAGTAAGGGAGAAGAGCATTGTCATGGCCCAAATAGTACCAAGACACACACACAGACATAAATTTCTCTACTGTTGGGCTTTCAAGACATTAGAGTTTTTGGGGGAGGAAGAATGCCAGACACCAATATAGTTTAGGGGCAAACCTGCTAGAGAGCACTGCTGCAGAGAAGGATCTGGGGGTCCTGGCAGATAGTAAACTATCCATGAGCCAGCAATGTGGCCTTGTTACCAAGAGGGCCAATGGAATCCTGGGCTGCATACAGAAGCGTGTGGCCAGTAGGTCCAGGAAGGTCATTCTCCCCCTCTACTCTGCACTGGTGAGGCCACGACTAGAGTACTGCATTCAGTTGCGGGGTCCCCAGCTCAAGAGAGACAGGGAACTACTAGAGAGAGCCAAGCGTAGGGCAACAAAGATGATTAAGGGATTGGAACATCTCTCTTAGGCGGAAAGCGGAACATAGGAAGTTCTCAAATCTGAGAAAAAACTTCTTTAGGGTGAGGGTGACAGAGCCCTGGAAAAAGGCTGCCCGGGGAGGTTGTGGAGTCCCCTTCTCTGCAGACCTTCAACACCCACCCGGATGCAGTCCTGAGTACTGTGCTCTAGGCAATCCTGCCTTGGCAGGGGAGTTGGACTGGATGATCTCTAGGGATCCCATCCAACTCTGATGATTCCGTGAAGACTACAAGAATAGAAATAATACTAGATTACTACAGTTCTACAGTTTGATGAGGATAGAAATAGTCCAAACGAAAATATTGTTGTTACATTTTAGCCTAACTACATTACTTGTCCCTGTATTTTTACATTTTTGTAAAAATAGAAAGAGCACTGAAGAGCCATTAGCCTGCTGTTCAGGGAACTCACTTGGACCATATAGCAGTTCTACTGAATGAAGAAGATTGCATTTCCAGAATTTATCATTTTCTTAAAACTACCCATTCAGTCACAATTTTTGCTTTTAGTGTTTAGTTTATATAGGTAGTTTTTGCTTCAGACAAGATTCCAAGTTTATTAATGCAAAGTTTTGTTATGCTGCCCATTCTTGAACGGGTGCTCTACCAACAATGGATCTTGCATCTCAAAATGTTTGAGAGAAGGATGGGGATTTAAAGTCAATGAGATCAGTGGAGGAAAGGCAATGCTGATACAGCCTGCTTATCTCTTCTATAAAACCATTCTACTGCATGGAGCTTACGAAGAAACAGCTAGTACACCAGCATATTGGGGGACTTATATGGACTACCTAAGGCAACGGACAATGTGACTGTCCCAGCAATCTAGGAAATACGTGGTCTGTTTTTCCACTTTAAATGTAAATAAGCAAATACACAAATACACACATTGATAACTCAATTGAGTGGATTGGCACATAGGGAGAAATTCATTAAGCACACATAAAGGATCCTGGCAACAGAGTCTCCAAGACAGAAGAGGAGAATTGTGAGTGATTGAGCATGTGGTAGGATGTTCAGTGGGCCACTGAAGTCCTGTGTCTGCTCGAACACAAGTCAGCACTTTAAAAGCATAACTGACTCATGACCAGAGCCCCTGGTGCCAAATGACATTGAAACTGTATGGAAAGCAACTGAGATAAATACGAGACCTTTAACTCAACAAAAATCTATCAAAAAAGAAAGTTCTAGATCCCAAATAGTGGTTGAAAATTTCAGAACTGAAAGGCATGACTGAAGATAAAAAGAAAAATGAGCACTTTTGAAATTAAAATGTGTAATAGCTTCTTAATTGGAGCAGGGTCTAAAATACTGAATCAGATCCATCCCCCAAATATCACTCATTCTCCTACACAGAAAAACCAGAAAACAACAGAAAATTGTCGGAGACACAGGAAGACAGGAAGGATGAATATTATTTGTGTTACACTGCTAATCATTAGTGAGACTGAAGGTTCTGAGGGGAACAAATCCTTAAAACATACACAGGCATCTATTAATTGCAAGGTTCTCAAACACCAAACACACATGGTTGCACTCATATACTTTTTCTCATATTAGGTTTCCTATAATAAATTTTAAAGCTGTTTCTAAGGGGCTGTTTTCATGCTTATCATGCATGTCTGCTCTATTGAGTTCTACTTTATATAGGTTATTGTTGATTTTTTATGTATATTCTTTCAGGTAAGTTTCACTGTAATACGTTAAAATCTAAGACTTTGGGACCATCAGTTTCTTCTGAGACTCTAAAATTCCACATTTTATATATGATAATTTCAGTTTCTCATTAAACCTTGCCTAATTTACTGTATGCTCAGATTATCTGAACAGATTTTTTGCAATGTATATCCATCCTTGCATTTCTTTCTTTCCTTTTCTTCCTTTTTCTTTCCTTGGCAGTTCTGTCTTGCAACATACCTTATTTCATAGGTTACATCTGGAGGAAGAGCATTTCAAACTGAAATGAACAAAACCGGTCTGTTGAGCTAAAAAATGAGCCTCATTCATTTATAATTTGCACCTGTGAGTAAATATGTCGTAAGCTCAACTGAGATAGTCCAGACCAATAAATCACGTTTAAGAACCAGCATCTACTTACTTTCAACAAATGACTTTGTAGAATCTGCTCTTTTAAACATGTGAAATCCTTAAAATGAATACTATGTAGGTTTCAGAGATCTAACATGCTTCAATTCCTTTTAAAACAAATGTTAAGTTCTACTTCTTCACACAGATGAGAGTCCTTTGCAGGCAATTTAAAAAATTTTCTCGGATTTAATGTTTGCATTCCAGCCGTAACAAATTGTTTAAAGTCTTAAATGAACTATTTTAATCTCAGACTCTGTCCTTCATTAATCTTTATCTGTCAGTTGTCTTCAGCTGGAAATGCTCCTAGACTTTGGGTACAACACTGTTATCTGCTAGTTCTTTTCTCTCTTCTTGGGTTAACACTTCTTTTAATGAATACTCTTCATTTCTCTATCCAGCTTTCTCAGAAGACTTCCTATGATTTTTCCCTATGCTCAGAAAAAAACATATTGAAGAGACAAGTACCTGTGGAAGGGAAAGATGCAGAATGTCTTGTCTAATAAGATGAAATTTTCTCTGATCATGATCTAGATACACAAAGAAGAGGATAAACTGGGTGGGTTTTTTTGAGATGCCAGTCTCTTTAAAAAGTACAAAGAACAGAAAAATCTTAGGGCGCATAGTCTCTTTACAGTGTTCAACTACGAAAGACATTTTAGCAATTAATAACAAGATTTTGTGTGCCACCTATTACACAGTCTTCTACCCTCCAAGGCTTTATACTTCTCAGTTTAATTGTACTAGGACTGCATACAGTTTATTTCCAGTGACATATCTTTAACCATTTTCACTTAGATTAGAGTCTCATTTTTACAGATTCTGGAGAAAGCATCAAAGTTTTGCCATCACAGATGTTTAAACAAGTGGCATACTGGATAAGACTGTGGGTGGGATGGTTTTAACAAAGTGCATTTCTATGTCTTGAAAGAAAAAAACAGTTAACATCAAAACCTGCTCAATAAATTACCTAAATTAATACGGTAAGCAAACCCTAGCACATGAAGAATTGCACTTTATTTCTGCTACTTTGCAGTATTTTCTCCTCCTTATGGATAACAGTACTATATCAGGAAACAGTGGAAAATATGACTTCAGCATGTCAGCGATCAAGTGGCATGATCAGATTTTACTTTCTTACAATAAACGATGCTGATCCTGAATTCCTTGGATGTATAAAGAATTTTTTTTTTTTTTTTAATTAAGAAATACGTGAAAGGTAACTGAAAATTGCCATGTGTGATCTGTTCACTCTCAGTTTAATGTTCAAAGAACACTGGGCATGGGGGATTTCTTAATTTACCTCAGGCAAAGGCAGTCGTGGACTTTCTGATCACACAGGATGAGGCAATAATGGGGTGGCAGACCTGAAATTGACAATATCAAACAATGCCAGGATGAAGGCTGAGCTTTATGTAGCCCTCTGAAAACTTCCTCCCACTGCAAGGTAAATTATGAACTATTTTATTAAAACTGATAATTCCATATTACTATAATGAAGGTATAAGTGAAATCTGTATTAAGACCACGTTATCTAAAATTATGAACATGGTTTTTGTTCTCTTCCTTTCTCTCTGCTTTTTCCCTCACTCTCAAACTCCTGTTGCCCCTTAAATCCATTCTGTGTATTTATAACATTAATAAAAAGAAAATTTATCCACTTCTGATGAAGAATTATGTGTATGGAAATAAAACAATATTTCTCTCTTAGAAGCTAAGCAACAGAAATGATACATTCTTTTGCCTGAGTCATACAAACTGACCCACTGAAGTCAATAGAATTAGCTGTACAAGAAGGTAAAACAGATTTTATCGGTAACATGGTCCATTAGAACAAAAACTCAAGAAACAGGACATGGTCCCTCAAATTGAGGGGGAAATATCAAATTCATTCAACACACTGGAGATTATTACGGACCAAAAAATACATTACCTGAAGTTAACAGAAATGGTCACATGAAGTTGTAATAATTTACCTTTGCCATAAATTTTGTGGTAGAACTTTCACAGTCACTTGTATCTTTTTACAGCACAAAATAATTGTGCTTTCCTTATGTCCTAATGAGTTATCATTAATATTCCCAGCTAAAAATCCCCACCTACACTGGCTAAAGAATCTGTTGGATTCAGAGATGTACGATACCCTCATGGGAAATTAGTTGTTTGGACTCTCCTCTAGCTGTTTAGCATGAATGCATAAAGCTAAATAATAGTCATATAGGACTCACAGTTGGTGAATCACTCTTACTTTATTTAGATATATATAAATACGTTAATATTTGAATACCACACAAGATTTAACATATTTATTCTCAAAACAGTCTTAAATCAGAAAAGTGCTGTTTTCCTCTATTTTGCCCCTGGGAACCAAAGAAGTGAAATCCTAAAAACTAGATCCACAAAGGGTCTTTATTTTCTGCCAAAATTCACGATCTGAAGTTAAACTCACTGCCCTCCCATAGAAACACTTACAAGCTTCACAGATGCCAGTGAGCTGGCAGAGGACTACTTGTGCTGTCTAAGAAAGAAATGCATGCAAGTGCTTGAGCATCCCACTCATACTTCCCACTGTATCGCCCTCTCAGTGTCCCCTCACCTCCAATCTTCCCTCCACCCAAAATATAAAAAATTAAATTACATCAGAAAAGTCACAGAAATGTAAATACCCATCCCTTGAACTGAGCAACAGAGCACTCACCTCGGAGATGATCATACTGAGTGGCCCCTTCGTGCTTTATGGGAAACAGCATTTTATATTCCAGGAGAGTACTACAGTAAAAAAACTACCAAGCATTTCTCTAGTGGGAATTCCCACTGAGATTCACATGTATAAATAAGTGATCTGCATTGCCCAAATGAATCTCTTAAATACAAAGCTCTGCCTTTTAATCTATGTAACCCAGTGAATGATTCCTAATATAAAGTATAGCAGTTTCAACCAGACAGACAGAGAAAGAATTATTCAGTCTCCAATATCTTAAATGTTTAGAGCCAAGTCAAATAGAAAATGTCTAAATTAGGTCAATGGAGAAACTTCTAATCAGCTGGTTACTGAATCTCAAAAGCTAGTGAGAGGCCAAATATAATACAAGATACATATTAGACTGAGTTCTGCGGGTAAGATCTAGTTTTAGGAAAAATGCCTTAATTTCAATGTAAGGTAGGGATTACAGAAGCTCAGTGACTTTCTCTCATATTCCAGTCAGTTTCTTAGGAATGAGCTCAAATATCTCTGCATAACACCTACATGTACTTTTTTCTTTGTATGTGTCCTCTGGAAAAGACAGTAAGCCACACTCAGCAACCTACCATGTGTGCATTTAACTCAATATCTTAAAAAACATGCACGCCAAAAGAGAAAAGAAAGAAGCCATCGTTCATAATGAGGCATTAGAAGACAATAAAGCACAGTGATTTGTTACGTTGAACCCCTTAGTCTTCACATCGGTGTGATTATTTTAGGTAATTTTATCCAAAACCTGTTAAAAAAACCCATCTTTTGTATTGTAGCCAACCAATGCACATATTATTTGTGCTTTAACCGGAAATGATGAATACAAAAAATTAATATTGCCCGTTAGGCTTATCGCCTTTAAATCCTTCTTTGATACTGTACAAACCAGCAAGCACCTTTTTCTCTTTTAATCAAAACTGCAGGTGGCACTAGTAACTTTTGTTGTTCTAAGATGCTCAGTGCCAATGATTCAGCCTGCATAATTTTTTTTGGAAAGGAGAATGTGCACTTTAAAATGTCTACACCATGAAAAGATTCCAAAATAGCTGACTCCCTTCCAAAGCAGGTAGTCAGCTGAAAAAAAAAGTGGTCAATTCAGCCTCTGAGGCAGCAGGCAGCAGTGGAAGTGTCCCTTTCTTCTGTAACCAAGCAGCTACTGAGCAGTTTTATATGCACAAATTTTCTACCAAGCTTATAACTGGGCATGGAAAGATTAGACATCTGCCGATGTATGTTCACACTTTTGGAAATAAATGCATGTTACCAAATATTCAAAAATTTAAACATTCCATTAAAAAAAATATTTCTGTGTTTGGCACTCAACCTGGAAAGCATTGTTTCACTTGACTACCAACATTACTGAAACACTTCACCTTTTTTCTCACAATTTCCTCAACATCTAATTGAAATTCAGTGAAAGGTTCATCGATAAAAAGAAAAGACAATAATCAAGGAATTCAATGATTGTCATGCAGAACAAATAAAACCCCTCACCATTTCAAATCCTTGCTGTGACTCACTAGTAGAAAAGGAGTTAAGAAACATCTCTGTTTAGTCTTAGCACGCAGGAGTGAATATGCATGCATGTGATTACTGATTTATTAAGGCTTATTAAAAGCTTCTCCCACAGGGCACAAGAACAGAGACACTTTTGATTAAATTCACAGACAATTCTTAAAAATCACATTTCTTCATTCTGAACTTTAGCTGAAGACGACTGTCTAAGTCACCATGAACATGAAGAAAGAAGCTGGTATGAAGTCCTTTGGAGTGGTCCTCTCTGTAGAAATGTTATTCAAGATTGTACAACTCCACAGAAAAGGAGTAGTTGAAGGAAGAAAGATTAGCAACAAATTCCTCTCTTGCTTAAAATTTATGGGAAATATTCTGATTTCAAAGGGTTCCACATTTAATCTCAGCAGTCCAAGTGCAAATATTTTTGTATGAAGGAAAATTAAAATGATGCTGTTTTCTGAACAAACTCATCTGTTTTGTTTACTTTGACAAAAGGAGAAGTATCAATTGCAAGAGTAAAAAATGTATGACTTACTGTGGTACTTTGAGCTTACTGGTCTGAATTAAAAAGGATCCTATGTGAAACAGAATTAGAAAGCAGAGCAGTACATGAAGTACTCATTACATTTTTAGATACCCAATTCAAAATATACAGTGCTTATTCCCCTCCCATGAGTGAAAGCCAACCTAGAACACAGCAGGCACATCGTTTTGAATAAATTTGCCAATGCCAGCCACATGTCAGAGATGATTAGTGAGGTAGAGAAGCCAGCCACCTCTTCTGACATCAGAGGTCACATAAAGGAGAGTGCGACAAAAGCTGAAAAGCGTCAGCCCTCCAGTGATGATGTGGCTGATCTGGCATACCTGCTATTCCCGTCACTTCACAGCCCTTCTTTTATTGGCATTAACTGCTGTGAGAAGAGTCTCTCTCTAGAACTGGCAGCTTGATTTCAGTCTGAGGAAAGTAATCATAATATGGTTGGAGAGAATCAGACTTCCAACTTTCAAGTAGTGAATTGAATGCACTGCAAAAAGGCATAATACTCAGCTCACACCTTCCTCAGATGGAGCAAACACTCCAGCTTGCCATAAACCAAGCTGGTTCAGCCTGCTGTATTAAAAGCACACCATTTTTTGCCCTTCTTTGTGAGAAACAGTCTGCAAAACAGCTAAGAAAACCAGCTGTAAATTCTGGAGGCTAAGAAGAATTCGAGAGAAAAGTTAGGGTAGCGCTGCTGGGCTACCAAATACTCTTGCCAACTAATGAGGCTATCTGATCTCAGGCTACGAGAAAGTCATTTCTCCATACAGCAGCTCTACTGTGAAAACCATCTTTTATACATGTGTTGCATAAATAATACACCCATCATTTATAATAACTTGTCCCAGTAGTCCCTTTTCTTGAATATTTTTATGTCCTTTTCCATTAAGAATCCATGAAATTGATTCTTAGGCATCTCAGAGTGATGTTTTATCAATTACTGTGGCATATCAGGCATTTATTTCCTAAGGAGATGATGATAACCTGGTATAAAGTCCTGCATCTAATTCACTTCAAAATATTTGAAGGGAATTGGGCCAAACATCATTCTTGTGCACAAACCTGAATGGGCTTTTTTGCAGCTCTACTGGCTCAGGAACCAGTGACACTGAATTCCAAAGGGCAGAATTAGAGTTTATCAGACATTTTAAAACTTAGCAATGATTGTGGCAGGTAGAAGGAGAAGGTCATTCTTTCTTGGATTTTTGTATTTGGGAGGTAATATGGTCACAGCTTACTGAAATGCCTTTTCATTCTTATTTTTGAAAATTAAGATTCAGAGAGGTACCAAAACTATAGACACCTGAAGTCTCCCTTTGCTTTTCATATTCTTCAAAATTCACAGCATAAAGACATCTTATTTGTAAAGAAAACTCTAAGCAGGGATCATCACTGAAGCAATTTTTTTTAATCCTTCATCATTAACACACCATTTTTTCTTAACTCCTTATTCATATGGGTTACCAGCAGCAGTATAAAGCCATTTAATCAACATGTTTATATAAAGAAATTTATTATTTCAATGTTATTTTGAATTAAGAGGAGAATGATATAGAAGGAATTGGCTGGATATTGCCTATCTATTTTTAATTAACACACTGCAGTGTTATTTAAATCAAGTAAGCCTTCCTTGCTTTATATTGTTGAGCTCGCAGAAACACAAAGTGCTTTGTACTCTTTGCTGCCTCTGCAGAATTACTCCATTAGCAAGCACTATTTCTTCAGATTGTGCCAGCCTCATGGTTCTGTTGGTCAAAATGCCCTTTTCACCATATGTCTGTGATACTGTTTATAAAGGCAAATATTTTTATATCAGCTCCATTCAGATTAAAGAAAAAAAGCTACAAATTAGTATCTCTCAAAAATGTGTTTTCTGAGATGTTAGTTTATGTGTCTCTGGGTAAACAAAGAATCCATAAAGTTCTAGTTCTTAGCTTCTAAGACACAGTAACTCCTCAAAGTCATTCTATATTGTAGTAAGCAAAAGCAGAATGCACAAGTCAATTTTACATAAAATGTCTACCATACTGAAAATTACCTTGCTTTGCAGACCTTAGATATGTGCCCTGGATTTTATTCTCCTGTCTGGACTTTCCTTTCACAGTTCACCTCCAGAATTGTCTCAAAATCCTGTTCTCCTGATTACCTGTTCATTGGCTGTCCTGTCACTTCCTTTCTCTATTCTGTTTTTCATCAGCCTGAAAACTCCCTGAGGATGCACAGAACACAGAGAACACAACAATCAGTATTAGGAACATTCGAAGAACTTCAATAGTATGTATTTCAAATATGTAATTGCATTTCTACTCTAAGGCACACTTTGAAAATTCAGTTCCATTTTTCCACATACATACGGGCTCAAGTTGTTGAATGCTGCTGCTAAGACACAGGCTTTCTTTGAACTGTAAATATGAAATGCACTGGAATAGGAAATAAAATTATGTTGATTGCACATGCTCACCAAGAATTCCCAAAAGAACTCAATAAAACTGCTTGTATTTCATTATGGATAAGAAAGATTATCACCTTTCTTACATAAGTTATGTTAAGATTGCCACAAAGTATTTAACAGGTGACTTTTAAAGGAAATATGATTATACAGCTAAAATGTATTATAACAGCATTATAATATATTATAATAGCATATTATGATGCTGGGTATCTATAACAATAAGTCTCTCCCCATGAAACCCCTAATCAACTCTCCCTAATTATATAATATTTTAAAAAAATTTCATTTAGCTGCCTTTTTTTTTTCTATGACTATATTAATTACAAACAGGATAGTACCGAAATGACAAAAATAAGAGCACACATACAGAGGATTTGCATGAGCTATCCTGGGTTTATTACAACATGGAAACTGGAGGTTGTTATCTTGGAGGACATGACTATTCCTAGGTTGCAGCTTATTTTCCCAGCACCATTTGCAAACATCAGTGCCATTTTATGCTTTTTACTGAATGCGCATTGCACTACATATTTTTAATACACCTGCAGATAAAAACTAATAAATGAAAATGTAAAAAGGCTTTAAAAGCAAAGTTAGGAAACATTCAAAGAACATGTAATTATGCAAAATTCGTAACTCAAAATTGAATTGAATTCAAGTCTGGGAGGATGGGGCTGCTTTTTTGTTTTAGAGATGCCAGGAAAAGTGTAGTCTTCCTTTAACTGTATCATCTGACATAGATGAAGAATTTTGAAGCAGTGAAAATAATAGGAATAGGAATAACCAGAAGTGGATGAAGGAACTTGGTTTGGAAAATCTTTGTCCAGGTGTGAAAGACAGTAAAGTTACATGCAATGAAAAAGGAATTTCATTATTCTCACCATATATTTAAATAGATTTCATATCCAGCACCGAGAATACCAAGAAGAATCTGATTTTACTTTGTAAAAGCAATTCTAAATTACCTGAAAGAACTTTCCCTATGCAAGAATTTCTTCTAGTATACACCCAGAACCTGCAATTACTACATGGAACTATTTGTTGTCTCTCTTCATGTGTAATAACTCAGGTTGCATAGAGAAGTTGTGGATGCCCTGTGACTAGAATTATTCAACATTAGGCTGGATGGGGCTTTGACAGTCTCATCTATGAAAGATGTCCCTGCCATGACAGGGCAGTTGGAATAGATGATCTTTAAAGGTGCCTTCCAACTCAAACCATTCTATGAGTTTATGAGTCTATCTATGTTTATCTGGGACTCCTTTTACTTGTTTGTGGAAAAGAGGTATTACACTCAAAAAGGTCCTAGTCAACAAAAATTATACACTTCCTGGTCGTTATTGCTCCCTAGTAGCAGCGTTCTAATTCACAACAGACGATTCCTAGGGGATTCTTATTTCTGTAAATAACCATGATGTCTGCAGCTGGTAAAAGCCCTATAATAGTTCACATAATGAAATGTCAACATAAGGTAAACTGCAGCAGCATAAAACTCAGCTTTTCTCTTTCTGCTAATAGAACTGAATTTTGGCTCTGGTTTTATAACTTGAATATTTCATCCTGAACTATGGATCACTAGTATTTTACAATGTAGCTCCTCCTCCCTGTCCAATTACAAATTTAATGTTGAACAAAGATTATCAATCATAACTCTATTTATTCCTTTATGTAACCAGTGTAAAGACTCAAAATCCACACACCCCCACACCCCCCATTTTGTGTGCTGTTTTCTTAGCCCTGCTGTCCCTTCTATATCATTTTAGAATTATGGTGATCCCTCAACAAACCCTCATCACTCCTTATTTCTGCTTACATAGGTGCTGTGGATGTCTAATAGTTGCTCTTGCTTGGAGCTTTGCCCACAATTAACAACTTTGGCTGTGTGCTAGTAGCTGAAGGTATTTTCTGTGTCAAACTCCACATTCCATAACACGTGTCAGTTTGAGAAGGTTTCTAATGGATATTTCAGTCCGACTATCTTTCCTTCTGAAGTGCCTATTTCTTAATTCTTGAGCATTCCTTGCAAGCTAAAATAAACAAACAAAAAAAAACCAAAAAAAAAAAAAAACCAGGGAGAACAAAATAAACAGATCTACTTTAATGAATTATTTAAGTTTACATAAAAATTTAAAATAAGGGTCTCAGTTTTGGGTGCTGTGTCACCTTTATGTATAACTCAAGCTTCATCTGTGAGCTCTTCTTTTTAACAAAACAGTGGAACACTTCTCCATCTTTACTACTGTGGAAGAAATTTCTTTTATACTGGATATGTGAGGGACTAAAGTGAAGCTTCAACCAGCTTGCTTTGAGAAAAGTTTCCGGAGAACACAACTTACTTTTGAGAAAGCCCAAAATACCAAGTGTCAGATAATCAATGCTACACTGGAAAGAGATTCATCAGGGAGATAACATGGCCTAACAAACTGAAGGGTTTATAAATCAATGTGAGAATCCTGCAGTAGACCTGGTAGCACAAGGGGAATTAACAGTTCACCAAATAATGATGTAAAAGACTCTGTGTGGGATGCACTGAGCCAGCAGCTGGGTACATCAGCTGAACCAGGTCGGCACAACAGTATTTCCCTAGACAACATGGAAATGTCAAGTTCAAAGAGGAAATGCTGTGCCAAGAGCTCAATGGTTTCACACAGAAACAGGAAGCATGGTGTCAGAAGCTTCTGTCTCTCCAAGCAAGTGGGAAGATAAGGTTGTATATCAACATCTGGATGATGCATTAGCCAGCTAAATTGAGAAAAGGGGCATCCTCATTTTGGGAAGTTGACCTTGACTGAATGCCAGGTGCCCACCAAACCTCTCTATCACTCCCTCTCCTCAGGTAGACAGGGGGATAAAAACATGACGGAAGTCTTATGAGTCACGCTAAGGTCAGGGAGATTGCTCACCAATTACAGGCAAAACAGACTTGACTTGGGGAAGTTAATTTAATTTATTATCAATCAAATCAGAATAGGATAATGAGAAATAAATCCAAATGTCAAAACACCTTCCCCTTACCTTCCTGTACTTCAAATTTTCTCTACCTCCTCCTCCTTCGGAGCAGTACGGGGATGTGAGGAATGGGGAGTGTGGTCAGTTCATAACATGTTGTCTCTGCCACTCCTTTCTCCTCACTGTCTTGCTCTGCTCTAGTATGGGGTCCCTCCCACAGGAGACAGTCTTCCATGAACTTTTCCAGTGTGAGTCCTTCCCATGGGCTGCAGTTCTTCATGAACTACTCCAGCATGAGTCCTTTCCATGTGTCCATTCCACGAGGTACAGTCCTTCAGGAACAGACTGCTACAACGTGAGTCACCCATAGGGTCACAAGTTCAGCCAGCAAACCTGCTCCAACATGATCATCTCTCCATTGGTCCACAGTTCCTGCCAGAATCCTGCTCTAAAGTGTATTTCCACAGGGTCACAGCCTTTTTTGGGCATATCCACCTATTCTGGCATGTCCTCCATTTGCTGCAGGTGAATATCTACCTTGCTTTGAACCACCATGGGCTGCAGGGGGATAGCCTGCTTCACCACAGGCTGCAGGGGAATCTTTGTTCTGGTGCCTGGAACACCTCCTCCCTCTCCTTCTTCACTGACTTTGATGTCTGAAGGGCTGTTTCTCTCATAGTCTCACTCTTCTCTTCCAGCTGCCATTGCTTTTTCTTTCTTAAATATGTCATCACAGAGGTGCTACCACTATCGCTGATAGGTTTTGCCTTGTCCAGTAGTGAGTCTATCTTGGAGCCTGCTGGCATTGACTGTATCGGACACAGGGGAAGTTTCTGGCATCTTCTCACAGAAGCTAGCCCTGTAGCCTCCCAGCAAACAAAAGCTTGCCACACAAACCCAATACATTAATCTAGCTTGCCACTCCACCCAAATATAAAAAAATAGAAAGTTAACTGGGAAGTGTAAGGAAGAACTTGACTGCTGTTGCAGCCATGCAGTAAGATACACACTCAAGCTGACACCTAAATCTAAGTTACTCTGAACCAACTTTTCCATTCTCATAATGGAATCCTATAATAAAAATAAGTAGATAGTTTCTTTTAAAGTACTCATTATTTTCACATAGCTCTGCTTAACATAATAAGAGCAGTAATTACTTGACAAAGGATAGAGCTCTATGCCTCCCTCATATGTGGATAATAAATACTGTACTGCTCTGATAAGACTTTGCACTTAGTTATCTAACTGCTGTTCAGTTCAGAAAGTAACACAGAACACCTATTCCACATCTTCATCACCATTCAGGACATAAAATAATTTCCCATTACCTAGTAACAAATTTGAGATCCTTCTTGTGCAAGCTATTATCTCCCGTAAGGATTTCTTCTAGAGAAACCTAAAGAGAAATGCTCTGAAATTCCACTGTTAGTTAAAAACATACACAGAAGTGGGAGAGAGGAAAGACAGAGGAGGGGTGGTGGTGGTAAAAAAGCTTAATTCATGCATATTTTAAATTAAAATGTTGCAACAGATTAGGTTATGAACAGAGAAAACAAACCTGAGAAAACAGATTCTATACCCTCCTCATATATACCCTCCTCATACGTAGCCATTCTATATAACTTTGGGCAAGTGCCATATCTTCTCCATACCTCCAATTCCCAAATGCAATAACATAACAATTCTTGCAGCATGTTTCTCAGAAGCAGAGGAAAATTAGGTATACAAATAAGCCAGATAGGCAGATTTGCACAGATGGATAGAGATTTTACCTGAATGAGTTTAATAAAGTGTTGCATTTACAGGTATTTGCAAATAAAATAAACCTAAATAAAATGAGAACCTATAGGAATTAGAAGTGGTCTGTCACTAATAACTGTACTTGTAATGTGTGCAAGAGAGCATGAATTCTCAGAGATTATGGGGCAGAGATAATACATGAAATATCTGAATCCATCTCCAAATACGTTCAGATGAGATGGAAAAATGAAGAGGAAAAAGGTCTTCATTTTTCAAATCAAAGTTGTAGAGCTTAAAAAAAATCATTGAGAATGTGGAAATTTCTATTTTGAATGCATTCAGAAGAGAGAATTTGGTTTAACAGCCATAATGACTCATGATGAACCTTTCTCCTTCTCCTATTACTATAATTTCTTCAGAGGACTATAATGTACCTGTTGGCCTTTTCTTAGATGACAAAGGTTTTCTGGGGAAACCTGTAGTTACAGTGGATTGGTAATATTAAAATAAGCTCTGTTACCTAATCCCTTTGGCCTCATTAAACTACTTACAGTATCTGGATTGACCTCTTGGTAAATTTATGACTGGCATTCTCTGGAATCTGTTCCTTTGGTCAGACTCTTGGCTGTTTCTTGAAATCATTTCCACCCTCACACTCCCTTGACCATGGAACTCACTTTTTTGTTAGATTCATTTGGGAAACTACTACGCAACATTTGTTTAGTCAATAATCTGTACTGGCGCATCAAGTGTAGTTCAACCCTCATGCAAAAGGATTCAAAACTTACATCTTCAGAATTTGTGACTTTGACACTATGAAATAAATAATGTGATATATTTTTAGAAGATTAAATATTTTATGAAAAGAGAGAGGGAAAGATAATGAATGTCATACATAAAATTTTCTTAAACCCACAGGTTACCTTCTATTACCAAGGATAATTTTTAAGCTATGCGGAAGTTATTTCTTCCCATACTTAAAAAGATGAAAAGGAACTAAATCTACATATAGGACAATATTAATCTCAACAAATAAAATTCCTGTGCAAATGAAGCCTCCAATCTCATCTTGCATACCAAGATACTGTATAAACACTGCATAATAAGATGTCTTAATTTGCATCAAATTTGGAGCAACTGTTTTTATTACTGATTACATTTTTTATCCTGTTCCTGAATTACCTGTGAATTCAGTTTAAATGAAAAAAACCTACAAAAACAACACGTCCAGTCAAAGAATTATACAAGTACACTCTCAGCAAAATGTATTGCATTATTGGTTTTAAATGTCTGTTTCTATTTTTATATAAACTCAACTTGGTTTTAGTACATCATAAAAGTATCTGATACATATTTTTTGAGTGCTAATTAAATGCATGAATTTCTTTTATTAAGTCTGGGTCTACAGAGAAATTGCATAGCAGATTCAAAAATAATCAACAGCATTATAATTATAAATTAAGTTCTGCAGGGATAGCTGCTGGGTTATTCAGTGCATACACTGAGCAAAGACCACCTGACAGGAACTGAAGTATGTATTTTAAGTATCTAACACACTTTAAAATTAGTGGCACTGTGTTCCTTTGGGTCTTCTGCCTATAATTTCCATGTTTACATGTAAATTACCGAGGTAAAAGCTTTTACTTTCACTAAGATGAAGTTTACCATAGCGCAAAATGATCATATCCACTACTTCTGTGTTAATAGTTCACTTAAATATTTCATAGACATCATGAGGAGCTGATGAAAGATGAACGACATTCTGCCTACCTCATGATATCCCTATCATGAAGACTGCTACAGTCTAAAAAAGTTAAAAGCCAGTGGCTCTAAAGACTAACATCTCAAGCTCAGGCTCACAGGCAGTGACATTTCCAGGATTTCTTCTTCACAGCTGATTTTCAGATTCCTTGAGATACTCCGTACATCATACCAGTGTCAAGACTCTTTCAAAATCAGACAGGTCACCTGCAATACCCAGGTCAAAGCTTTTTAGTCATCCCCACTTCTTTCTTAACAAGAACTTAGCTATTCTCTTCTTTCCTGGCCTGCACCAAGGTTTCTCTTGTTTTATTCTATTTCAAATAAAACTCGAGTATATTAGTGCACACTACTTACCTCTCCCTGAACCTCTGAACATTTGTGCAGTGTTGTAAGCTCTGTTCATCCTGCTTTCAAATGATCTCATAAAAGAGTGCAGTGGACAGCCCACTAGAAAAGCCTAAAAACCTTTCTATCCAACACATTTTGATGTAAAGAGCCTGCAGAGAACACCTGATTCATGAGTAGTTACATGGGATCCTGCGATCCCAAGGTGTCAAGCTGAGGAACAGCGTAAATGTTAGCTTTCTAGCTATCACCACGAAACAGCCTCTTGGACAGATCTTACAGTTTCTAACACTGTTCCAGGGCAGACAACGCCCTGAGAGTCCACTTATCCATTTAAATGTATTTAAATATCAATAACTTTTTTGGTATCATTACAAGTCCATATAGTTCCCCACTTCAATGCTATGTATCTAAAAAGAACACAATAAAATCAAAGAAAATCCTTTACAGAAATGCACCCTACTAGGGTTGCTTCACTAGAGTAATATATAGCATTGCAAAGGAAATTACAGAAATTTTTAGTTTTCAGGAGATGAAAAACAAGAATGGTGTTCCCTTAGTACAGATTGGAAAAAAAGCCATAAAAACCCAAACAAATGCAGAACAAAACCATTTTTGTAGCTAAATTGAAAAAGAATAAATAGAAGGCTTGATAACCTAATTTTAAGACTGGGACATCTACATTAGTATTTTAATTTTGCAATGGGAGATACATTCAGAATAGGCCTTAGTTACATCACTTAGAATCACTTGCTCTAAATTCCCTTTCAATTGACCCTGCACTTTAAAGAGACTTAAAGGACATTACAGAATTCCAAGGAACTGGAGATAATGGCAGTAAATCACATTTTTATCTCTAAAGACCTGAGTTTAATCTGGCTTCATAACAATTACTGTAACATACTCAGTGTGAAGTAAGAAAATGGTATCTGTCCAAATCCTCCGAGAAAGTATTTTTTAAAAGTTAGGAGCCTAGATGACAGACACAACTGGAAAATTCCCCCCCCATTGGTTGGACTAGATGATCTCAAAAGGTCCCTTCCAACCTAGGTGATTCTGTGATTCTGTGATTCTGTGAAAATTGGTTGAACAGTATCTCCAGCATCATGGTTTACCTACATAGCTAGTAAGCAGAAAGAAACTTGCACTATCCTTATAGGTGCTGTTTCCACTCTGCAGAATCAGTGAAGATTCAGCATCAAATATTGTTTATTTCCATTTCTACAAGTGTTAAGATGTTAAAAAAGTATGGACTGAGAGTGAGGAAGAAAAGAAAATTACTCCTTTTTTTCTATATCTATTAATATTTGTGCCTACAGCCAGAGTAAAAGTCAGCATGCTGCCACATGAGAGATTTTATTTGGGGAATCCAGACATAGTACAGCCTGGGAATGAAAACCAATCCAAATATTAGGGTGACAAAGTGTGTGGGGTGAAAGCACTGCATTATTCTCAACAGTATGTTCAATTTACTTCTAAAAAAGGTACAGAAAAGAATGGTCTTTCATTTCTACATAAAAGAATATAAATCCCAAACTATGCAACTAGTAAAGCAAATAATAATAACAAAAAGAAAAAAGTAGTGGCAAGATTTTCTTCATGAGAAATGCTAAATCACCTGCAGGCTTTCTGGGAGCCTGAAAACTGAAATTAAAAACATTGCTCGAGACATTTTGGTGGTGGTTCTATAGTGAATGTACGACACATTCAACACAAGAAATGTCTGATTTCCATAGTGGTTTTAGACATTATTACAGATGTGTTTTTTAACTCTACTGCTCCGTTTGGAAGTAAAATAGTATCTAGCTTCATTAGTACTTAGATGGGAAAACATTATATGGGTGAGTTCAGTCAATCTTAGGAAGCACTGGAAATTGATTGTCATGTTTTCTCCATTGCAAAACTGTCTGTGCAAAATGAGGACTGGTATTACCCTGTGCCAGACATTACCAGTTCCACAACAAACCCATTACAGGACACTGCCGAGCCTATTGATGAAGCTGGTAGCACCCTGGGAAAATATCTTTAAAACATACCAAAACTTGCCAAAGAGCAGAGAGAAGTTTATGAGGGAAAAAAGCATGAGAAACAACCATGAAAACACCAAGGTCATGGAATAAGGAGACAAAGTGCTCCAGGCACCAGAGTAGGTATTTACCTACAGCCCATGATGGAGAAGGCGTTTTCTAGAAATTCAAGGAGGAAGGCATTATTTGCCTCCTCTGCTTGGTTAAAAAGAAAATAACACTTCCACATTGCTTAAAGTACAGTCTACCTACCTAATTCTCTTGGAGTCATCATAAATATGCACAAACTGGGACTTTGCAAAGAAGCATTTCAAAGATGAGGCCAGAATGGGGGACACAACAGACCAAAATAAAACAAGCAAACAAAATCACCTCTTTAAATTAGATAGTTAGAAGGCAGTGTTTTCTAGTGACATGAGAGAAGTCAATGTTAGTAACGGATGTAGATCTGCACTATTTGGATTATTTTGAAGGATTTCACTGGAAGTGGTGATTTTGGATGGGTGAGGTGTAAAGAGTCAAGGAACTAACAATTATCACTGGAATACTTCCTCTTAGAAGTGGGAAATAGTATTACATTCTTCAAGTAGTGGAAACTCTTTAGCATATACGTTTCATGCCTGTGTTTTTTCCAAGTTTTCAATTGTGATCTTTTCCCAAATATAGTTTATTTCATCCCTACACAGTCTAAGAAGGAAAAGTTAGGAGAACAAGCATTCAGGATATCCCAGTTTCTGGGCTTAAATTTTTAAGCTTCACATTTAAGCTAAGCTATCATATTTGTCAGGAATAACCGTAAATACATTGTCATTGGCTCTTGCTGCAAAAAACCTATCATCTGAAGGATTATCAATACCTAAATTCTTTATAAAGTATGTCCTATACAAGATGTGTTTAAATTCGTACTGAGAGTATCCTGGAAGTATTATGCTTTTTGTTGGCAAGGCCTTTCTAGAGGTAAATTATTTCTACGAACCCTGGAGGTGTCATTTCTATGAAGAATGCTGAAGAGCACACTGAAGGGAATGCAGTCAAAGACAAGAAAAACTCCTACGTTTAAAGCAATAATCATTAAAGAAACTCCTGTGGACCATTATCTGTATGTTAGTTCTTCACGCTTCCAAATAGGTCAGAGAAGGTGACAAACCTTTGGGATATGCAAAAATACCAAAAAAGGTCTACACATCTTGGAATGTCAGTTTTCTCTCTACAGTTCCTTGACTTTGATGAAATTCAGCAATACCCAGAAATCCTCAAAATCAAGCTTCTTTGCCCTCTTTCTTACATTAATTCTCTTTTTGGCCAGAGAGACTTATGGACTTCAAACTGTCGTTTACACTTACACAGGAAAAAAACCAAACAAACCACAAAACCCACTCTCATAGAGCAGGGAGTCATGAAAAATCTTAAAGAGGAAAAACAAATTGCTTCATTGCAATGATAAGCCACTCTTGTACATAATTTATGAAAAGCCAACTGTCATCAAAATTCTTACTTTATAGTGTTCAACAAAATGCTACTAACTGAAAAGCATTAATCAACATCACCAACTTAATGCGCTTTGTCAAACTGCTCAGTCTCTTCTGCCAAAGAAGAGCTTTTCTGACAAGTAGATTGATTAGTGAGCTAACATTGTTTGACTGAGGCAAGAGTGTGCGACAATAACTTTAAAAAAAAAAGATGTTAGCAGTAATTCTATTTGCTCATATGGAAGCTGTGCACAACACTATTGTTTTGCAAAACACATGTCAATAAGACTGATAAAATATTATGTAGTTACAAGAAATTGTTTCAAACTTGATCTCATTCTCCTTGTGAAATATTTTATAAGTGAAAAAGTGCAACTAATCTGAAAGTTGCCCATTAGATCTGAATAATTATCCATTACAGAGTGTTTTGCTAGTTCAAGTGGTATAAAAAAGGTAATCCATATACTAGCTTTCAAGCTTAAGTAAGCACAATGAAAAATAATATATTTGTTTCTATTTTGTTAAGTGTAATAGATACTCCAGAATTAAGATAGAAAACAGCTCCTCTTACAAAGAAGGCTTAACTCAGAATCCCATACTTCCTCAGAAAACAAACCACTATTTCTTGGTTTTCCTAATTTTCAGATATTCCAGCTACTGCCAACAAGGCTTTTTTTCTGAAAATTGGTAGGAGGAAAGAGAAGGAATTTTTACCGTAAGAAGCTTATAAACGCATCTATCCCCTCATGTAGTGCTAATGCTGTTTGAAACAGAGCTAAGAGCTGCCCACAAGCATAGTCAAAGATCGAGGCAACGCAAGTGGCATAGATTTGATATACAAAATTCTGTGCCAGCCACCTATGTTTGTGCAAGTATCTGGTAGTAGGGTAAGCATGGGAGAGCATGGTAATACCTGTATGTATATTCTGTTCATCCTGAGCCAAAAGAGCAACACAAGATAAAGCTGTCTTATTCTTTTGAAGTATTCTAAGTATCTCCCAAAAGTCAAAATAATATCAAAAGAACAGACTTTCTGGAACAGACCAAGGGATTTATTAAGCCTATTCTGCCTTCAATATCAACTGTAAGCAGGTAACTAGGGAAAGAACAAATAAAACTATGTATTACAGTTATATTTGCCACTCTCTAGACAATAGCTTCCAAAGACAACTTAGGTAAAAGTTTGCACACAGCTATTTATCCCAGCCATTAACTATATGTAGAGAATTTGGATGAAGTACTTCATGTCAAAATGTACTTGCATATGTCTTGTAATACAAATCAGCTTCCACTGCTTAGCTTCCTGGCTAAACAAGTTTTCCTTCTTTGGCGGCCTGTTTAGGGAAGTGCATAAATTTTAATGCTTGTATTTCTGTCTTACACAGGATGAACAAAGGCAAGTCTTAATGGTCAGTGACATAAAATATACTTGGCATTCTCAATACTTCATAGTTATCAGGTGTGCAATATGTCTTATGAATCACTGACAGATTAGAATTTGAAACAGCAAAGCTTCACGTCAGCAATACTGTAACTCTTACAGGTGAAATAAGACAACGTGCTACTAGACGAGATTGCCTTCCTCTAGTTACACTACTTACATTATATGTTTTTTTCTGTAATGCAGCTACACATACTATAAGTTTGTAGACATTTATTTATCTGTCCCTCTGCGAAAATGTCATTCTAGTTCTGTTTGATAAATATTTAGTGGGGTTTTTTTTCCCTTTTTTCTCTTTGCCTCATTATTCTTATTCAAATACAAATATCTATGCACTTTCTGAGAACCTATTTTTGGTATGCAAAAATCACTCAGAAAATTGATTAGACTGTTTCTTAACAATAGCATCTTCCCACATTTTAACTACAACACCTAGGAAATGCAGCTGCAGGGTCTGACGGCTAAATGTTCAGTACTGAAACACAAAAGACCACTCATGTCAGCTGGCACCAGCACAAGTCTCTAACTGGGCCAGAGGCATCATTGGAGAAGTGCAAGAGTCACAGGGGCACATGGCTGTCTCGAGGGAGGCTGATGTAGCTGGACCAATTTATTAACAGTACTTCAGAATCAGAGCTGTTATTCAACAGAGCAGCCATCAAATATTCCTAACACTGCATATACTACTGCACTTTAAATCGCAACACACACAAAAAAAAAACCCCACATCCTCAGAGATGTCTGGTCCTTTTGCAAGCAGAATATAAGATTGAAAAACAAACCAAGATAAAGGATTTTGCACAGCTAAACAAGTCAACCATGTGCAACAGTCCATATGAAACTGTTGACCAGTATCTACACTAGTGTGTATGGTTTATCAAACTGGTTTTCCAGAAGAAAGCTCATATAATTTTGTTTGCCCTGAGGTAAGAATTTTCACATGCATGCTTACAGCACACAAACTGACTCATGTAACCTTGTTAAACTGTAATGAGTTGTTTATATGTCCCAGCCCTCCTTCAAGCCCAGCAGAACTTCCTGGGAGGAGATCACAGTCCACCTCTAGCCCTCAGTGTGTCATGCCACTAAATTACAGAGGTCTGTGGCAACTAATGGAAACTTCAGATCTTCTCAAGAGGAACAGGAACATATTTCATAGAACAAAATGTTAGGGAAGTTAAATACACGGCTATTAGGAGGCTTAGAATAGTGGGAAAATAGTAAAGGAGACTACTATGCAAAGATAGAAATGTATGCTTCCTGTTGTTTTTTACGTTCTACTGTCACCATTTATGGCAAGCCTTACACAATTATGATTATTTTGAAATCTACCATTCCTAAAAGATAATGCCTGAGAACATTCTTAGAAGAGACATAAAAAACCTAAGTTCATAACAAGTGAAAAATGCCAGCAAACAACTCCTCTCAAGCTTTTAAAATCAAATATTTTTAAGTCAGTCTTGGAAGGGAAGAATAGTTTGAATTATGATTTACAAAAGCTTTTTGTTTTGTTTTGTTTTTAGCTTTATGTGCATTATTAATCAACAGTCTTTCACACAATTAAGTTGAACACTCTGCTTTCTTCTCTAGCAACACTTGAACTTAATTCCTCTTTCAATGGGAAAAAAGTCAAATATATGAAATTCGGTCTACTATGGCAACTGCTTATCAAAACTGTCAATTTTTCACCTGAATGACTCTCTTGAAATGGCAAATGTATTCCAATATTTTTCTGAGTAAGAAGTAATTACAGGACCTCAAATATTTGGATATGCCAATAAGTGATATTACTTTTTTAAATACAACCATTTACTTGGCTTAAATATAATAATTGTAACAGCTTTTGCAGTCTAAGAGAGATAGTTACGTGGGTTATGAGGAACTCATGTCTTTCAGAGACACTCAGCTTTATCTTTGTGTTAATTATATTCAAACGTACTGGAAAAATTGTGGTAATAACAGGAAATAAAGGAATTGTTATTTTACTGCACAATTTTCTACCTGAAAATCTATAAAAAAAAAAAAAAAGTTTTAGTAAACCAGTTGCCTGTATCCCTACATACATACTCTACACATTTTATATTTCATATAGCACCTTAGGGAACCTGCTAACAATAAAAAAGATTACCTTTGGAAAAAAAAAAAAAAGTTACAAAGCACTGAACAAGTACAACTATCTAGTGATGTAAAAGTGTAAAAGTAACAGCAATTACTTCCTCCTTCAATCTTATTTTTAAATAAGGACACTAAGTGGGCAGCAGGGAAGGATTCTGCAATATCTTTAAAAGGGTAGAACTACAGAAATTTCGTGACTCACAACTCACCAAATTACAGTATAGAAAAAAAATAACCTTCTGATTCAGACTGTAATTAACATAGAAAATGTAGAAGAGAAAATTAGTCAAATAGCACAGCCACTAAGGGCCTTGAAAATAAGGACAAGAACTTTAAAATCACTGCACAAATTTTACAGGAAACTTGAAGTGAAGAAATTTTTTAAAAGGAGACATTTATAGAAAAGGAATCATGTATTAGTTAGAGATGACAGATTTTACATTTAAAAAAAAAAAAAGTCCTCTTTCTAGAAATAATACAAATAGGAATTTCAGAAAATAAAGTGATCCTTTAACTGATCAAGAGTTTCCATTTGTTTACAGTCAGACAATAAAATCACAAAACAGGTAAGCTTTTCAAGAATCAGTATTTAAATGCAAACAAATACTATTAGGTTGCACAGAAAATATGAAACGAGAGCATTATTTATGAACAAACATCGATAACTGTTTAATAGGAAGTGTACCTGTCATTAAAGATCTGTTTTGGTATCAAAATAAGGACTGAATGGGAAAGCAGATTATTGAGTCTTGCAATGCAAGACGTGCGATTGCTCAGCTCTGCACCCAAGGCTGAGAAAACACACAGAAAGTTCATTTGAATATTGGTTTTAAACACTGAGAGGAGAGAAGAAACAAAGGCCTGATCTGGACACCTTCCTCATTTAATAGTAGCTGCACCAATGCTCTTTCATGGCAAGATATGATATCCCTCAAGGCCTTTCATAGTCAGGACCCAGAAATAGAAACAGATAGAAAAAGGCTGTCTGCAAGCAAACTAATAAAAAAGTGTCCTGCAAACTATCTCCCACTGCTTTCTAGAGCAAACTATGATCCCTCTTTGTAACTAATCCAAACAGCACACTTCCGTGCCTGCAAAACTTTGCTTGGTCTTTCTATGCAGCTAATTCATCTCTCCCTGGTTTCAACCACAGATTTCACAAAACTTTAATCACTAAGAAGCTGTTTTTAACAAGTGTGAAAAGCACTAATCGCATCAAATGAACAAGTGATGATATTAACTATATAGACACCTAATACACTTAGAAACTCGTACTGGTATTTCCAGGAACACATAGGTGTTTATAGGATGGGAAAACTAACTCCCATTCAGTGCTGACTTCTCTGTACTTACTGACTTATTCTTTGTCCTGTCTCATGCATCATCTTAGGTACTAGGAGATGCATGTATGCAGGAGTTTTTCCCAGGCTGGCTATGGGCCGTCTGCTGTCTGCAACCCAAACCAACCATCAGTGGCTACAAAAGTAAACAAACAACACAATGTAGTTTTGAAGGCATTTTTCAGTTAAAGGTTTCCAGGACACTGTGATATGCACAGTGATATGTGATATGACCTGGTAGGAGCTGACAGCATACTCATAGTCTATAATGATGAAATTGCATAATGTTAGTCTATGTTATTTTAATGGTGTTGGGTTTTTGTTTGTTTGTTTGTTTGTTTGTTTGTTTTGGTTTGGTTTGGTTTTTTCCCTAGTGTATCTAGAGGAGCTTAGCGTAGCATCATTACATGAAAAGAAAATAATAAATAGGAACTTTTTGGGTACAGCATTGTATCTGAAAAATCTTCCAAGAAAAGAACACACAGACATACACAAAATGCTCAGATTTTCTGTAGGGATTTTGGAAGGGGATATAATACAAGATAAAACTAATTAGCTGCAAGGAAACGGCAATGAGGGACCAGAAGAGTGTGTAGAATGGTTAAATATGCATGGCTTCAAAAAAGGTTCAGCAGAAAAACACAGGAAAAGACTAATGAAGAAAATTAGCAATTGTGATGTAGATAGTAAAATTCAAATTGCATTCCAGTATACCATCGTTAGGTTAAGAACTTATTGCATAGTACGTGTCAAGGAACAAGACTTTTTGAATATACAAGGTCCAGCATTTGGCTCAAAGTTATTGCAATTAGATCTCACATATGCTAATTCTTCCCTTGTGCACTACTGCAATGGGGGTGCAAATTCACTTTTTTCTGGTACCTGCACTGCTTTTCAGCTCTATGCAAGTAACTGCTGAATCAAAACTGGAGCTTGGCATTTCAGAAAACTTGAAAGATTCTGAGGAGCATCAGGAGCTCAGAGTTTAAACAGTGATGTGATGGCAACTCTGCAAAGCTGTCAGAGTTTAATCATTATGAACCATATGGATCAGGGGAAAGTGGAAGTTGGAGGACAACCAGGAAAGGAGTCCATAGAAAAGAGGGTAAGATGTAAAGTGAATTAAAAATTATATTGCTGTAAGTTCTGCCTGAAGCAAAATATCATATTAAAATTGCTTTAAGAATTCTAACCATTAAAAATAGGCAAAAAGGAGAAACTATAAAATAGGCAAAAAAGTTTGTTTAGCAGAACTTCAAAAATTAAGAAAAACACAGTTGGTTTGTTACAAAAGCTTCCATGAGGGCAGCTCTACAGCTATTACTTTGAGACTTACAGTCACTACTGTAGATCATACCATTCAATATGAGTCCATAGTCATGCACCAAAATATCAGTGCTTTTCTTTTATCAAAATGCAAAACTGACCTTTCTTTTACGTTTACAGTTCATATGGTTTTCAGTTAGTGAGTTAGTTAGTCCAAGTAGTACCCAGAGTAAATTATTCAGTTGCCTGAATCTGAATTTACACAGAACACCTAGTTTCAGAGTGCTAAATCCTAAAGTAGTGGCATGCTACTGTGTTTGAAAGTAAGCGTAATTTCTTTTAGTGATCTGCAAACAATATTAAAGGATGTGTATTTTGCATGTGCTGTAGCAATCACATGTCCAGCTTTCCAGGAGGTCCTGCACACAGAGACAACATCAATTAAGTAAAGGGTGCCACTGTAGTAAAAGGCATGGCAACGTGCAAGGAAAACAGACCCCAAATCCTACAGGGTGATCTCCATCTTCAGCTCCTGGGTAGCTGATAGCAGTAACAAGCCAAATTAATACTTGGTACCTGAAATCAATCCAACATATTTAATATACCAAGGTAAAAGACAGCCTAAAAAAAAAATTATCACAGATTCTCTTTCACAACCAAATCAGATTTAACCAAACACTTGGAATGGAAATTTCCACCCTTCACCAATGGCAAAGAGCAGCGTACTCTTAACAGTTTATCCTGGAGAACGTCTAATTTTAGCACCACAGAAAAGAAAGCACTTCATAGGAGGATGCACATAATACAGACCAGAGGATTTAAAACCTCTAAAATGAAAATAAATAAATGTGCAATGACAATTCATAACTGTCCCAGAAAAGCAATTTAAGAACAACAAAAGGTATTAAAACTTTCTTTTAGAATGAGAGACAGTTAGTCTTTAATATATATGATACAATTTCCCCCCTATCAAATTAACAGTCTCATATAAAAACAGAAAAAGGTAAAATCTCAAATGCATTCTAGATTTTTATGATATAATATTAAATATCAGATATAGATAGTATGTGTATGAACCATGAAAAAGCCCATAAAGCCATAGCATAATTATATGGGAAGTCTGTAGAGATGTCAATCAGTCAAATTCTGCGGAAGTTAACAGAGAAATTCTCTCAAATGTGCTATTAGAAGTCTTCAAGCATTATAAAGCCTCTAAGCCTCTCAACCAAAAACCTGCCATGCTTGAATAACAGTAGCAAATACAGTAATAGGTGTATAGTCTCTGAGGCTGTTTGGGAAACTGCAAGATACTTCAGTATTCTTTTCTCTGAATGATAAATCTCAAATAATGTGTTGTAGGCTATTTATAACATGAACAAAACAAAGAATTTGTAATTTAAGGATCTGTGTTTTCCACAAGTCCGTAAACAAAGAACAGATGAGGCAAGCAGTGATGGACTCTTTACCTGGGGAAAAAAAGCAATTATCTGGGAAGAAGTAGCAGTATTAAACATTGAGTAAGACACACAGAGCTTTTCTATTGCATCATTTTGCATTTTCAGACTAACACACACCACGAGCTAATTAATCTTCACAGCTACCTTCTCAAATTCTTTGGGAGTTTAATCATTACTTCATAAACACAGGACAGAAGTAGAATGAAGGCAATATCAGTAACAAGGCTCTCAAATTAAAAATTTTCAAGACATCGTGAAGGGCTTGGAAACACAAATCTCCTTAAAAGTCAGTCCTTTTCACTGATGATCCACTATACCATGGGGCGTCTATTGACCTGCTCTGGGTATGTCTTTTTGAACACAAAAAATCCCAGTCACTTTACCCTTGTGACTGCATGATGTATTTCATTTTCAGATATTACATTATTTGTAATACTGACCTTAATAAATCATGTATGTCATAAAATACAATGCAACTGAACAGCCTTCTCTTACAGCTTTGGTCAAATACCCTGGGTCATTAACATTGTGAATGAATTTAGAAGTTACTAAAATCTGCCTAGCATAAACAATAAAACCTCATATCTTATAAACACTGGTTGTGCACATGACTGCAGAGTGCTATAGAAAGATATACGATCAACTTAGATTCTACAGGTTTTCAGTTCCTCATACCATTATGTCAGCTGCTCTGCAATCACAGAAGTCAATCATGGCTGTCAGTGCAAGAGAAGCCTGAGGAATCTGCATACAGCATCTGTCTGCTGCTTTGTTTAGAAGTTGTTTATATATTCATATGCATGACAAAGATTAAAATAAGACTTCTCCTTTTCCAGGTATTTCCCATTGCATTAAACTTCACTGTAAATACTTTATCTCATAGTCTATCAGAGTATAGCATGGAGCATAAGAAAAAGTATAGCAATCAAATGTAGAACCCAGACAAATTTGCATCACTCCAGAGAGTAATGTACTTTATTTTGTAAATGAGAAAACTAACTTTTCCAGCATTAAATCTGCTTCTTCACAAAGCTTTTTAAAATTTTCATTAGTGGTTTTTGTAGTCTGGAATTGTTGATATAGACTAATTAATTTTTTTGGAGAAGCCAGCTACAGATAGTCTTCCATGAATTAACACTTCACTGTAAATGGTTAATGTGAGACAACTTTGTTGGTAGTCAGTTTTACATAACAGGATCCGAACTCTGATATTTCCCCCACTTTCACTATTTTTTTGTCTCTTTCAAACTGTAGGTCACATATAGTAAATATACAATTGCAAATGATCACATGCTGGACTACAGGCAGGCTGCAGTCTAATTTCTAGTCAACTTGTATGACAAAGTTTCCAGATCTACAATAAAGCTTGTAAGTAAAATCAGCAAAAGAGATACCCATCCCAGTTTAACTGAGGGTAGATTGAGATACCTGTCACTGAGTATTTTACACTATTTTGATTAGTTTCTTATATTTAAATATTTTCTTTTAATATAAATATTTAAATATTTAGGTTATGTGAAGAAAGTTCAACATACTACACTAATGGCATAGTGACTTACATGAGACAGAAAAGACTCCAAAACATTGCTCAGATTAATATAGACAGTGTACAAGCCCAACAGGAATCTAGTAGCTGGTTAGCACAACATTTAATGGAGAGTAACAGATCTCAAACTTACACATGATCTTATTCAGGTAGTACAGGGAATTCAGTCTGGTCTCAGATGTTCTATAAATATTTTGAAATTATTTCCCCTCAATATGATTAACACAAAGTGTTTCCTACTTAGCTCTATTTGTAGAACAAAACCACCCCAAGATATATAAGTTTATGTGTTAACAATTTTAATTATTATTCCCAAGCAAACAGTTAGACCTAATTTGGCTCATTAAATATATCAATTTCAGATTAGTTCAAACCCAACATAATAAAGAGTTCAATCCGCTCAAATAAAGCTATCACAGAATGCTATGGCACTATGATACTATGGACTTAAACCTACGTTATTTTCTGGTATACAAGACAGGATGTCCAAGCCTCCTTATGAAGAATAACCAGATTTCTATTAACTTGAATGATTTTCAGGCAATCAACCAGAAAATTCTTGCATTTGATAGCAACACTAACTTTATCTCTAACCCTGCATTCCTATAATTATTGTCATCAATGACATATTTCAGCAGAAGTTTATTAAATTCAATAAATTTTTATACTTCAAAAAGACAATGTTTAAGACTACCATTTCACTTGCTCAGACATTATCCTATACAGGTCTTGCAAGCTTTAATCTAGAATATGTTACACCCTTATTTCCACCAACTCTTAGCAACATAACATTACTGGAGAATGAAAGCTAGGAAAGAAGGAAGAAAAGAGCAAAAAATATTGAAATATGCTTTGTAGAGTTTTAAAAGCGGGGTGGAGAGGTCGGGTAGGTGGAGTAAAGTTTCCATGGCACATTAAAATTCAGAACTCCTAGGAAATTCTGTGAATCTAAGCTCACGCTTTTCGTATGCATGCCAAGAGTCCAGCACTTTTCTCCAAGGTTCTGTCATTCATCAGAGCTTTTGCACACAGAAAAGTAAGGGATATATGCCAATAATGAACTATATTTTAGACTGACATCAAAATTTATGGACTAAGGAAAGTCCGGCAGGAATCCTGAGTGTAGGTATATTATGTATTACACCCTGGAAATCGGAAGTGATTTTTATTTCCTCATACCTGTGTAACGTTGATAATAGGTAAGTGATAGGAAGCTAGTTTCAAAGGAATTTCTGCAAAGATACCAATGGTTATGTTAGATGTGGTTTATGGGAATTTCAGAATATACACAGAATAATATGCATTAGAAAAAAAAATGTTCAGAAATAAACACAGAGGGCTTAAAAGCAATTTTTGATCTAACTGAAGAATTCCTGTGCATGTTTGACAGTCTTATTCTCACTTTGAATAACACTCAAAACACATCTATATTGGTATTATTTGCTTTGCTCTTTACTGCTGTTTACCCCAAAAGAATAAAAATTTGTTTTCACCATGGATTTTATTCACTTTCTCTCCAACTACTTTTCTTGTTTCAAAATCTTTATACAGAATTTCATTACTTCATGGTCGTTTGTCTTTCATATTAAAAATTATCCATTGATACATTTATAATTTTTAAATACATAATTGTGTTGTAATTTAAAATTTATTCTTTGTAATACATTCACAGGAATCAGAACTGAACCATTTCCACATAAAATTTCTCATACATTTCAGACTGGAAAATATTAATAGTTCATGTTTATTGTGGCCCCCAGCAACTCTCATGGGAGATGATACAGGACTGTATGAGAGCTATGAAAGGATGTATCATTATTGAACAACTTAACATAAAAATCAAAATCCCTCAGCTTCTGAAGACCCCTTTAATAATTATGTTACCCTTAATCTTAAAGCAGTGATATTCTGCCCTTTCCTTTTTTTCCTGTATCTCCATTTGTTGGAATATCTCCTACTTAGCAGCAATTTATTATGAATGAGACTAGAGAGCTTTAAAATTGTTAATGCAAATCAAGCCATTTGGTAGCTTCAGTGTGAACAAACACTAATTTTTTTTTTCTAATTGCCTAATACATTCTCTTGAATAACTTGCAAACATCTAATACACACTTCTATCATTAGCATAATATAATCATAATGTTCCCATTTAATTACAATTTATTTGAATGACTAATCATCAGTTTCATGTTTCAAAATAATGGGAACATTTCACAAACTGCAATGTACTATCTAGCTATCAATTTATTAGTATAAAGACAAGCTGCAAGATACACAGATAATACTTTTATTAGGTCATTGTTTTTAAGATATTTCCTCCCAGTTTTACAACCTCTGTGACAGACTAGCAGAAAGTAAGTTTGCTGCATGTCTATGGGTGATACAGACAACAGTATCCCAAGAACCATTTATCCAAACTACTGCTTTTTTTCCACCCTATGTTACTAATAACCTCCGTTACTGGCATCAACCCAGTAAAAATGGGTCACCTTAAATCTGAAGGATATAAACTGCACTTTTACAGACATGTTAAAAATAAAGGAGTCTGTAGTTAAATACAGGGTTATTTAAATTAAATCTTCCTTACTTTCATTAGATGAGAGAAGGTCAGAAATTAAGACACCATCTAGGAGAAATCAAGGAAAAATATCATCTTCTTCTTGTCCATACTTTTCATTCAAGTTGTTACTCCTGGCTCCCCACTAATGGGCGTGTGAGCTTGTTACTCAATAAAGCCTGTCTATTTTGTAACATACCCCCCATGCCCCTGTCTCTACATGCAAATACGAAAGCACAGAGCATTGCAGGTCAGCATGGTTTTTCATCTATACCCCCTTCCTGTCAGGTCGTCCTCTATTCTATATGCACATCCTCTTCCTCATCACATCTGTGATGGGCCAGGCACCAAGGAATTGTCAGCAAGTTTCTTCCTAAGAGATAATGCTGTTTGTACCCTCATTTTGAAACTCAGACACAAAGTCTATTCGTAGCAAAATTTCACCACGGTGACTAAGGTAAGAAAGGATCACATTTTAATTATTTATCCAGAGACTTATGCATCTGAGAGAGAGAATGACTTTACATTATATCATACAGTGGTGACAAAACTCCCTCTCACTAACAAACTCATGCCCAAACATAAAAATCTTACTCAAGCTACTTGCTAAAAGTAATTCTCCTTGAACTGAATACAAGTCTGCCTGACTGCTATTTTAGTAGCTTCCAAAACCTACAGTAGAACAAAGGGACATATCTATTTTATGTTTTAAAAAATTTTTCAAAGAACCCCAAATGATAGTTGATAAGAAAACACTCTCCCTGGTGGTAAATGTGACTTCATTACTCACCCATTCAGGCCCTTTTGCAGCAAAAAGACCTTTCCTCCTAAAAATTATTAAAAAAAATTATTAACAAGTGAACAGATGGAAAATTAAGGCAATTTGAATATGTGAACTATTGAGGCCCTTAATCACTTTATGTTGTTTATTGTGTATTGCTCATTCCCAGAACAGAGGCTGTAACGTTACCAAAAAAAGCTTGTCACAATCTATTCTCCACTAGTACTCCAGAATATGTCCAAGTTATAGTGATTAGCGTAAGCTCTTTTAATAAATCTGCCAGTTCCGTATGTCTTCTGTAGGGGAATAACTGTATCCCCTTGAACATCATCAAAAAGCTTTAATTTATTTCAGAAAGTTACCATAAATTTATTCCTCTAGAGTCTTCTCATTGGAAGTAAAATTTCTCACAACAGCATTTATTCTGGACAGAAAAATTCTTCGTGGACAATTTTTTGCTGGAGTAACCTTGCTTATGCCTGCATGACATCTAAGGACAAACAGAACAATCTTCTGTTTTGTTATTGATCTTTGCTCTGATTCATCAACAAAATTTGGTAGGGTTTTTTTCCCTATGCATATTCATCTCCAAGGAAAAGCTGCTCTGGAGTTCTTACCCACTCTCACTCCTGCCTCACATTCTCTTCTGCTACTAATATATCAGTCAATTAAAATAATAACAATGGAATAAACAGCTCCTTTAAATGAGGTGAAATTCTAGTAAATGCCTGTTAGAATATGAGGTCATTCTCCATTTTCAGAGGTATAAAACAAGAAGAAAAGGTAAGAAAACATGATGACAGACGGTGACAAATGACTGATTTGTTAGATATTGGAAAAAAAAGAACCCTACATGATTCCTCCAGTCTCTGCAGCCTATTGGCTTCCACTTACATAGATTCTGGCAGACCAACGCTTCCAATTTCCATCTGATTGCAGCCAACTGTTACCTTTCTGATTTTTTAGCTGAACTACGACACCACTGGAGTCATACAATATTTTAAGTTGAGGGACACCTGGATGTTCAATTTCCCACTCAAACTAGGGCTAACTTCAAAACTGGATCAGATTTCTCGAGGCCTTCTCCTGTCAGCTTTTGAAGAGCTCTGAACATAGAGATGTTACAGTCTTTCCACAGAAATTGTTCTAGTGCTTACCCAGTCTCATTGAAAAATAAAGGTATGGACTATTCAGCTAATTTGGGGCATAGTTTCCTCAAATCTAATAATAGTGTTCAAACAGTATCTACATTAACACAGACGTTTTAGTGCTTATTATTTTAGTAGGATAAATAAGAGTATAACTGTGAAGCCTGTGGCAGCTGGAAATAAACTGATACAATAGAGAAAAATGTGAGCAAAGAGTATAGAAAAGGAAGCATAAAAGACAGCAAAGAGTAGTATAGGAACTAAAGATAATGGAGAACAGAAATGCCACTGATCTATAGGATAAACATATGCAGAACAGTATTTTTACTGAGCAGGAGAATAAAAGAGTTGAAATACATAGTTCCTACTCAGCAGCATTTTTTTTTATTATTATTTTTAATTTTTTTTTATAAATTGTGGAAACTTTCTAGAGTTTAATTTTAAATTCAGAGCATTTTAAATGTATTTACACAACTTATCATAATCCACTATTTAGGTGTGTCCTGTTACACTGAGTATATCTAGTGTGTATCTGGGTCTATCTAGATATTTTTTCTGATGAATTACAGATATTTTCCCTAATGCATGTTGCTACCCTCTCTACCAATTCAGTCACAGAGCTCAATTTTTATTTCCTCAAAGCTTAATTTTTGATCACATATTTTTATCATTTGATTCCAACATTTATCCTTAACCTCCAGGAAGACTTAGCTTGACACCAGGTGAATTTAAACCTTTACCCCTAATTGCAACATGTAGCAGTTGAAGTAACCAAATAGTGGCTACCCTTTCTGAGTACCTATAGTCCAAGTATCTCTTTTGATACCTTTAATAATTCTCTGATTTCCTCTTCACTGGTTGTTCAAAGTTGGGAAACCAAACCCTGTTGATCACATTCTCCTTTGTAGTGCCATTGACTCCGATACCTTGCATCTATGCTTTTGCAGTATTTGATTTCAAAAGATAATGACATTATACAGACTGAAAGCTGCTACAAAGCTTCTCTCATGTCCCTTCCTTGAAGATCAAATCAAACTGTAGACATTAGTAATATGATTTTCAAATATGCTACTTGCAAGAAATGATAGCAGAAAATCACTGCTTTAATAGCTTTTTCCCTTTAAGAAAAACTAGCAGGTCTGTTGTTCAAATGAATGTGCCGTATTTTAATATTAGTGAAATGCCAAACAAAATATAAAATAAATCTACAGGCCCCATGACAGAGCTCTGCATTAGTAGAAACCCATAGGTTCCAACCAATCCGAGTTTTTGTAGAATTTGCTTTTCATGTTGTCACTATGCTCACTGTATTTCCATAGCTGCCTCTGCGACCCGTGGTTCTGGTTAGTCTGTCAGAACAAGAAACACTAATTTACACATTATTTTTCTCCTCCTGATTTAAGAACCAGTCACAACTATAAATACTAAGAGAAGGTCAAATATAATGAAGATTATAGGGAGTTGGACTTCCAGAATAAAAGGATTCATTTGATTTTGGTAAAAGAAGTTGCTTTTATTTTGCTTATAGATGGTCCTCTCTTCCCTCTCCTCCCAGTCATCTATCTTCATTTCTAATGTACAACAGTATTGCTACAGCAGGGAGGAGTGAATTACAGCACTAATAGTTCACTGTGTTTGGTAAACTATTCTGGTTGTAAACGCAAATTAGTGGAATCTCACCTCTAAGGATAGAAAAGATCTGCTACAGACCTTAAATACAAGCCGAAGACTTATAAAGGTGTCTAATACACTCCTTCTAGTCAAAATACTCTGCTAATATGGAAGGAAAAAATGAAGGGAAAAGGATGGGTGAAGACAGAAAATGAAAAGGAAGTTCATGCAAATCTACCTCCTACAAAGCTTTCAGAGTCACTGCATGATGTCTGGAGAGCTCTGAAAAACAGTATTACCCACACAAGAATAAGCCCACAGTAGTAGAAGGGCTATTCACAGAAAGATTCATAATGTTTCTGTCCATTCAGACATGGGGACTACTGAAATAATGTAAAGTGCAAAAGAGCACTAGATGTGACACTTTTCCCACAAAATGTAGAACACAGTGATGACCTCAAATAATCCTGATCAAAAATAACCAGACAATAATTGAGACCCATAACTACCTTTATTGGTTTATCTTGCAACAATGAAAGCAGGATTATATCCTTAGGATCAGCTAATGAGCTAAAAATCAGCTAAAGACACTCTAGAAAGAGTGAAAGGTTGCACAGCAATGAAATGATGCATGAAAATTAACAGATTTAAAAATTTAAAAATAACAAAGAGGAGTGCAGCCCTAGAATCCAAATATTTAAATTCTTAAGTCATCAGCACAAAGATCATGCTTTCTCATGTGATTCTAGCACTGAACATAGAGAATTTTACAAAAATACAAAATAATATTGTTTGAAGTTTTGGGTTTTTGCAAAATTACATACGCAAGAGATAAAGGAAAATTAATCCCTAGCAGACAATTTGTTTAAGCTGTGTAGCCTGAAAATCTGGTTTTACAAACAGCAGTAATCTATTCTGTTTAGCAGAATAAAACCAAAATCTTGCAGAAATTGAATCAAATGCCCCGACTCAAAAGAAGTCCAGTCAAAACACTAAGAATTTGATAACAGACCATTTTCTTGGAGAAACTGAACATCATGCTTTGGTGTTTTAGTAAATGATTTCTGTAGCACAGTCTCCTGCTAAGAGCTCATCTGTGTGAAACAAATGAACCCTACTTTAACAAAATTCTTTTGTCCTGTCAATCTTAAGAAGGAATCAAGAAAGCTCACCTACTAGGAGGATTCCATCTCTGAAATTACTGCCAAAGAAAATCAACAGTGACATCTTCCTGCTTCTGTCAATGACCAAGTCAAGGGCCCTGCTATAGGATGATTACAGGTCATGCACCTTGCTTTAGAATGACAATTCTTACAGAATCCTGCTGCACATTGCAGACAAGTGCTGGGGTTTTACAAGCTGCTCCATCTTTGCCAGTGTTAATTTCAGTTGAAGTAACATTAGACCAATATGAAGAGCTTTTAAAACTCTCATCAAATGCAAACATCAGTACCTCACAGTTTATCTTGCTCTCTGCTCTGATTAACCCTCCAGAACTTCTGCACTTTGCTGGTTTTGTTTAAAATATATATATTGTTTTCACATATAATATCCTGTTATGTATTTTGGGGCATAATCTACTTAATAATAAAAAACATTTTCTTTTCATTAAACTCCATTCCCCAACAATCAATCTTCCATATCACATCTTCCTTTTTGTATTTACAGTCTCTTTCAAGAAATTACTTTTTAAGAAATTAGTGCTCTGAGTTGTCACTGTAAAGCATATAATGCTCTCTTGAAAAGGATGATTTACTGTTGCAGAATGGCTGCGGGAGCAGGGCCCTGGATCCACGGAAGCATTGTACAAGCAATTCTCTTGTTAGCCTAAGTGTTTAGCATAAGTAGGATTTTAGGCACAGTAGGCCTCAGTGAGAACTACAAGTTACACTGACAAGGAAGAAGAGCCAAGATCACACAGACCCTGCGAGAATGCTAAAAAAGGAGAGAGGGAGAGTGTCTTTCTGGAATGTTGGAGAACCTTGAAGCAGAAACTGCAAGTAGGAGGTGTATGAACATGTAATCTTTAGAAGCCTAGCCAATTAGTGTGTGACAAGTAGGCATAATTTACAGTAAGTGTATAAATATCTGAGCTATCCGAATAAACACTGAAGCTTGTTTTATCACTCATATTGAGTCGGCCGCATGTCTTCCCGGCAGTTTACTGTCTGGGATGAGTCAGTCAGACATATCTTTATACATTTTGTCTTTCTTAACACACAGATAATTGCTGCTCATATCTCACAGTAAAGTCAGTCTCAGCCACTAAAACACATATACATTTTTCCAAGTTCATCCCCTCTGTGTCCGCAAAAAATACAAACAAGTTCCAAGTAACAATGGTCACCAGTACCAAAACCGCTTCTACTGGAAAATTCTCTCCAAATACCCTGTTAATTTCAAATGCAAGACCAACAGAGTGACCAAACACAACTCCTGAAGATTAAATTTGAATGACCTCCACCTCCTCTGTGTCCGAGCTGGTTTGTATATCACTGAGGTAGCAAAGTTGTAACTTTTCAGAAAAAGGCCATGATACATCTCACTTCACCTATTCTATGGAGTAAACTGTTACACAATAGGAATATATTGCTATATTCTTCTCCCTCAGACAACTGCAACCATTGTATCTGACCCTAACGTTCATGACATGTTGGTCGTATTTTGCAATCCATGAAGAATTTAGAGGAAAATCACAGTTTCTGAATCCCAGAAGGTATAAACTAGCAGTTTAACTGTGCACCACTGCTAAGGTTAACATTGTTCTGCAAATGTTTACAAAAACAACATTTAGCATCTGGGAAACTACTTGCATCCAGCATTAAATGCCAGCTGACAAAACTTTTTCTGAAATTTGGTTTTGGGCATAGACATCTACATGCAATAAAGGTTCTACTGTAACCATTTGTACCCTACACCACAAGCTTGACCTGAAAGATATGAATAATGTATTATACACATAGTAATGAATCTGGGAGAATATGGCTAACTAGTGGACATGAAACGTACAATGCCTGGAAGGCAGGATAACATGGAATAGGCTTTCTGCTAACACCAAAGAATAAGATCTTAAAGAATAAGCTTTCTTCATCGGGCTATAATTCCAAGATACAGTCGTAGGGATCTCTTTCCTAAGGGCATAAATATTTACATCATCTCCTGAGTCTGAAGCCACATTTTACATCTACGCAAAGAAAATATATTTAAAATTAAATATACATAACTCTTCAAGCATTGTGTTCAGAATTATGCATATTCACATTCCATTTTCATTTGCATACATTTAGAAAATATTTATGAGCTAATTATCTGCATTAAAATATTGAGCAATTTACAGAATTTACTTGATCACAGAGCTGTGAAAATATTCATTAATTGTTATCAAATAGATCCTTATCATATATCATAAATATCTGCTTAGGAAACTTGATACACCACCATCTATCCATATTTATCTTATTTATAGATTTATACAACACTTCGGGTACCTGGAACTATGAAGCAAAAACAAAGTAATATAAGACAAAAGTTTATGATTCATTACAAAAAATAATTTCCTACCAGTAAATAATTTATTGGCTCAGGTATTCTCGATCACGGATCTATTATATATGCTTCATCTACCCAAGGTATATTGCAAAGTACTTATATCTAGGAGGATGGTTGTAGATAATCTTACTTCTTTTCTCTTTGTTTTTAATTCTTACATATGATTTTTACCCTTATTATAGGAAAAAAAAATTAAAATACGAGCAACATGAGAAAAGGAGATATTACTACGGTGCAAATACACATTGCCAAGAATGTAAAGTAAAAATAAATTAAAGCATTAGTAAAAATATGGAGAAATATATTTATAGAATTTAATACATTTCTTTCTATGTGACACCCTCATTTTCAAGGAATCTGCTTCATTTTTACTGGAGGGTGGAGAAGGAAGTAGAAGGGAGAACTTTTTTTTATATACTTGGTTTTAAATACCATCATCCATGGCCCTTTTAAAAAATATTAATTTTCCTCACGGCATGCTATTTGGTATCTCCTTTTATATTCTCCATTTGTGAGTACACTCATACTCATTTTGCTTTAAGCATAAGACTAAAGGAATTTATTTCTCTGGGTCTACTTAAGTAGCAAAAAAAAAAAAAAAAACAAACATAAAAGACAAAAAAAAAAACCAACCAAAAACAACATAAAAGAAAACAACATAAAAGCCTTACTAAACTGTCATGAGAAAGCTAATACAAGCTATGTTGCAGAAAAAATACTTTTAACTATTTAATATTAACATGGCAGAGTTAAGGTTCAGAGTTTCATTTTAGTATTTCTTAGTCTTAAAGGAAAATACAGCAGGGGAGAAAAAGGGGGGATAAAAACCGTAAATAACCAATGGAATAAGACAGCCTAAAAAACCACAGATGCTGGTGCATCCTCCAGTAACACACACACAAACCCTGCCCTTCCATTATTCAGGTGGAAGAACAAAGGGAATGGCATTTGCAGGAAGGTTAGCTAGAGTTCAATAACTGCAATACTTTAATTATTTTGTAGTAATATGGTAACACTTGCACAGTAAAACTTCAGTGTTTTTTGCTGCCTCAGAGCTTATTATTCAGGCTCGTCCCCTTCCTTTCTTTACTGATAAACAGGGTGATTTCCACAAATAGCAGCAGTAGCCATGCTACTTCCACATCACAGCTAAAGGCTAAGGTCTTGATTACCTAACAACAGAATAATTCTGCTCCCAGAGAGCAGTCAGTACCTTGCTTTTCCTGGAACTGCAAGAACAAATGTGTTGAATCCAAAATATAAACCTAATTCATAGATACGAACTCTGGAAACAATCTTCAGACAAAACACAACTTGACATAAATCCTAAGAATTTTCTTACAGAGACAAAAATTATGTGTAATTGTCAAACAGGAGTTTGTGATTTCAGAAAACAATTAAATATACAAGAGTTTTGTAAAAGAGACATTGCACATGTCAAAATGCAAAGAACAGCCTGTCATAGCCAATTCTATTAAAATGAATAGGTACCTTTTCTCAAATACATTAGATCAGAAGGAAAGGTTCAGGCTATGTATAAAATGTTTTCAGATGTACCGTTTTTCATTGTTTTATGTAATTCTTACGTAATTTAAGTAGTCAGTTCTACACACTAAAATGTCATTGAAATCACAAGCTGCGTTACTATATTAATGGTGGCTAAAGAGTAATCAAAGGCTGCTTTACATGGTATAAACAGTGAAACTGTTCCCTAATTCCATGATACTGGAAGAATATATACAATATATATATAATATATACTGGAAGAAAACACACGCTGAGAGAGCTGGGACTGTTTAACCTGGAGAAGAGAAAGCTCTGGGAAGACCTTATAGCAGACTTCCAGTGTCTGAAGGGAGCCTACAGGAGAGCTGGAGAGGGACTCTGTCAGGAAGTCGAGTGATAGGACAAGGGGTAATGGTTTTAAATTGGAAGAGGGGAGATTTAGATTAGATACTAGGAAGAAATTCTTTACTGTGAAGGTGATGTGGCAATGGAACAGGTTGCCCAGAGAAGTTGTGGGTGCCCCATCCCTGGAAGTGTTTAAGGCCAGGCTGGATGGGGCTTTGAGCAACCTGCACTGGTGGGAGGTGTTCCTGCCCATGGCAGGGGGTTTGGAATTCAATGATCTTTGAGGTCTCTTCCAATGGTAACCATTTTATGATTTTATTATTCTAATATCCAGCTTTAAATGGGCTTTATAAAGATTTTATAAAAATTTACAGTTCGGCCATGTTTCTTTTATATACCATATACATGAGAAAAATTAACAGAAAAGGGAAATGAACCTTTGAATTCGAGCATTTAAGGGAATATGTAAATTATTTCACCATAGGACAATACAATAAATTGCAGAAGTTCTATCAAAAGCATAAGAAATTAGTTACATCTGGAGAAATCTACTTTAAATATTATTTGATATTACATCTATGATCTGTCATTTGGAAAATTGAATCAACCACATAGTAAAGCATTCATGGGACTATTTTATCAGTGCTTATGTATCTCTACTGATATAAAGTTAATTTTGCACCAGATGCATAAACCTTAATTGAAAAGCTAGGCAAAGATCTCAAGCAATCCGATGGTCTAGACTTCGTATAAGGCATTTCAATACAAGGACTTTCAATGAATCTTGTTTCCTTGTGTGGAGTGACACATTTATCAAACGCAACACATGTATTTTGCATCAGTGCCATAAAAATTGATCTTCTCTATTTGTTTTTGCTTCTAAGTAGCTTCAATGCATGTGGAATTTAAAATTGGGAGAATAATCCAACTATGAACACCTTAGAATTGAAAAGTAAAAAGCCAGGTTGATTCTAATAATAAAAGGAGAACAAAGAAAAAAATATTCTCCAGCAGAAATGCTAAGTATTGTCCTTTTTAACCACAACAACTATTAAAATAGCCACCTTACTCTTACCATTACAGAAATTATTTAGAAACAAAAATAACAAAATGTATCTTGTATCAAAAAAAAACCAGGATTCAGACCTTTAGGTCTTTGTCATCACAATCACATCACCAATTGTACAGAAAATCATGAAAAACATGAATGTTAAGATAAATTGTACTCTCAATTTGACAGCTTGCTTTTACCAATAATCACAAATATTTTTCTGGTTTAATGTTAAACTTCACCAATTAACTCAGTCTTTTCACAAGTTTCCTGTTAATCAAACTCAAATAGCATGGGAAGGTTTAAAACATTACATGATTACACAGTTTCCAATATTAAGCAGACTTAAGCTAGAAAAGCTTTTGACATCTCTCCAGAGGTATATAAAACCACATTAGGTAGTTCAGACCTATTTTTTTTCCTATTTAGTGTGGTTAACCAAGAAAAAGAAATAACATACATTATATATGTATATATTTATATATATATAGACATAAAACGTTAAAGTAATTTATATTTTAGATAGGAATTCAGCAATTTATTTTACACTTGTATATGAGAGCACAAAATAAATCAAAATAAACCAGTTTTAAATATGAATGCCCATGTAATGTATTACCCTAGCTTTATACATTTTGATTGATACCCTGTATTTAGTTTAACTATTGATTCTTTATGTTTAGAATAAAAAGGGTAGCCAACGGCATGTACACACAAAGAAAAAAATACAAAATCTGAAAATAATCTATCAAACGCAGGAAGAACAGAGCTGCCTGGGAGGCAAAAATGTATTGATAAGTACAATATTTTCTGCTACAGATAATCTATTCTTTTTCATTGGATGAATCCCTACTTTCCTCCAGGACAGATGACAGAATTAGCTGAATGAGTAATCAAAAGACTATAAAAAGGGGTAAGTCAAACTTGATGGCTGTTCATCTGTTGTTTAGTAAAGCTTACAGTCAATATGCAAGCCAGTTCACCAGAGGTGACACAACCATCTAAAATAATTGCAGTTAGGATACACTGGGAAAAAAAAAAAAAAAAAAACTTCCTGTTTCTGTGGAGTTACAAAAATGAAAGTGTTGCATGTGTAAAAACTGAGGCAGAATAGTGCATGATTGATTCTGAGCTACTAAGCTTGAAGCAATTTAAAAGCTTTCACTGGGCTTCCAGTTGGCATGCAGTGGACAGTGTGTTACCAGTTCTGCAGAGATCCAACCTCAGACATGGAGGAAAGACAGAGTTGGGAACTGTGTCAGATTTGTAACTCCTGATGCTGCACTCTGTCACCACGTGGTGTCTTAAGGAAGGCAAGGGTTGTTGTTACTCAGAAGGTGTCAGAGGACAGGAAAGGCATAACTTGTCCCTCAAAACTGGCTTGGAGAAATAAGTATCCCTTTTCCTCTCATGTACTAATGTAACCTGTGAATTTCATTCAGTATTTCGAGGTACATGCAGGAAAAACTCATGTTTTGGGTTATTACTGGTAGTAAAAGTAGCACCAGTTGTACAGTACTATACTACAGGTGTTCTGTAGCACACATAAAATAAAGTTTAGGCCCTGTTCCTGGAAGCATGCAATTCAAGATGTTAACCCTCCAGTAAACTTTATGGAGACAAATACAAGTACTGTGTCCAGCTTTGGCGTCCTCAACATAGAAAGGACATGGAACTGTTGGAACAGGTCCAGTGGAGGGCCACAAAGATGATTAGAGGGATGGAGCACCTCTCCTATGAAGNCTCAAAAATAGTAGAAAATCTCTTTGAAGTCAACAGCATTTGTTGCACCTGTGTAAGTACAGCTATCTGAAAATTACTGTAGGTTAAAGGGGTAGGCTGAAAAGATTTCAAGAATCACTGAAAAATCTCAAAAGAGGTATTTAGATATATGACAAGGAACAACAGAGTAGGATTTGGATGAGGGAGAAAGGTAAGACATTAGATGTTTGGAGCCAAAAGAACAGTACAAATAGGCAAAACGTAGCTGGATGATCCCAAGAAGAAAAGGCAGAAGACAAAAGACCCAGGACATAGGAGATCATCTTGAATAAAGTGAACATGTGAACCAAAAAATTGAGATACTATGGTGCAATGATATCAGGAGTAGAAAAAGAAATGCAAACCTCAAGATGACTGGTGAAGCTGTAAAAGGCCTAGAGGGGATCTTAAGAACACAGCCACGAGTTTAGGCAGCAGTGGGAACCAGTGACATAGAAAGGCTGCTAGGCACCATTTGCATCACAATGCCGCTGTGATAAACCAAGCAAAAGGGAAGCCTGCAGGAGAATCCTAGCAGATGACATCAGGTTGTGATGTTGTTTCTAATGTTTAATTTATTTCTGTGATAAAGCAAGAGCAGTAGAGCCAGTACTGTTCAGGACAAGCATGAAGGAGGGTGGTGTATCTCTCAATCTGTTATGAATCTAATAGATCATTTTCATCACTGAAAGAAAGAACATCAGGAAAGAACTTGACTAACCTGATCTCCTTCTATGACAAGGTGACCATCTTAGTGGATGAGGGAAAGGCTGTGGATATTGTCTACCTAGACTTTAGGAAATCCTTTGACATCATTTCTCACACCATTTTCTGGAAAAACTGGCTACTCATGACTTGGATGGGCATACTCTTCACTGGGTAAAAAGCATCTGGATGGACAGACCCAAAGAGTCCTGGTGAATGGAGTTAAATCCTGGTGAATGGAGTTAAATCCAGTTGGTGGCCATTACAAGTGGTGTTCCCAGGATTCAGCGTTACAGTCAGTTGTGTTTAGTATCTTTATCAACAACTGGGAAAAGTGGATCCTCAGTAAGACTGCAGGTGACACCAAGTTGGGTGGGAGTATTGAACTGCTTGAGGGTAGGAAGGCTCTACAGAGGGCTCTGAACAGGTTGGATCCATGGGATGAGATCAATGGTATGAGGGTTCAATGAGGTCAAGAGCTGGGTCCTGCATTTGGGTCACAACAACCCCAAGTAACGCTACAGGCTTGGGGAAGAGTGTCTGGAAAGCTGCCTGCAGAAAAGGACCTGGGGGTGTTGTTCAACAGCTGGTTGAATATGAGCCAGCATTGTGGTCAAGGAGGCCAACAGCATCCTGGCTTCTATCAGAAATACAGTGGACAGCAGGACTAGGGAAGTGGTTGTCCCCCTGAACTCGGCACTGGTGAGGCCACACCTTCAATACTATTCTAGGTCTCTCGCCACAAGATAGATATGGAGGTGTTAGAATTCATCCAAAGAAGGGCAATTAAGCTGGTGAAGGTCTTATGAGAAGTGGCTGAGGGGGACACCTTATCGCTTCCTACAATTACCTGAAAGGAGATTGTAACAAGATGGTGTTGATCTCTTTTCACAAGGAACAAGCAATAAGACAAGAGGAAATGGCCTAAAGTTGTACCATGGGAGGTTTAGATTGGATATTAAGAAAAAACTTCTTCATTGAAAGGGTTATCAAAACATTGGAATAGGTTACCCAGGGAAGTGGTTAAGTCACCACCCCTGGAGATATTTAAGACCTGTAGATGCAGTCTATATGCTGAAGGACATGGTTTAGCTATGAACTTTGCAGTGCTAGGTTAACAGTTGGACTTGATATTTTTAAATGTCTTTTCCAACCTAAAAGATTCTGTGATTTTATGAAGAGACAAAAGAGAAGTATGTTTTCCCTCAAAAAGTCATTATGGTATCTTTTTACTTTCTTATACAGACGCAATTCTCTGAGCAAATACTGAGTTCTGCATGTCAAGTCCTTAACAAATTGAATTAAACGTCTTTATGTAAATGCGGTTATTCACATTAAGTCAACTCATTAAAAAGGCCGCTGAAGAGTTTCACTAGCAATGAAAATCATTAACAATGCAGTCTGCTGAACAGCTTACATATATCAGCTGGGCTCAGCACAGAATGTTGCCACAAGCTGCTCTAAGTCAGGTATTTGTGCTGCTGTGTTGACACTAACACCTCCCATTACTAGCTAATTTTCAGTACCTGTACCACAAAATTTTACTTTTAATATGCACTGTACTGGAAAGCATTTTATTCTTAATTCAGGTAATAATGAATAAATTGGTAATCTGTCTTTCATAGAGCACAATTAATATTTAATGCCAGTACACTACCAGGCAGTCAGATTTTGGTACGGCAATGTATGGTGTAACTGCTTTCAACTTTTTGTCCTCAGACTTAATCTTTCCACTGCTGTTGCACAGTAGAAGCAAATACACCACAGTTGCTCAACCTACTCAGCCACTTAGTGGCAAAAGCAGCATCTGAGGAATGAACAATCAAGCTGGAGATTGAAGATCAAGGGGTGGGCTGGACCAGGCTTTATCCAGCGGAGTTCAACACAGTAAAACGTATACTCAGTAGAGTGGACTAAAGTCCATGTTTGTCAATTTGAAGTGCAGCAGATTGTACTATTGGACTGAATACAAGGTGGGAAGCAGGTCTAATACAAATGGAGGAGGGGGTAAGAAATGCCTTGCTAAATTTCTTAACAGGAGGTGAATCCTACAGAATCAAAAGTATCCTGTAACACATGGTCAGGATTATACTCACGTTCAGACTAGAAATCCCAGTACCAGCATATCTAAAGCAAGCAAGGCCTTTTGCAGTAGATGGGAATCTGGGAGATGAAAGCACCTTTGGCAACTGCAGCTAGAGTCAAAGAACACACAGCCGGCAAAAAAAAGTAGTTCTATAGGAATAGGAAGAGACCACCTAGTAGGAAGGGAGGAACGTAAATAGGCAAAATGTGGCATAATTCACAAGAAATCTAAATAAAGTTTTTAGAACTGGTACTAAGCAAAGAGACCAAGGTAAGTACTGCAGAGTTCTGGGGTACTTGGGGAATAGCTTCATGGTTCACTACACAACCTTGCATACTTACTTCATGGCTGATAATCCATGCCTTTGTTTCTATGCACTCTGCACAAACCCAGATTAGATGTTGGTTAGTTTTTTAAGGTGCTGCTCCAGCTGATGAAATCTTTGTTTAAGTACAACTGGCTACTCTGAACTACCATTACTTTTGCTCAGGTAAAATATTCAGTCGTTGTTCCAAGAAACTGCTACTTGCTGTACTTGCTGAACCATGTCTTTAGAAAGACAGAGTAACTTTGGTACTTTTCTGTTCTATTGGTGCTGTAACTCATCCTATAAACAGAACTTTGTTGTGAGAGAGAGTTGACAAATCATTCTGTCATTTTAATTTTAGTAAGACTTATTATACCATACCTATTACTGAACACTTCACCCTCCATCTGTGCCTTTTCTGTATTAAATATTGCCTATTTCACACAGATGTCATATAAAGCTGTGTGTTAAAATTAAGGTTTCCTTCACTTATTGGTGCCTGTACTCAACTGTTTTACCTCCCCCTTCCACTCTTTTTTCAAGACATACATGTCCTAAATTCATCCAACTCTTTCTGCCCTTTTCCACTCCTACAGATTTTTCTTATGGTCACCAATTAATTCATCAAGATTATTTTTTGGGTTTAAATGGACCGGCTGCTCTCTATTGCTGTCCGGAGAATGAACATGACCAAAAGTGTGTTTGGAATTACTTGTTCTGTTCACTGACTCTGGACTATTTTACTAAAACTATTTTTTTCTGCTTTCTGCTGTAGAATTCGCTTTTCCCCTTTTTTTTTTTTTTTAATAAGGTAGTTATGACTATCCACAATTATAAAGTAGCATGTCATTTCATTACAGTCTCCTTAAAAAACAGCATTTCTAGTGAATAAGGACCATTATCATTAAAGTTCCTGAAATGAATTTCTAGGTTTTTTTCAAAGACATTTCAAATATTAATCCAAAGTGTTTACAATTCTCTTCCTGACTGCAAAGTTTCTGTTAGTTTATTCTAGCCATCCATAATATCTGATTAAGTTTTGGGTTTTTTTAAGGAATACTGTTTATCCTCAAACTTCTGTTTATTATGTTGAGGATTCTTTATAGACAAGATCACAGGATACCACAGCAAAAAAGTGTATTGGACTGTGGCTCCCTCTAAATATGTCATTTCCCTTAAAATGCAGCTGGGTAAGCCTTATTTTCTGTTCTTGCCTCTTTAAGCTTCTAGATTCTCACAAAAAAATTGTTAGATAATTCTCAGGGGTCAGATCCCTGCGAAAATAAACTATTTTTATCTACTTTCTTTCTATCTGATGGATGAAAACACAATGCAAAGTGGCTACATCCTCACAGACTTTGAGTTAAAACTGGTCCTGCTAATTGTTTTGAATGAGTAAAAAAAAAAAGCCAGTTTAATGCTTACATTTTCCATTGCACCATGAAGACAACGTATCAGAAATTTCACTATCAGGTCCCAATAAAGCAGAAAAGGAGCAGTCGAGGATCAGGTGAAATGACTTACTACTATTTATTACATACCAAATTTTCAAGTTAAGAAGCAGGAACACCAAATCAGTGGCAATGTGTGTTGGATGTCCTCTAATTGTTGTCCAGAGGTCAACATTTTTCTGAAATCCCTGGAAGTGCTTCCCTGAATGCCTCCTCTCTGCCACTCGGCTAGCAAGAGTTTCCCTGTCAGGGCACTGTGCAAACAGAGCTAAAAAAAGAATCATGAGTGCTCCTGCTGTACAAAGTAAATTAACTCAAGAGGATATTGATGAGATTACTAATTTATTTAACACACATATTGAATTCAGAATGGGAATAAAACTTCATCTGTCACCATTCATCAGATACATATTGCCTAGGGCCATGAGCCTGCTGCTAACCTGTTCTTCATTCTCCTTGGTTTTGCCCAATTTAGATTTGTTTTTCTTTTTCCCTCTTGTCATGTACTTCATTTGTGACTGAACAATTTGAAACATAAATGTTCCGGTTTATAGCAGTCAACAAGCTGCCACCTCACAACCTTTAAAATGACAGATGCCGACTTCTGTAAAGTAAAAGCAGGTTTTTTATTTGCATCTCTAAAAGCTCTCTACACTGTGTAAGAAGAATCCCTTTCTGAAAAAAAAAAAAAAAAAACAAAAAAACTGTGAGAAAATATTATTTCACTAGCAGCTGGTCTCGACTGCTTAGATAACCTTTTTCATGCAGAGGAGAGATACATATGTATATAATGAACTACAACAGGCTAGTTCTCATGTTGGGATTTTCTCTTCCATCAGGTAAACTGGAAACAGCTCTGAAATAAACCATGCCAAGAAAGGCAAAACAACAAATGTCACCCCTAATCCCTACAATTTCCAATATCTTTTTCATATTCAGAAATCTGCAGAATGAACTGTCATCTGGATATGTAGATCAGACTTCCAGTACAGGCTTTAGGAGGCAAATTCCTTAGGTCCCTCAAGGACTATTGTAGGAGAAACTGGAATGTTGCTTGCCTTGGGAGTCCTGAAGGACATGAAGTGTACAGCTGAATGGGCAAAAAACACAGAGGGTTGTCACATTTAGCAAAAATCAGAGAAGCCAGCTCAGACCCATATCCTCCTCTCCCATATTAGATATTGCTCTATAAGGCCATCCCAAGTGAGACCATGCTTCTGGACAGAAGTGTTTGTACTGCCCTACAAAATTCAGAAAGAAATAAGTCAGATGACTGAAAAGTAGAAAATCAATTTAAAAAAAAAGTATAAAGGGACATAAAATAGAAATCAAGCAGGAAAAATAAATAGTAAGCAACTGAATTAGATGATGGCAGGAAGAACAGAAAACAGATACCTGCTGGTACCATTGGAGATGCTGAGAAAGGAAGGCATGAGCAGCCTGAGCCTTCTGCCACATGTATGCTCCCGTAATCAGGAGCTGAAGTAAATGAGCTTTCCTCCCTGATTTACTGCTACTAGAAAAGCCTTCAGCAAATCAATATGAACGTAGTACCACGATTTCTCAGAAAGCATGTCAGTCTGAGGGTTTCTTGCATCTTTCTTGTCATCAGCACCTGCAAGTTTCAATTTCTTTCAAGACAGTCATTTTCTGATCAACTTTTCAATGTTTATTTCTGTCCACTCCTTTTACCTCTGCTTCCTCTCAACCCCCTCCTTATCCTCTTCTTTTTCTTTACCTCATTTTGCTTATTCCAGTGCTCCTAGGCCTCTCACAGCCTGCTTCAAGCTAGCATTATCAACTTATCTGGAAATGCACACACACACACTTGTGACAGCACCAAGAATCAACCACCCGTTCAATCACAGGAAGCAGAAGTTATGTAGTATTATTTTTAAAAGGGGGCTCAGAATACAGTACTAATTCATTGAAAACTTTACTTTTCTAATTACACAGAAAGTTAATGAGTATAACATTAGATGGAAACATGCTGAGAACAAAACCCAGTTCACTGAGCTCTGAATTACTCTTTCTGTTAACTTCTAAGCAGAATAATTAAGATTACTATGGCTGACAAAATGTCTGTGTGATTCAGTTCAAGAAGATGAAATATTTCAGTTAAACAATCAAAGGAATGAGGGATGTGGTTTTGATTTTTCATATATTATTCATTCTTGAGTGTGGGACTAGAACATAGGAATAGGAAAAATCAATAAATCAAAGACTATTTTTTTAAGTCTCATCACAGTGAAATTCCTAAATTTTAAAATTCACTTTAAATAAAATAAACCAAATCATAATTCTGAGGGTAGTTGAAATATTTTTGGAAATGTTTTGGAAATGCTGAAGCACTTCCTTTTCTTTTTTTATGCTTTAATGTAAGTATCTTAAAACAAAGAGCAATCTAGCAATCCTTATACCCTCACCTCAAACCTCTCACTTCCTTTCAACAAATTCAGAAGAATTTAGAGTGCTGTCATTTCTACATTTTCAGAAACATGTACCATTTCAATGCTGATGGCTCCTCTGGAATTTCTTTGGTTTTGGGTTATTTTTGGACAACTTCAGGGGAAAAAGTAGCACATTCCTGGATAAAAAACCCTACGTACGTTTCTCAGTTGGAAGTCATGCAGAATGTATCCACTTTTAACCAAGAGCTCTAATTTTAGTCATTAGCCCTGGGTCTGACATAACATATGACTTGTGAAACCCACTTAATCCATCTGCTGAACTTGCACAGAAATAGACTGTTTCAGATGGTGATTGAGAACATATCCCTTTCATTCGCTGTTAACTATAGAAAGCCTAAAATTGTAGGCTGGGTAGACTACCCTGAGATGCCCACGGTTGGACTATACCGTATCCTCCTTCTCTACACATTGAATAAGAACATTAAAACCTCTTCCGCCCGTCGTATCAGTTTACGTCAGCCATACTCTGGAATAACAAAGGTTTTACTATAGAAGGCTCCAATTTTGGAATGGCATGCATGCTTAACCTCACTGTTGATATAACTGACATCCAATGCAAGTTCTCAAGACAGAAACACACAGCACTGAGTGCAGAGAATTCCTGATATTGGACATTGCTTTCAGTGCCATATCTCTACTAACACAATCAGTTACCATACAAAGTTTAACATGGGACCTTCTGGCACAATACCTTCATACAATCCTGTACTGCTATCGCAGTATTAACATTTCAGTAGATTCAGTTATTCTGGAATTGTCACACACATTTACTCACTCAATGGTATTTATTTATTGCCTTTATGATTTCAGATAAGAAGCCATGCGCTGCTTGAATACAGTAAATGATAAAAATTTAATTCTTCTCTTTCCTCCCCAGATACTAAATGTTATTTTGCATTTGACAAGACCTCAGGCTAGTTCAGTGACTGCCTTTGTACCTGCTCATGACTGGGAGAACAGAAGTTTTTCCTGATTCTTTTCTCTTCCAGTATTTACACTGCTGAGGTGGGACCACTTCCAGTTTGGCAAAGAGACAGCAGGAAAGCATCTGTACAGAGTCCCAGAACAGATGCACTGTTGAATGTAAGCTGATACCAATAAATAAATAAATAAATAAATCAAACCATCAGATTAAGAACTCGTCTACCTGCTAAAGTTTTGATGTATTAATTGAATGTTTAGTAGGCTGCACTAATATAATTAATTCATCATCATTATAAAATTACACTGACTTTGTAAGTCCATTTTTAAATCTGTTTTTTCCTAGTATGTCGATATCTTCAGCTTTTACATCCTCACTTGTAACAACTAGGCCTTTTAGGCTCTTAACTTTGAAAATCTTAAAGCAAAAGGAATTCTTCATAATCATATAACTTCCAAAATTCTCTTTCCTTCAGTAGAAGTATGATCAGGAACACAAAAAAGAAACGTCACTTCATTTTTCACTGCAAGCAGTAGAAGAAAAAGTCTAGGAACACATGCAACTTGGTCAGCTTCCATTCTGCTTTTAAAACAGTTAATTCAACTGGATCTCATGCATACATTCCCCCTAGACAGATTTCCCTCATTAGCTTAAATAACAGCAGACATAAATCTTGACATAATCTTCTCCCTGAACTTTACTGTCCGTAAAGCATATGGAGTCTTCTTTGCCAGAGAGAAACTCAGTCATTTTTACACTCCTGGTGTAGATCCAGGGGATTATATCAGTCTGGATGGCAGGATGAATCAGGGAAATAACTGTTCCTCTACATCTTTTATCAAATCCTACCAGATTACCAAGTTTTAAACAGCCATTTAAAAAGTTCACATACTGAGCCTTAAATTTATAACTGTAGATAAACAGACTGTCAGTCACCACTGATGCCAAGACCCATACATGGTCACAAATGTGGATGTGATGAACTTCACCAAGATCTATCTCTTTCCATTCATATATGTGGATCAGGGGTACTATAGCTGCTGTAGCCAAACCATTGATTTTCTTCTGTAGATCCTTGCTATGAGTTGGGTGCCTGCACATGTAATTCACTTACCGTTTCCTTTTCATGCCATCTGTGGAAGGAAGCAAATTTTCCTCTTGTAAAAGAGAAGGAATTCTGCCTTCTCTATGTGCTCTGAGGCAGAGTGGAGTAGACAGTAAAAGGTCAGATTAAGATTTGCAGTATTTGAGGAAAGTTGTATCATTCACTTTAGTCATGGGTTAATCGCACTGGTGGGGAAGGTTGGAAGGTTAGAAGGTTAAAGTCTAGTCCATGAAGGAATGGCATTTAGGAACAAATGAAATGTAGGAAAAGACTGAAAAAGGAGAGTTCAGAAAAAAAAAAGAAAAAAAAAGTCTTGCAAGTGCCGCCTGGAAAAGACTGGGAAAATACTCAAATCAGTGGAGCACTTCAGTTATAGGTCATATTTGGAAGATAGCTGGAAGGCCTTGTGTGAGCAAGAACACAGACTGACAGACCCTCAAGGGGGCAACACGTCATCACCAGTTCCAATGGGTTCCCTTTCTGTTTTTTTCTGATGAGATGGCCAACCTTAATTTCCCGTGGGTTTAACCACTAGCTTTGTGAGGACATCTGAAACTTTTTAATCTATGAAATCCTCTTGACATATTTCTAAGCTTTTTAAGACCCCCAGACAGCTGAGACTCTTGAGTATCATTAACATTTAATTGAAAACACTGTCATAATACTTCATATAGATAGACAGATAGACAAACAGACATTTATATCAATTTATAGCTTACCTTCCATGTCCCTGTAGACTACAGTTTAAGAACACTATAAACTAAAGTCATATATGCAGATTTGAAAAGAAAACAAATTAGACAAACTTTTGGTTCATTTCTTCTGTGACTTAAAAAATTATGCATCATTACTCCTGAAAGTAAACCATACAGAGAAGATTATTTTTTTCAATTTATTTTTCACCCCAAATCCCCTGGGCACATGCAGAAAAAAACCAGTAATAAACAAGAATTTGTCTTCTCAGCAAGACAAACAAGACACAGAGATACAACAAATCACAGTAGAAAAGTTCTTTTGAAAAAAAAAAAAAAGGAAAGTTAAAAGGATTTCTCAATGTCTTGCTTGAAAATCAATCTTCTGTTTAATCAAACACATGTAGATAAATACACAAGACTAGGTTTAGTAAGACTAAGATATTTACAAATTAGATGCCTGCAAGCACAGAATTCTTAGATGCCTCTGTCTTGTCCAGAAGTGGCAGTCTAGATGAGTTAGGCTTTGGAACAACATTGGCTTTAAAAAGAGAGGGATTTATAGATTTTACTATTCTGAAGCATCAGAGAGCTGGAATAACTCATCCCTGGGAGTTATATCTCTTAGATCCCTTCAGTATAGGAACCCTGTACTCAAGCTGATTACTGAAAAAAAGACTGTCATCAGTATCACAGAATGAAACGGGGTTGGAAAGGACCTCTGCAGGTCATCTAGTCCAACCATCCTGCCAAAACAGGACCACCTAGAGCAGGTTGCACAAGAACATGTCCAGGTGGGTTTGGTTTTTGATATCTCCAGGGCTGGAGGCTCCACCACCTCTGTGGGCAGCCTCTTACAGGTCTCTGTCACCCTCACCATAAAGAAGTTCTTCCTCATGTTTAGATGGAACTTCTTACGTTCAAATTTGTACCTGCTACCTCTTGTCCTGTCACTGGGCACCACTGAAGAAAGACTGGCTCCTTTCTCTTGATATCCCCAGTTTAAGGATTTATAAAAGTTGATCAGATCCTTTCCCAGCCTTCTCTTCTCCAGACTAAAAAGACCCAAGTCCCTTAGCCTTTCCTTATAAGAGAGATGTACTAGTCCCCTAATCATCTTCATAGCCCTTTGCTGTACCCTTTCCAGCAGTTCACTGTCCTTCTTGAACTGAGCAGACCAGCTAAATGGCAAGAAAGTGTTAACATGTGTAGAAGAAACTCAGTTACCTTTAAGTCCAGGAATCTTGGATGAGACTAGTCACATAGAATATTGTCTGTCAGTGCCTACCTCTAATCTGTCAGACAATAGAGCAAGAAGTGGGAGAGTGAGTAGGAACATGCCCATCTCCTAGGTAACTACATTAACCACTCAGTTTAAGACTGATCTGCTTCTTGCTCTGTGTCCCTCTTAAACCAAGAATTTAGGACTCTCTCCTGCATAACAGCCCATCTTCATGTTCATCATGGGGACTGAAAGTTACTACCTAGGACTACCTAGGTAGAACAAAAGACTGTTAGTCAATAGCCTTATGGTTAAGACACTGGAGGCTTGGTGAGATTCTAAAAATATAGGTCCAAATAACCATAAGCAGAGGAAGATACACGCAACCTAGGGTTTTTACTTGCTGGGCAAATTATCTAACCGCCATTACACAAAAGGCAGTTGGTATCAAGTGTCACAACTTTCTTTGGGGTTCTTTTGTTTGTTTGTGATTTTTTTTTAAATAGTAAGTTATAAATTCTTAGTGTGCTATATCAACTCTAAGTCTCCTACTCAGACCAGACCTCAGGCAACTTTGGCAGGCATAATTTAGGAGATCTGCAAACCAGAAAACCAGAGTATTTCTACATATGTAGGGTAGAATTGGAGGGAGGAACCTTCCAGGAGAAACTTCGTGAGTTTGAAGTGCTCTCTCAATGGGCAGTGGGCCTTTTGGAGCACAGTTTAAGATTCGAATCCTTTGTTTCAACTCCTGTTCATTAACAAAAAATATGTGAACTGCCCTCTCTAGTTGACAACTCCCTGTTATGCATTGCAAACTCAAGGGCACTAAAAACTGTCTTTAAGTCTAGTATTCACCGTTAGTCTTCCTTGCTTGAAAAGTCTTATTTCCATTCTTCGTGTCCAAATTTCTGTGGGCCAAATTTTTTCCTTCATTTGTTTTGTTACAGATTTTTGACATCTCCAATGTGTTTAATGTAGTTTCTCAAGGCCAAAAGAGGAAAGCTGAATTTGATTTTTCAGGTACATGGGGACTCACCTTTTCACACATTTCAAACTATTGTAAACAGCAATGTGTTTACTCAAGATGTGGTTTCAAATTAACTACATGGCCAAAAAAGACTTAAATATAGGTGATGTCTGGGTGCATGCAAAATGTTACAAGGATTCTATTCAGGGTGTAGTTTTCAAGTCATGATTCTATGTTGCATTATATTTGTCAAGTCCTTGGTCCTCTGACTGTACTCTTTCATATTGACAGTAAAGGGATTGAGAACCAAAATCAGGAGGACGACACTGATTCGAATTATTTTCCTTCTAACATTTTCTTTTGTAAATATGGTAACAGCTCAAGGAAAAAAAAAATTATTTCATGCACCAAGAGCCTAGCTAACTAAAATATTTCTAACCCTATCAAGTAAAAGCTATTACAACAGTTTCCAATACACACATTGCTGTAGAGAGTTGCTTACCACAAGCACCATTGTCTGAAGTGAAACAACGGGACAGGACTACAAGTCAGGGACAGATTAATGCTAAGAACAGTGGTTGAGAAAATACAGTATAGCTCCCACTGAGAAGGCTTTCTGTATTATTTTTTCTTCGCTGCAATTGTTTGTTATTCTGTCTCACAAAATTCAGGACCAGAAAAAGAATAGTTTTAGTTGAAAACTTTAGCTTTAGTCTCATGGTAGGCTCTTACGACTTCAGATAAACACTGCAGAATTGAGCTTAAAACATATTCATTCTCTCTTTTCAGAATTTCTCATATTTGTCTAGATATTTTACAGACACACTGACATGCAATCTTCAGATACGAAATCACATACAATTTCCTCTGCATCCCCACCTCATTCAGTATACAGAGGATAGATTAAAAAACAGCACAACTACAATTATATTCGTACATTTAGTAAGTCTCAAACTTCATCTGTTTGATTCTGTAACCAAAGCAGCATTCTTTCAAATGACATATGTGTATACATATCTATCATAATTTACATTTTTTGATAAATATTCATTTTGAAATAAATGGATTTTTTCCATTTTGTTCGTGAACATTCTGCTTCACTTTCTTCACATTTACAGATTAAATCCTTTTTACTTTCAATGAGACATTAAATTGTTACAATTATAATACTGCATATTTCACATATAATATTGGAACTCTGTTCATTTTTTAAAAAGGACTTTTTGAGTGAATTACAGAAACTTCTGGAAGTAGCTATCACTGAAAAAATAAATGATCTATGAATTATAAGTTTAAAATCTAAAAGTAATACAAAAAAAAAAGAAATCACAGTTTTTATCACTTCACCCATATTGAGGCTTCATGGGAAAATAGTCTTTTAATTACAGCTCAGAACCCAAGTCCTTCACAACAGAATTGAAAGAAACTGAATCAAGCAATTACCTAAATTTATGCATCAGGCCAGCATTTGATTTTCTTTCTTTCTCCAAGATTAACTGAAAAAAACTATAAAAAGAAGGACTTCTGAATAAAATATTAAAATGTGTGACAGTCCAAACTCTATGCAACAGTTTTACTCACTTCAGTATTGAATTCAGCACCCAAACTATGTTGTTAACTTACTTCATTCTGCCACGTGAATTTCAGTTCATTGTAACATTTTATTAGAACCACGCTTCATTCCTTCATAGAACCCATCCAAGTGCAGGACGAAGTCACTGAATCCATGTGCTAGGCAGGACATTGAGTTTGTGACACAAGAGCTGGGATAATCTGGGATTTTTTTTTACGAGGTTGTGGAATTGATTAGAGGAAGACTGTTCACAAGGATATTTGCTGAGGAGACAGCACACTAAGACCATGGAGGTGTGGAATGAAATATTTTCTGTTGCAGACTTCTGCCCTGAACTTGAACAAGCTATCTATTTCTCTTGATTGTCTCTAAAAGACAGGATAATTGCTCTATAGTAACACTCAATATTATAAGGATTTAAAAAATATCAAACTCCATAGTCATAGCTCTTTCTAACAGCAATGAGATACTCGGATTGAAAATAGCAACAGTTCTTCATATCACACAGAAGGAAGAGCAGTACCACTGCGAGTTTTTCTAGGTTAAATGTTTGCCATCCCTTTGGCACTTCTTTTTACATTCACTGCAAAGCCCTTCATAAGTAGGCAGCTTCAAAAGATTAGCATAAACTGCAAGAAACGTCAGAAGGACATGAGTTGTTTGGGTTAATGTATGGGACTCACCAACCACATTCTTTGGTTGCTTCTTTCTCCAGAGACCAAAACCTCCATAGCTATCTTTACTGTTCGCTTCCTTCTCCTTCCTTTTCCTTCTATTTCTTTTTTTTTTTTTCCTTCTTTCTTATTCTCTGAAACTCTGTAGAAAGGTAATTTCCAAGTCTTCTCATTTGTATTTGTATTGGATAGGGTCAGGTAATCTTGGTCTCTACTCTCATCAGACGGAGCTCAAAGCACCATGCAGGCATAATGTCTGCCAGCTAGCTTGGAGCATGGCAGCCACCTCAGCACCGTGCCACACTTGCATTAATTAGCCCAGTCACATGTTGATGTGTCTATAATGTTTTCTCTCCCGTTCTGTAATAACATAGGATTTCTGAAGGCAACATTTACAACACAATTGTAAAAGGACTTCCATTAGCTATTTTGCACAGGAGCATAGTTACATTACTAAGCTCCTTACATCAATTTACTGGTGAGCAAGTTACAGCCATGGGACTACATACACGGGTGCTTCAGACTTTTCTGAAACCAAAATGTATACTCTGTCTCACTAGGTATACAATTTTGAAGAGGAAAATGTCCTTAATGCCATTTGCAATAAAGTGTTCCCAAAAGATATTTTATCATTGAAGTGTCAATAGACTGATGACCCAAATCTCAGGCTTCTGGGATAATTTGAAGAGGGTACTGCTTCTAAAGATTGCAAAGCAGNGGAAAAGAAGTGTTTTTTTTTTTTTTTTTTTTTTTTTTTTTTTTTTTTTTTTTTTTTCCTTCTGAAGCTGATGAGTCAAAGGTAGAGTAGAAGATAAACTAACTGGACTGAATTCTTATTGATTTGTACCTCACTACTGAACTGAAAATGTGGATATCTCTGTGTAGATTTGGCTGCTTTGGGAAGAAATGGTACAAACTAACTGAATTCATTTGGAAAGAACACTTTGAAAAATATTGGTTTACAAGAAATCACCTTCAAAGGGAGTTTTCTTAATCTCTGTCTCTGTAGAGACAGACATTATTTACAAGTCCAGATGGTAGAGTAATATGAAATCCAAATATGCAAGTAGTTACAGTCAGTACCATTAGTATGAAAACTGCCCAATACCTTATAGTTTCTTCCTGTAAGAAAATACTTAATATTAGTATTTACAATGGATGTTTATAACATGATCTCCAGCAGAAAACCAGCAGATTGACAGAAAAGATAGTTCTTCAATTTATTTCAGGAGCTGTACATGTGTTTGAAATTTTAATATGGACTTATGTATTTTTTTTTTCCTCTTTATAGCTCTCTGGTATTTCCCTAGTGCTTTTTTTTTTTTTTAAACTAGTGGCTCTCAAAAATGTTATTAGAATCTTCACAAAGGCAATGTTTTTGTTTGTTTGAAATATCAAGGGGAGAAAAACAATTAATGCATATAGCCCAATGTCTCAGGATTTATTTCTAGCTGACTAGTACAATATATTAATATAAGCCTGAAATTTTCATTTTCATTAAAGACTGCTGTAGCAGAATCATAAACCCAAAACAAATTATGCATAACATAGCAGTAATACTGTTTAATAAGCTTAAGTTTCTTCCTGTATACTTACCTGACCTAAATTCAGGTAGAAATACTCAATGCCAGCATTAGATAGAAAAATACAGGTTAATTTTTTTTTTCCAAGTTTTCATATTACTCCTCTGCATGGAAAAAATAATGGAGCAAGAAGGTAAAATCTGAATCTAATAAATATTTTTCCAATGGCTGTTCCATTGATATTTATTTATTTTTAATATTTATGAAAAATTACATAACTAGTTATAAGCTTCTCACTAAATCTCCATGGAGTCTTTGATAACATGAGTTAATTTCCTGCACAAATGCTGACTGCAATGGTAATGTACCTGCAGTCATCCCACACAACCCATTTTGTGTTCTGAATTACTGAACATACTGTTCTCTTTACAAAAGCTCCATCAGTAGTTTTAACTAAACAGAGTTTATCCTGAAAGGGAAGAAGCACGTTTAGAATAAGAAGGAACATAGTAAGGTAGGGCTAGGAGAGGTTTCAAGATTCACACTTCTGCCCTTCAGTGGGGAAGAAAGTTCATATAGATCACCTCAGACCAATATCAGATTTGTTGGCTCCATCCAGTATGAACTGAAAGAGGTTCCACAGGTTTTCTTGTTAGGCTATTCCAATGTTTAACAAGCCTTACCATTTAAAATTTGTTTCCTAATTTGTTAATAACCACTAAAAATTATTCCTATTTACTTCTGGTACTACTGGGTTTTAGGGAAGTAATTCTCACCTTTTTATTAGGGGTTTGGTTCATCTTGCAAAAGAGATGATCCTCTTCTCTTTTTAAACTTACCAGAGCTGAATTCTTTCATGGTTTTTAACATTTTCAACAGCTGCTGGATTGCTTTTTTTGTGGACATCCTTCAGTTTGCCTATACAGTCCTTCAAGGATGATGCTTGATGATTTCACCCACATCAGAGAATAATTAACTCCCATGTGTAACAAGCAGCACTCCTGCTACTTCATTTCTGTTGAAGGTCTGTAATATCCTCGCTAAAACAAGACGAAAACCTTACCTGACTTTTTTTGTTGTTCTAGACATGTGCCTAGCTATCTGCTCCAAGTCCTAAGATCTCAAACTGCAGTAGCAGTGATTATACAGTTCATTATTTCTCAGAGCTTATTCTGGTAATTTCCTACNCGCCATCTCCCTCAGCTCCTCCTCGTAAGACTTATTCTCACCCTTCGGCTTTGTTGCCCTTCTCTGGGTCTGCTCCAGCACCTCAATGTCTTTTTTGTGGTAAGGGGCCCCAAACTGCACACAGTGCTTGAAGTGGGCCTCACAAGGGTCAAGTATAGGGGGGCAATCACATCCTGAGTTCTACTCTCCACTGTTCCTGATACAGGCTAAGATGCTGATGGTCTTCTTGGCCATTCGGGCACACT